>UFQX01000215.1:0-12821 GCA_900497675.1 Arapaima gigas | reverse complement strand
TATATATATATATATATATATATATATATATATATATATATATATATATATATATATATATATATATATATGCACAAACAATGTATATATAATAGTGGCACTGTAAGTTTGATATGTGAGTCAGTGATGTGGGTTCATAATGACATCCAAAACTACACACAATGAAACTAGGACAGCAAGCCCCTGATATTCAGAGAATTTGCCTTGATCTTTAAGGACCCACCCCTTTTTTAACCCTCCCAACTCATGAAAGATCAGACAAAGATGGTGGTGTGGGGACAGAGAGGAGGTGGAGGAAAGTGAAAACATTTGACAAGTACAGAAAATAGATGACGGGGCAAGACAATCCATTAGGAGGAAGGAGATGATGGAGATGAAAAGATGAGTGAAGGGGTTGGGCTGGAAGGACAAAATGGAGCAAGCAGGATGGTGAGATGGAGCAGAAAGTTGAGGTGTTGATGTGGGGACACATGCCCATGCAGGAACTTACTACATTATTTAAGACTGTAGCTCATTCAGCTAAGCTCACGTTATTCCCTGGTTCCCTAGCTGCACGGCTGTTGAGTCCCATGTCTGCTGATGCCCACAGCCAACACACGTCATGCCCGGCTCGCTACACAGATATCTACATTTAGACGCAATCAAAACTGAAAAGGCATCTATTTCCATCCCTTCTATAAACTGGCACAGTCACAGCACATTGAGTCTACTTCAAATAGGAAGCATCTGTTTGATGAGATCTTACCATTTGTTATTGACGTTTTTTCACCACTGGCAGTAATACAAAGGGCTGTCTTGCCTCCATCAGAGACGCAGTGTTTTGGCCACATGTCATCAATGCCATCATTCACAGCTCTGAGCACTGAGACAAAATGATTGATAGTGGACATTGTTTTCTTCCTTGGTGGCTTGTCGACGAAAATCTGAAACTGACTCGGTGCAAAAAGTTGTATTTTCCTGATACTATTGCAGTGCATTACACTGCTTTTGATCACAACCCAGTGATTATGTTTGTACAAATGGAAGCAGACTGGAATGATGTGCTGACAAGTAACGTCAGGACTTCCACAGTGTGTAGTGAACACATTGTCACAGATGTTTAATTCAGATGCATCTGTACAATATGAAACATACAGATAATAAATACAATAAATTGATCTTAAACTATAGTATATTCTGAGGAATAGGGTGAAAAGTAAATCCATCACAAAAAGCATGGCAACAGAAAATAAGTATTTGTAAATGACAAAGAAAAATTAGGTTCACATCCTTAAATACAAAAAAGTCTATCAATAGGGAACACAAATTCATCAACATAATGAACAATTGGTCAAAAATCACAATAAGAGAGGCTTCTGCATACTTTACCCTTTTTATTTCAGGTGTGGAAACTGCACAGCTTGTTTTTTGTGATAAATGATTGTAAACGTTTATGTCAAAATCAAGGATATTGTTTTGTATTGTTTTGTATTATTCTTTCAACATTTCTATTTTTTGAAATTTTTTTTTACTTTTGTGCATGATAACAACAAAGTTCCTCCACTGAGGAATTATGGGATTTTTCATAGTTCATACAGTACATACATAGTACATACATCCTATTTAATGGATTAAATGAATCATAAATATGTAGGTGGAAATAGTGGTAAAATAAATTGTACATCTACACCAGTCAACAGCTGTAATGGAATCATATTTGAATTATATACTTCAGAATTTAATTTTTATGAGGATGTAGCCTACATGGTTGTACTGGCCAGATGAAACTCAATTTGATTACAACTAGAAACTAGTGACAGCCACTAGAAACAACAAATCATTGTTAACACCAGAGAACAAGCCTATAAAATCTATAACTATGAGTGTCAATTAAGATCAAAAGACTGACTAAATGTACATTTAAATAGCAAATAAATTATATATGAGAAACCTATTATGTTTTGAGAGTCCAGTTAAATTATTATATAGGGGCAACCAGGCCTGGTTGTTGAACTTTTCACTCTCAGCGCGTGTCCTTTGTAAAAAATTAGACATTAGATAAACATAAAATTAGAAAAAAGCTTGAAGACTTGGATAAAACTTGGCGCCCTTTTACCCAGTCTCCCATACATTCCCATTTATAGCAATGAGAGCTGCCTATGGAGTTATGTGGACTAAGAAAACACATAAATAAATAAATCAAACGCATTCCTTTCTACATAGGAAATGTGACACAGTCTCTACTTTACTTTTGAACACATGTCAAAAATGGATTAGTTTTTTCTGTTTTCATTCATTTAAATGATGCAAAAGATACTGGCACGTCATACACACGTTCAGCCACTTTTACATACGCAATCTGCTTGGTGTCTAGGGATGTTTCAGTTGCCAGGCAACTAGGTGGTGTCCTAGAAAAAGTTTAAAGGCCCAGTGACAGACGTGTATTAAAATGGCTCAAAATTCATCATGGCTAATTGCTTCTGCGGGCCAACCCAAATCACATCCGTATTCCTTCCTTGCAGTTAGCACATTGTCCTGTTTCCTATGTTGATGAACTGATAATTTCTTTTTAATTTTCCATATGTTTCAGGTCATGAGGTTTTTTTTTTATTAAATTGCCACTTCCACTGCTGACAAAAGCAGCTGCCTAGGAAATAACATAGGGTCACCTTGCTGTGCCACACAGCATAAAGTCTTCCTTTCTCCCCTCATTCTCAAACTGCAGTTCTACGCTGTTGAAAATCCTTCTCCTCTAAATTATTGCTCTGCAATTAATGTTATTAAAATTATTTCAAAACTAAAGGTGCCGTACACTTGCTGATTTTATTTTCTACTCAATTACAGAAATTGATGAAGACCGACTTTCTAATCAGTTGTACAAGGTAAACTTTTTCTGTTTTTATTTATAGAGGGGAATTTGTCTTGCTCAGCGCTGCTCAATATTCCATTATGACACTACCAGCATCATGCAACATGAGAAGGAACTGACACATTGGTTAGAGTTGGTAGAGATAAGATCCATGTACAAATGCTACTTATGTTATAGTACCACTACTCAAGGTACGTATGCTAAATGGATGCAGAATATGCTGTTGAAAACATGGGTAAATCATTGAAAAGTTGCTATCTAACACCTTACTTTGCATACTTTGGACAAAAGAATAATGCAAAATATATAGCCAGCTGTAAACCACTACAGTATCTGAGAGGCAGAGGGTAATGGAATGGTTAAAGTGATCGTTTTCTGACTGAAAGATCCTATTTGGAATCCCTGTACTCACTGTAATACCCTTGATCAAGGTACTTGATCCTGAGTTGCTCCAGTATGAGTTCCCCTTTTGAATAAATAAGCAAGTCATTGTAAGTGGCAAAAGCCAAGTCCAGTGCTCTGAGATGTATCGAATCTCCTGCTTAATCCTAGGCTGCCCTTCTGAATTCCCCCCGGCAGAGGAGGAAGGGGGCACGGGGCACACCTACTATGAAAGGTATGATATCTACAATCCTTTGCCTGTCAAACAGGGCTCTGGGTCAGATACTCACTGTGAGTGACCACACTGCTCACTGTCTATACAGTAAAGATGGAGGCAGCAAAACATTTTAATGCATTTACAAAATTCTGTTCTAGTGACATTAAAATTACTTCCCCTGATGTTAAGATATGCTGCAAGGCCAGACTTACTAAGCTTTGGTTTTTTCGGTTATGCATTCTCTAGTCTTTATTATGTAGTTAGAATTTTTGTATAGTTTTTATGCATATTATTGAGTACAATTATTCATCATTCTTGAATAATGCAATAATATACAATGCCTGCAATGGTGTAATCAGTGTTGGAATTTCAATGAATCTATTTGACCACTTGACACTCTCGCCAGAATACATCAAAAGGTGAAGATCCCCTTCACTCTCTCACACACACACACACACACACACACACACACACACACACACACACATACACACACACACACACACACACACACACACACACACAAACACATCTTAGCTGATACACATGTCCCTGTCTCCATTCTCTTCCATTTTGCAGAGCTGCAGTTCTTAGTCGAGCACCACCTATATCGGCAACAGCAGGGTTGCACAGGAGGGGATGAGTGCTCTTCTGAGAGCTGTTTGTCGGACCGGCCCAGCCCAGATTCTGTCCCTGCTGGGGACGAGCTGCCAGAGGATGAAGAGGGGTGGAACACAGAGGACAAGGTCACCGCAGAGGCCTTTGAAAAGCTGCGCTGCCAAATGGAAGGTGAAAAGAGGCAGTTCCTGCTGGTACCATTCAGAACAGTGAGAGATAGGAACAATATTTCTATATGTAATTTTGGCAGTATTTGTGTAGTACCAAGCAAATTGATGTAAATTTGAAACTGGAGAGTTCAATAGCTACATGAGAGCCAGCATTTATTATGATGCAATAAATGTAAGTCATACTTGACATGATATTACTGATATTACATGTCCCATCTAGTGGCTGTATAATGCCCTAGAGAAAATTGCCCAGTGCGAGCTAAGGAATCTGCTTCCAGAAGGAATAATGGAGTAGGGTAGGGATTTCATTTTCCTGAGTAAACAAAACCATTGCCAAGATGAAAATAACAAAAAAAAACAACAGAAATAAAATTCACTGGTTAGTCTTGTCCATTGTGCTATTTAATTTATTTAAAGCACAAATTCTGTGTGTTAATTAACTGATTATTAACAAATATCTAACTGCAGACCATTCAAAATTGGCTAAATGGCAAGACTGAATGATAGGAAAAAGAAGACAGTTTTTCTTTCTGCTTTACAAGGCAGCGTGAATGGTCATCATTCGGTGTAGGGATTCTACCTTTTGTATAGGGCAAAATAAATAGAGACATTGATAGATGGAATACAGTACTTTCATAGCTGTATTAAGAATAGCATGACATTGTGGTTTAAAGAAATTACAACGTGACCATCCTTTATTTTGTCATTCAATGAAATTGAATTGTTGAAAACTGCTGAGAGTCTATATGTGGTTCCATAATGGGCACTGGACCACCGTGACCCTAAGTCTGACAAGCAGTTACTGACTGAGAGTCACAATGAGTAATTTTTTTGGATTGGTTTCCTTTTCCATTAACCATCGGTCCTGATCAGGGTCACAGCAGACCAGAACCTATCCCAGAATCACTGTGCACTAGACTAGGACAGTACACCCTTGCCAGGATGCCAGTCCATCACAGGGTAGTCACGTACATTCACACACCCAAGCATATATATGGGCAAGTTTAGAGTGACTAGCTGATCTGAAACACATGTCTTTGGACTGTGAGAGGAAGTCAGTGCACACATAGGACAGTCATGTAGATACAAAGAGAACATGAAAACTCCATGCAGAGCTGAGCTTAATTCAAACCCAGGCACAAACAGATCATCAGCCTGTTCAGAACCAGATTAAAAAAAAAGCCATCAAACAACCAAAGTAAATTAGCAATTGAAGACTATGTGCACTTGTTTTCTATCTTCAAATAGATTTATTAGATGAGTCATTTTATGTTAAAACATTGTTTTCTGAGTGTTACTTAAGGGTTATGTTTGACCATGTACTGACGTGAAATCGTCAAAAAAGAATGCAAATGAACATTTCAAGAAGCATAATAACTTGTTTATTTAGATAGGTTTTGAGTTTATAAACACAACAGTGACACTCACAGGGAGGTTGCAATGGTGAAAATGCATAACTTCCTTTTTCTAGAGTTTTCTAGAGAGAGCCTGTTAGAAGCAGCTGGTGGAATGGAAAGCCCCTCATTAACGGAGGAAGTTTCTGCCCCCATCACCAGTGCAAGCTCTACACAACTCAAGCAAACAGGTACACACCAAAGTATTGGGTATTAAGGTTTCTAATCAAAATCAGTCTTTCAAGCACAACAAACAGTGATGGACTGAAATTATTCTTTGTAGTCAAATACCTGTTTTACCATTGTAGAACATTTTTGACTAAAAGTTTGTGTTTCTAAACAGCAGAAACAAGTGCGAGCTCACTGGCCAATGAGAGCAAGAAGAACTTCCAGGAGAAGGAGAAATAAAAGAGCCTTCAGGTCACCAACTATCAATTTTACATAATACGAGCAACGGAAAGAAAAATTTTATAAATGAAATAAAACAATCAGTTTCTGTATGTCTCTCAGCTTCTGTGACAAAATAGGAGGAGAGGCATTTGGCATTTACTTAGTGATTACATCCAGAGGTCTTAGTTAAATTATTTTTGTTCTTTTGTTTTTTTGTTTTCACCATTTTCTTTCTTCAGATTGTATACACAAACTTTATATATTTTGAAGCAAAAATTTGACAACTGGGTTAAGTGTAACCATTTGCAAAAAACTTCAATTATTAATAATAAAAATTATTGTTTGTTACCTAGAGAAAACAGAGCGTACAATCCACAGTGTACATTTACTTGTTAATGTGAAGACAAAATTAAGTTGTAAAAGTTACATTAATCTTCACTGATGTTTTAGTTGAGTTTTTAGATTTGGTTTCTTTTTTCTGGTCAACCCATTGACATTTAAAGTCGAAAGCAATATTACTGTATTGTGATTTAACCTGTACACATACAGTATATGTCACAATTTGTTGACGCAGGGAATAATCTGATGAGTCAATAAAACCTCCATCTTAACTGAGCATAAATGAGTCTCAGATTATAATGAAACATTCCAAGATAGGTACTCCAAAGGCCATATTTTCAAGTTATATTTTGCATTTTGCTTTGTGTGCAGCCTGAATTCTTGTGCTGTGTGAGGGTTTGCCACAAGGTTTATGCAAAAAAAGAAACAAACATGCCCTAGTTTAGACCACAGGGCTTTGTCCTCTTTTCATATACACAGTATTTCCTATACACTCAACCAAAATCGTGACACAAAAATACTTCATATTAATGTCACATAAAGAGATTAACTTTGAGCGCTTAAGATTTTACAGTATGTACTCAGTAAGTATTAAGAATGGAAGTTTGTGCATGTATAAATGTGTGAAGCTTTTACTGAATGTTTCCTATTGAATTCCACACATAAAAGACTCAAAACATTAATTTTTGGACAGCAAACATAAAGTTGATGAATACTTTGCATTTTGCCCTTTAAATTGGCATTATTGTGTGGCACTCAGCATAACACTACAATAACTGCATCCAGTTTCTTCTTAATGAAACTGGAATTTTTAATCAAAGTTCTAAAGTAAACATACAGTTCTTACATGCAGTCTATAACATATTGGATCTATTACAGCCTTTAATTCCTGATAACTGTCCAATTATGTCTTTAGCCTTGAGGTAAACCTTGAGTTATGAACATGACCTGTAATAATTTGCATTTTAAAGCAAGGCTGTCTGTTTTCTAGTGAGGAACAAAATAAAACCTTTTGAAAACCTAATTCATATTCCATATTGAAACATAAGTGAACAGGCCATTTCCTGAACTTTCTTTGATATTTATACCAGGGTCAAATACATATTTGTTTTTACCATTAAAATGTTCTGTTGTGCATGGTGAACCTCTTCTTTGCATTATGTCTATGATTTTTAGAAGGCCCAGCTTCTAATTGCTATATATTTAATGTACTGCAGTTACTGATTCAAATGCCCAGCTAAGAACTAGACGCAGATTTAAAGGGAGCTTGGCAGGGGAAAATCAATATTCAAGGGAAGGGATATCAGATTTTACTGTGGAATAGCAAACTACAGAAACAAAGCACTGAAGCACATATAGAACAATGTAATGTGAACAAGTGTATTAATTATTTGATGTCAAAATTTCTGCAGTAGTTGCATTGGGTAAAAACTAGCAGTTTAAACAGCTCTTTTGCATATACGGGGATTCTGACATTTTTTACTGAGTGACATTTATTTATATGGAATACAGTCGAGTCCACTTTAGTGGATAGCCTTCAGACCATATCTACAGTAACCAGTTACTCTGAGTATTCACTTAGCCATAGTTGTGTTATAAATGTTAGAAAATTACCAGCAAAAACAAAGAACAACATATATACATGCATTCATGTGAAGGTGCAAAGTATCATCTATTATTATTTACGTAAAGTACAGTGCTGTATTATTTATGTACATATAGTAGACCTCAGAAGTCTTTAGATTTCATTATTTCTTCAAATAAGAATGTGTTATACAGCGCTGCATAGCATTTTTACATCCAAGTGTTGTATAATAATGAAGTTTTTTGTTACTAAATCACTGAAAGAGACTAAACCTACTTTAACATGATTTGCAATAATTTCTTCTCATGAGAAATTCGTACCCATTTTTTTGTCGGTGGTTAATGTGGTGTATTTCGTGGTCATTGTTCCTGCCGCTCCAGAATGCAGTTCAAACAGTAGCTCCAAAGCAAGTTACACGACCAACATAACCCTCTGTCTGCTGACTGTAAAGTGACAAGTCATTGTTTGCGCCAGTTTAACTGGTCTACAATTGTCAACAGGGCAAATAGTGCATATCCACTTAATCGATGTCAGTAACACTGGAATACGAGACTGGAAAATTTTATCCACTAAAGTGAATTATCCAATTATCAGATATCCAGCTATACAAACTTGTGTCTCTTTGAAGTGAATAGGACCACAATGGTACCATGGAAACAGTATCCACTTAAGTGAATTACCACTCCGGTATCCATTTAAGAGGACTCGACTGCATTCAGCATGATAACGTGACAGAATAGAAATTTCCATCAGAGACTCATGTAATCTGCACATCATTTTGCATCTTAATATGAATGTAACATTAAGAGAAACATTGTGATTTTTTTAAATGTAAATCTTAATTCACCAGAACTGTATTGTAGTATTTTTGACGCTTTACTCGCAATGTGCAATACAAGACAAACAAAATGCAAAAATTGGGTTTAAATGACTTAATAAAATAAAGAGTAGATGGTAATTATTGTGCACACAAATATTTTAAACTGCCACCACTCTGCACTGGTGATTTGTTGCAATATACTGCACTGCTGTGTAGATTACATCAAATAATGGCCTATATTTTTACACCAAACAGTCCAATATGCAAATGAAGTCTTGGTGTCTTTTTCCTAAAAAAAATCTAAAAAGTGCAGTATACTTGAGTTTTTTTTTTTAGTGCTTGTGAAATAATTACATATACAAACAGATACAGTATCTGATGTTACATCAGATATTACAATCATTGAGTTGTCAGTCTTACCAGCTCTTCACTGTTACTTTGAAAAATGTGAAAACTTAATTTTAATTTAATTTCATGTACACATAAATTCATACATAAAACTTTTAAAATACAGTCAAGATGATAATTGATAATTTATATGAGGCATGAGGTAGAAGAGTAGAGTTTTCAGAAGGCTGTTGCAATTTTTGATTAAAAAATGTAACATGTAAATCACATTTAGAAAATTAAATATTTTAAAATTAATCAAAGAAACAGTTAACCAACAACTTTATTTGCTATAATGCAATTACCAAGAGTACTACTACAGAGTGTTTGGGAAAGTTTTCAAGCACAAAATGAAGGTGAAAGGAAGTAATCATTTAAAAAAAATGTTTAAATAATAAACAAAGTCAGGAAAAGCCTCTCTATAGATGAGCATTCATTTCAATATGAGTTATTACATTCGTTAAACATTTCTTGGCCTTAGAACAAGTGCAGGTTGTCAGGTTTTCAGTGACAGGGTTTAAACCAGGGTTTAAACTTGACATGAGATACAGCCTAACAAACATATGTAATAGAAAATTTTAAATGATCATGTTTTAGTAAGAACACAAAATCAGTAAAAAAAATGTAGTTATATCAAATTTAAGCTGTGTAGTAAAAAAAACATTCCCTCAGAAACTCTTTAAAAATACTCTGTATTTCCATTACTCTGTAATGTAATAAAAAGACATAGTATAATTTAAATATTGAACTAATTTTACATTCAGTATGCAGTGGTGTTATTTTATGTTGATTTTTGATTTAAAAATGTAAAAACATGCCCCATTAAAAGTTAGCAGTAAACACACGCAGACAGAATTGTAATTTGGGACTGGCTTAGTTTGACTTCCCTCCACAATGTTTACAGCTCATGTCTGGTATTTTTGAGTGTTCATGAGCAATAAGACGATAATAAATATTGCATATGTTTAAGGTATTAAATCAGTCAGCAGTAAATGAGAATTTGTGGGGATTAACATTTTTATTTTTAGCAGTTTAAATTTGTTTTAATGTAGCTTGACGTTAATGTTAAAATAGAAAAATATTTTTATACATTGTAGCTTTACCAGAGACTTTCAAAGAACTAATAATAATTCAAGGGACATTTGTATTTTTAGCTTTTCATTTTTGTAGAAGATGACAAGTATTAAATATTGCATGCATATGTAGAGTATCAGTTTAACCTTTGAAACTGATTAGAAGCTGTGGAAATTACTTTTTTTTAAAATTTTCTGCAATTTTATCAGTCCATCCATCCATCCATCCATTTTTATTACCTGCTTGTCCTGGTTAGGGTCATAGAGGTCCAGAGCTTATCCAGTACTTCAAAATTGGATTAATATTGAAGTATATAAAAATTATTCACTAAGTGTTACATTAATATACATTTATATATTTCTTTGTACCTTTACCTCCAAATGGAGGGAAGGAGTGAGGGAAATCTGTACTATTAAACGTTTCCTGACTGTAAACTTGAAAGACTGGAAAATGTGACTTTGGACTCATGAACAAATTGAGGTGCAGACATCTGGTGCCAGTAGCACTTGTAAATTGAGGAGCCAGTGTACTATTTTTACCTTAACCAATCAGTTTGACTTACTGAATTGGTTATTATCTGAATTAGCTGAACTGGCATTTCTTTACAATGTATTAATAACATGACTCAAGTTCAACAAATTAACACCAACCAATGTTGCTATTTTAAATGCTACATTGCATGTTTGTTCCCTATTCCTCTTTGTTTACTTTGTCTTATTTACAGCTCACTAACTCTCCAAAAGTAAATCAGGTGTAGAAAAACAAATGCTGGTGGCTATAAAATTTGAACATGACCAGCATGTGTCATCACATGCAATAATAGTTACTGTGAATATTATAAATAAGTCTTCGGTTTACAACTATTTCCCATCCAATACCTTTGATCTTATTAGCTACAATTTCTCATTACACACAACCAAAAGTGTCACTGAAGCTCTTTGTTAAATTCTCTCAACAAAATTTACCATACATTCTTGTACAGTCAGTGTGAGTTTGACAACTGAGAAAATACAGGATGTCGTCTTTAACATGACCATGATAGAGAATTCACCAGAATATAAGAGAATAAATTCTCTGCTGTTTAGTGTACCTGCGTGCTGGTGTCTTGTGTCAATTCATCCAAGAAGTCTTCCGGTGAAAGTTCCTCTAGGGAGCTCTGATCTCTCAGCCCTATGGCAGGAAAGTGAAGGAGATATGTTTGATCACCCAACAAGTCCAAGTGAAACAAGCAACAGCTAAAAGCTTATTGAACTTATAAACTGTTACTTTTCCTCAATAATCCATGAAGAATTAGCCACAGAAAGCCATCAATATCACTGATATAACACATTATCTGAAAGGTTTGTGCCAAATTGGCAGTTCCACTAATCTTAGCAGTTGAAATAATGAATCAGTTTCCACAGCTAGCTACATCCTACTTATATTTTCTAGATAAATTTAAATTGGAACCATTTAAAATTTAAAAAATGTAAATATATAATGATAATGATAATAATAATGCACTCAGTTGAACTGTTCTGTTAGCATGGTTCTGGACATGACACATTTTTATTATACGAATATATTTCATTTTCACAATAATTATAAAAATGATACAATCCCCCTTGATTCCATAATTTTAAACACAAAGCAACAAAGGTCATCACTCAAGCTATAATTCAATACAAAATTATTTTCCAATCTTATAAACATACTCGAAGGTTGGGTTTGAGGAGAGAATAAATGTGTTGCAGTAATTTATAAAAAGCATGAAAATGGATGTTAATACAGGTATTCCCCTGCTTTCTGGAAACTGGTTTATAATTTGAAGAGCTGTATTTCAGAGACATAACTACCTTTAATTTTAATTGGAAGATTTCATTTTCAATTTTCCCTGGGCCTACAAAGCCAGCCTGATGTTTGCTCAAGTATCACCAAAAGTAATCAAAATGGAGATAAATAACATTTAAAAAAAACAGACGTTTCATTTTATGAAAAATATACAGTAGCAATTTATAAAAATGATTTTTTATTATTGTTGTTCTTGTTGTTGTTGTTGTTGTTGTTGTTGTTGTTCAGATGCACTAGATAAATTGAGATAGAATCACTCAGCACAACTTGAAAAAGCTGCAGCGATAGTAACCGGACAAGGACAGGTGGCAATACCACCAGCAAAGTGGGTACAGATATTGTGTCCTTGTAGGTCATTCAACAAATAATGTGAAGGGTTCAGAGAGTGTGTACGTTTTCAAAAAATGTTTTACTTAACTCCAAAGACTGAAAGCATTCATATTGCTCTCATACGGTCACATACTCACTCCTCAATAAACACTCCTACAGATACATGCATCCAGTCAAGGCCATGTTATACTTGTATCATTAAACCCAACAGATGTATCTAACCTATCACAGCAATATACTCATTCATACACCACAATGGTTGTTGGCACAAACTTGTTAAATTCCCCCACATGGAGCTGTTGTTACTCATGAATGCAAAAAATCAGTCTCATATTTGATTCTAACTTCATAAGCGGTAAAAAATATTTTCACATGTATATACAGTACTGTGCAAAAGTCTTAGGCACCTGTGGGAAAAATGCTATAAAGCAAGGATGG
>UFQX01000214.1:667719-691493 GCA_900497675.1 Arapaima gigas | reverse complement strand
AACCATCCTCGCTTTATAGCGTTTTTCCCACAGGTGCCTAAGACTTTTGCACAGTATGTGTGTTTGAATTTGCCACCCCGGTTTTAGTACCCTAAAGCAAGGGACTTACCCTGAATCCATCTAGTAACAACATTCTTCTGCATAAAAAACAAACCAAGGGCTATGGGTTTGGATGGGGGGGGGTCTAACTCATCTCTCTATAGCTTAGGAGAGATTTCCCTGCATTTGACTGACATCCCATGCAGGGTCTATCATATCCCATGCTTCCAAGTTAGACTTTGGACCACTATGGCCCTGGCTTGGCTACACAATTACTGATAACGATTGAATTAATTTATTTTCCTTTTTACAGAATGCATTGTTAGTCACAGTTAAATAAAATAAGGTGCAGACAAGCTCACTGACATAAACTGACGCAAGTATTAACTTTACTCATCTACATATAGCAAAGCATAGGACTCAGTGTGACAAAAACAACAGAATACATACGGCAAGAAAAGTATTATTGTTATTATTGTTTTACGTTTGCAGGAATACGTTAGCAAGGCAGTTTTTTACAAAAGTTTTAAAAACAAAGTAGGTCACGCCGAAGTCTGCGTATTATGCAATTGCGCATGCGTCTCTCGCCGCACGTGATCCTGCCTGCACATCGGCCTGCTCGTTCCACGTGACCACTGCTGCGCAGCGGCAGCCGTAAAATCCGCGGTGTCACGCAGAACTGGGACCAAAACAAGCCGAGACGTGAGCTCGAGACGCGAGCTCGAGACGCTCGACTGCGCAGCCCCCTGTGAAATCGGTTGTGCAGCGGAACTGGAACGAAAGCAGCTGCAGATACGGTGTGTTTCTCACTACATCGGGCGGTTGTGCGTTGGCGCGGGGCCCCTAACTTGTACAATAAAATAACTAGATATTAGCACATTGTTGTAGTGAGTGTAAAAACAACACACGGTAATTGGCGACTATAATCTATTTGCTTGAAAGGCGTTGTACTGGGACAAAAACATTGATAAAGTGGCGCTTTAGTTGAAGTAAAGGCGGAGAGCTGCACCGGAACGCCTCAGGTGAGAACTTTGTTTAGGCTTAGAAAAAGAAATGTTTCAAGGGTGAACTATTGTACAGTGTTACAAATTAGTTACAGAGGCAGGCTGTAAATAAAACTTACATGTAAAGGTAGGTTTTCTGAAGAAAAGCTGGAGTGTCTAAAGTTAAAAGTACGGGAAGAATGGAGTTGTAGACTTAAAGCTGTCATACTTTTTTATTTATTTATTTTTTTTCTCCTCCACAAATTCATGTCTTTATTTGCTGGACCACCTGGGCTAAATGGTGTCAGTATGATCTGTTGTGCACTATTATTATTTTTGTTTAATAATTTACTAACATCTTTTGTATATCAAATTATAATCTTAGTTTTGTACACTGAGCTACTTATAGTGATTGACCTTTTTTTATAGCAGGGCTGTTTTTCACTAACAATTTTGGGTAAATAACTTGATCACAGGCTGAAGGTAGGATTCAAACTCAGGTTGTTTAAATACACGGTGACAGCAGTAACCACTGCAGCACATGTTGACTGATGTTGACTGAATGTTACAGTAAGTCCTGTTGTTTCTCACCGTGTGTCTCGTATGTCTCTCTGATGACTTCCTTTGACACACAGGACTGCTGTTTCTGCTCATCATGAGATCCTCCCTTCCTGTGGTGTTCCTCTGCCTAACCAGTGGCTTCCTGGCATCATCTTTCAAGCTTATGTCGTAAGTCACATGTCAGCAGTAAAGTGTAAAAAGACCCCAGGTTTATTTTATTCTGGAATTTTCTCACAATTGGTTCCTACCTGGCACGCACATAGCTCCCATGTTCTGAAACTTCTCCTTGTTTACAGATTGGAAATTTTTCTGTGAGCCTTTTTGTACATTTTTGCCTGTCACGAATGTAGTCAGTTTTTTGCCATTTATTAATTTATTCTTTCTTTCTTTCTTTCTTTCTTTCTTTAGGGATCAGTGGAGCAAGCTAATTCTGACTCATCACTGGCCTGAGACTTTTTGCATTGTGAGTGATGTAACTGATTCTTCTGATTGTGTATCAGAATTCATCAACAGCACTCGTGGTGTAGAAATGTAACAATAAAAAAACACAGTATTAAGCAGTTGTTATATTTGGGCTTTTAAAGAAGGGAGCTAATTGTTTTATTATGAATTTTCTAAAAAAAATCGCTGTAAAAATAATGTTGCAACATAATAGTGTAATATATAGTTAATGGTCTTAATTGAAATGTAAATTCAGGCAAATTTTCAATTTTATGTCTATATTAGAAAGTATGGCAGCATGGCGGCACAGCGGGTAGCGCTGGTGCCTCACAGTTCCTGGGCTGAGGATTTGGGTTGAATTGAACTCTGTGTGTAGTTTGCATGTTCTCCCTGTGTTTACATGGGTGCTTTGGTTCCCTTTCATAGTCCAAAGATGTGTTTCACATGAATTTGTGACACTATACTGCCTGTAGTGTGTGCGTGCGTGCGCGCGCCAGTGTGTGACTGCACTACGATTGACTGAAGTCCTGTCCGGGGTGCACCCCACCTCACACCCTATGTTTTAAGGGTAGACTCTCCATCACCACCATGGTCCTGCACTGGACAGTTAGTCATAATGAATGGATGAATATTAGAAAACAGTTTTCAGATGTGATTTGCATATTTATGATGGGGTGTTGATGTGATTGGCAGTTAACATTTTTCTTCTTTTCTAGAAGGAACAATGCAGCACAGACCTCAACTACTGGACCTTGCATGGACTCTGGTAAAATTATTCACAGGCTTGTTTAACACACTTCATCATTAAGGTTGTGCTTGTACTGGCCAATCACTGTTTTTTGTATGGTTTCCTAAGGACTGTATAATATTGTACAGAGGTTGTTTAGCCATGTTCTGGTTAAGGCAAAGGGGAGTGTAGAGACAAAATGGTTTTGTTATGTGCTAATGGAAGACATTCTGGCAGGTGATTTATTAATATTTTAAGGGGTAAAGTTAATCAGAGCTTACCTTTTTATATGTTAATAAACTTGTAGTATTGTGTATTAGTGCCATTATTCACATTCCTCCCCCCCTCCAGGCCAAATAAAGGAGCCATGTGCAATTCTTCTTGGCATTTCAACGCAAGTCAAATCCAGGTACCTGTTCACGTTTAAATACAAAAAGAGAGCTGAGACCCATTGTTAAAGTAAACTAGTCCTGAGTGATTGGCTTCCTAGAGCAAAATTAAATGCTGCATATGCAGTATTTGCTCTCTTCTGCTCTCTTATGACATATGTGACTTATCTGTAGCCCTATTATATGTTAATTCAATCATTAAAAACTATGCTGTATGACTCAACTTTGCCATCCTTATTCAGGTTATTAAGCCTTGTCTGTCTTTAACCAATAAATAATCCACTATTCTGAACAGAAGAAATCAAGAAACACTGTGGATTAAAACTTTATATATTTATATTCAGTTATTTCACTGACACCATTGTTAGGTTTGCACACTAAGTTGCATGTAGCATGGAGTTTTTTTACCCATTTTTACGTGCTCCTGCCGTGGACAGTTAGTCATAAGATTAGTCAAGGGTGATACAATGAGCGCTTTCTTACTACACGGCCAACACTTCCACACCACCTCATGCAGTAATATATAACATGCATATGGTAATAATTGTTGCACTTTTTCCAGGATTTAATGCCTGAGATGGAGAAGTACTGGCCTGACCTTCTGAGTAAAGGTCCCACCATATCCACTGCATTTTGGTGTGTGTCTTTGAGTGTAAATCGTATATAAATATAGTAGCTATCAGTCAGTGCCACTGAGTGACTGAATGTTTGGAGAAACCTCTCTGTGTGGTTACCAAAGACCAAAGGAAAATAACCATAGAAATGGGTGCTGTATGTTGAGTCACAGTGCTTGGGCATAAATTGGTTGAGTGGTGACTTCTTGGGTTAAAGTGAAAGCAAGTTCATATTGACTTTGGGTCAACACAATACTTTTCAGCTGGGTCCCTGACCTATGCTGTAACTCTGTAGAACATGACTTGTATGAGTTCAAATTTTTTGCATAGATGACCTCAGTGATTTCAAGTTTTAAAATAAATACTGTGTGCGCCTTATACTTTACTGTGTTTTTAACCAGGTGATATTTGTTTTTGTGTGTATGTGTGCGTGCATGTCTGTTTTGCATATCCTTAAGGAAACACGAATGGGTGAAACACGGCACGTGTGCTGCCTCTTTGGAAGCTCTTGACAGTGAACACAAGTACTTCAGCAAAGCCCTGGAGCTGTACCAAAAATTGGACCTTAATGGGTATGTCAGCTGAACAACATCAAAACATCCATCCTGATACTAGTTGTCTGATACCTGTTATTTAATGTCTTTTTTTCAGCCACCCCAGTTTTAATTCAGTTGACTATTGCTAGTAGTCTTCTAAATGCAAAATGCCATGTAATAAAAATGCTGATCAATGCAAGACATCCATTTCAATTATTATAATGTGTGTTGTTTTTTAGAAAGCTGTCTTAACAATGTTGTAAAATTTTTCATTTTAGAACACTGAGAAAAGCTAACATTATTCCACGAAAAACAAATTACACTGTAAGTTTTTTTTACTAATTTATTTGTTTTACACAAAACTTTGATTTCAAAGTCATAAAATGATGGATGGAGTACTAGCAGTGTATAGATGCATTCAAAAACAAATTAACCTTTAAGGACTGTCATGTCTTTGCCAATCAGAACACTTATTCACATGATGTAAAAGATTATTGATTCATGTTTTTCTCCACCTATTTTAGCTGGAACAGATTGAGGGTGCAATTATTAACCATTATGCAGTGAGGCCAAAGATTCAGTGCATTCAGGAACAGGTAAGCCTTTATTTTCATTTTTAAAGTGCATTTATTTAAGATAAAATTCTTAAGATTATGATATGCATTCACATAGCTTCACTGATGTATTTCATAAATATGATCATGGGTAATTTGAAGGCTTCCCAGTTGTTGGTTTGACTGTAATAGAGAAAGCGAGTTCAGACTTGTTAATTGTGAAGTATGAATGTTTCATAGGTGTGGCAGTTCAGGATGTTATGAGGAGAAAGTATTTTTTAAGGTTGAAAAAATTTGCAGACATTGCAGGAACAAGCTCAAATGAGTAGTTATAAAGTGTTTTTCAAAATATAATGTTAAATTGTCAATAGCGGTACGTCATTACTCCTTCCAGCTGGTCTAGCCTGAAGATAAATATCATATCCTCAGTAGTTTTTTATACACACACACACACACACACACACACACACACACACACACACACACACTTTTTTTTTTTTTAAATAAATAAATGAGTCTTAGTTCTGGAACAAAGTGAAAGAGTTAAGGAGACAGTCACAAGTGAGCATTATGTAGTGCACATAAGTAAAGACTGATGCCAGATGAAGACAGGTTAATGGTGTAGGTTACTGTTCCATTACACATATATATATATATATATGTGTGTGTGTGTGTGTGTGTATGTATGTATGTATGTATATGTATTTTCTGTAGTGGTGACCTATAACAGGAAGTATGGGAATTCATGTTTGTAACATTTTAGTTGACTTCTTGCTGTGCCACAGGGAGAAGAGGCCCAAATCTTAGGGCAGATTGAGATCTGCTTCAACAGAGAATTCCAGCTCATGAACTGCGAGAATAATGAATATGACAACTGGTACATCCTCAATGATGTACTACCCTCTGACCTCTACACATCCGGGTACCACGTGTGTGATCAGTCCTCTCCAGTGTTTTACCCTCCTTTACAAAGTAAAAAGTAGGAGGCATTCCTTTTTCTACTTGTTCCCGGTACAAGACGTCTCACTGTACAGTAATCAAAATGGGAAAGCCAGGATTGGGTGGCTGCTATATGATTATTTTAATCAATGTAAGAAATGATGTTGCAGAATCTATAAGGACTGTCAGACATTTGATGCTTATGTTATTGGGTCTCTATTCTTTCTGCTTCTGTCAGTCTAGAATCATTATAGATAGAATTATATAGTATCTTCATAGTTTAGTTAAATCAAACCTGTGAAACATTCACCTGAAATGGTATCAGATTCACACAAGAGTTTTAAGTGTGTGGATTAAATGTATAAATCTGTTCCCTTAGTGGAACAAACATCTCTAATTTATCTCAGTGAAAGGGATACTTAGTTTTAATCAAACTGGAATTATTATCATCCATCTTATTCCGTCAGTTTCTTGTATTGAATTCATGTAGATGGTACGCAATAACTGATGGCTAACTTTCAGTTCATCTTGCTGCAACTTTATTTTATTTTTTTTTTTCCTTGTGACCAAAATGTTTCATAGCGCTTGTGAAAATATGAAATTAGCTTTAAAGTTCTTTATAATCAGATGTATGGTGCAAAAATTCAGGTTTTGGTGATCATACAAATTAAACAATTTTGTTCAATAATTGTTTCCAAAAATGTTGTGGAAATTATTTTCTAGATGTGTTTTGTCTTTTGGAAATTATTTACTTGTTATGGGATATGATCTTCCTCCCATATTTTACATTTTTTTGAGAGAGATCATTTTAGACAACAGTAATGAAAAATCTGTAGAGTAATATTTACAGTAGGATCTTTATACGGAAAAAGTGCTGCACAAATGATTTTCCTAACGGATTTAAAAAAAAAAAAAAAAATCTGAAAACCATGATTGTGTAATGGTGGGTGGGTGAGTGAAAGTGGAAGAAATTTCCATGACCCTTTATAAGAAATTATGAGTACAACTTCTGGAAAATCCTTTGGGAACATGAGCTATAACAAAATAGATTTGATAGAAGGATGTTTGCATGGAAACATTGTCACTAGATGGCAGTACTTTGAAATTCTCCAAGGTAAGCAGGTGTGTGTGTGTGTGTGTGTGTGTGTGGGGGGGGGGGGGGGTNTGAAATTCTCCAAGGTAAGCAGGTGTGTGTGTGTGTGTGTGTGGGTGGGGGGGGGGGGGGGGTGTTCTGCCTTTATGACTGTCATAATGCTATTACTGGCATGTGCTGTTTAAGCACATTACTTGATAGACCACATTTGCAATGGGTAGCACAATTTTAATTTTACAGGCAGTGTTAAAGATCTGCTAGGATTTGTGTTTTTCTTTGTTTTTAGCACAGTTGAATTTATTAAAGACATGTAGAAGTGGGGGGGAAAAAAGTATATTTTACAACAGAGGATAGGCAGATGATTGTTAAGGAACAGCTTTGTGCATTTGATACTGCCATTTTTCTGGTATGTTCAGCACTCAGTAGTGGCATCTGGTTATGATGTTCAAGTAGCCAATATACTGGATCCACAACATAACTGGTCTAGAAGTCTGTTCGTAACTGTTTTATAAATTCATCCACTGTATCACAATCAGTAAAAGCTGAATACTAATATCCCCCTTTTATACAAGCATGGTTCTGTAAAAACCTCACTTGAACTTGTAGTGAATTAATAAATTCTCTGCAAAACTTATTTACAGTATTTTCATTAACTGCTTGTCTATGCAGGGTCTTTTCTGTGCTGTTTTTTACCCACAGGCCGTGAAGCATGAAAGACTATCGTGATCGTACATCATTGTGTATTAACTAATAACATTTACATTGTCTCCTCCTATTCAATGCAACTTGTTGATCAACTTATCTCATGAGATTGTCCAGCATTTATCAGCATCCGGCCACTTTCCGATGTTTTGTGTCGTTTTTTCTTTTCCACCAGCATTACAGTGTTAACCAGTAAAAAACCATCAGTGACCCACAGTGCATGAAATCACAGCAAATCAAAGGCAGCACACAACATATCCTCCACTGTAGGACCGGATGTCGTCATGATATGTTGTTACTAACCCTAAAGCCCACAGATTTGTTGTCTGTCACATCACCGAAATAATCACGCTTCATAAATAATAGGTGGCAAAGATCAAAGACTCAGGTAAGGATGCAACACTGTCCAAATGATTGATCTGCAGATGAAGCTATGGTACTGTACTCTTTATTACAATATCAGAAACAGCAGGAGTAGCGGTACTTTGTAGCTCTACCTGTCAGTCGCAACAAGGTGTGATACATTGGTATGTTTGTATCCCCACAGCTAGGTGTATCCAGGGACATAGGAGTTTAAACACACCCTTCCCAGGTCTCCGTTGCAGCATTTTAATAAGTCTGCTGCCAGAAAACACAGTGCCGTCACGTCCTTGATTTGTCTCAGTGGCAATTTGTTTTGTGCCTGGAGGTCTGATACACAATTGAACATCAGGGAACGCTAGCCTATTTATAGACCATAAGCTTCTGTCTGTCACAGCGCCTGCAGGCCCCTTGTGTGGACCATGGGCCATTGTGCAATCAAACTTTCTGACTGTAAACAAACACATTTTCTGTCATGCCTGTATGTGCACCTTGTGTCTAGTAATTGCAGTTATTTGTAGAAGACAGGTGGTGTTACAGCATGCTGCAGAAGTGCTGTAAATTCTGCCATCGGGTCTATAGCTGCGTAATTCGTTGGTTTTCATATTGATGTTATCTGCAAGGTTGTTTTATGTCTCCATCACCTTGTTCATTAGTCCCAGACTGTGAAACCAGATAGTTATTTCATAGATTTAAAGCAGCTCTTTTGGTTAACAAGACCCACTGGGGTTGGCACAAAACAATTTGGGACCATATTTTATGTTCTATCAGTCCCTGTAATATCTGTCAGGTGTTATAATAGTCTGAAATTTTAAAGGTAAAAATGTAAAAGTTTAGCAGGAGTTTTTGTAGGCTCTTGCAGTCTCAGCATCTGTGTGGAATCGTGTTTTCCGTGGTGGAGCTGGACTGAGAACAGCAGATGAATGCATTTTAGATTCTTCCCCCACTACACTGAAGACCACGTACTCATAATAATACGACCGGGATTCCTACCGCTAAGTTAAGAATTTATGACCACAATTGGTCTTGAACAGCAGGTGGCACAATGGCTGGACATGTCACCCTCAATTCAAAGGATCCAGGGTTGAAACACATTTCTTCTTTTACTTCCCTTCATTAGGACACAAACCCTGCACTAATAAAGTAAAAAAGTACCCTGCTTTATAAATGGGAAATAATTTTATGTAGCTTAGAATGATTATAAAGCATGTAATTTATGGATCTTGTTTTTTCTTCCTTACCCACCTAAATCTGGCCAGAGTGAAAATTTAGAAAGCAGCCCAACCTCTCTGGCTGTTCTGTTGACTGCTCTCTGTGTTATGTCCCGCAGACTTAGGGGCCGGAGTGTGATCTCCCTCTGCAAACACCACACCAGCAGCATTCTCTGCCACTCTGCCTGGGTGGTTTCCACTTGAGGAGGTAAGGGGCCGGATGTTGATCAACTTGCTTTTAAGCCCAGTGGGCTGATGGGAGCTGGTCCTGAGATAATGGGCCGCTGCTGAGAGCTGTTCTGCCTGACCCTGAAAGCCCTTATCTTTTTATCGTTTGTTTGTTTGTTTGTTTGTTTGTGTATTTAACATGCCAGCTGCATCCCACAGACAAACTTAAAATCCTCCACTAGTCCTTACATGTGGAGAGTGATCCTGCGAGGGAAAGGCAAAGCCAGCTATGAGTTATCCTCAGTCATCCCTCCACCCAAACTGGGAGCAGCACTTTAGCACTGAAAGCCTCTGCTCTGTCATGGAGTCACTGTCCGTGGACAGCACTTTTGCCTTCCTCACTGAAGATGCGGATGCCTGCAAGTCGCCACAGGAGCTTTGCAGAACAGCACTGGTATATGTGTGTGTGTGTGTGTGCGCGCACATGTATTCTCATTGTGTGTATATAGACCTGTGCGAGTAAGATTTTCGGAACAGAGATATGGTCTGTATGTCACCGGATGTTTATAAACATTTTTTTCTTTGCTTTTTTGGACTGACAGTAGTATTGTAAAATATTGTAGTATGGACAGTCATATTGAAACACTCATTAATAAGAGCAATGATTATTGGATTTTTAAAAATAAATGTTATACTTTAAAATAGTTGATTGATTTACAGTTCATCAAAGGTCTCAGCATGGGTCTGCATCCATTTTTTTTTCAAATAACTTTACAGTAAAACAGTTTTAAAACTGCAGAACAAGTGTATTTTAGTAACATTATATATTTTATTTAGCATTAAATATATAAAAATAGGTATGTAAAAGACAACTAATCTGCATTACTTTTGGTTAACCCCACCAACTTCCTTTCATAATACAATTCAGCAGTCTTGTGCATAGAAACACGTCACCAGATTTCCAGTATGTGACTTTCATTTCATGAAATAGTTACTGAGCGTAAAGGTTATAAAATGCAGTCTGGCCTGATGCTTAAAATCTGTCAAAATTGACATACAATAGCTTCAAAGCAAATTCAAAGGTTTTCTCTAATAACTTCCCCTTCAACAGGACTGAATTTCAATACAGTAATCCTCACACACAGTGAATGACTGCAAACTTAATACTTCTTGCTAAGCCATCATTTTGACAAATGGTATTTGAAATGGGGGAAAAAAAAAATCTGTGAAAAGAGGTTTTAGGACTCCAGGATCATCAAGTCTGAAATTTATTTTCAGCTTTGCTTGTGTCCACGAGTCTGACCTCCAGTATCAATTTTTTAACAATTGCAGTCTTAAATATGTATTAAAGTTCTGTTAGACCTGGGAAATCATAAATATATTGGTTAATACAACTTCAGACACAACTTTTTTTTTAATGTTCCTCGCATATGTGACTCAGTTCTGTATTTTTTGTGGTCACTCAGCATATTTGGGTCAACACATTATTCTGTATCTGCTGTGTTTTTCATCTGGAAATCACAGGATGGAGATAAACATCAGTTCCTTGGCTGGTTCTCTGAAACCCGGTTTATTGTTGGGGATTACCCATCATTCACCAGGCAGAAAAACAGGAGTATGTATTGTAGACAGATGTTCACACAATGGCTTTGTCACGCAAGGTTGTGCTGTGATGGGAGAATAGTGTTCAGCCCTTGCCACCAGTGTGGGGATTTTGTCTGTGACAGCAGAAGGGTTCATTAGTCCACATATTCTCCTACATAAACAGTGTAATTTGGTTGGGTGTAATTTGATGGAGTAATGCAACTATGAGCAGATATGTTCACACATTTGCAGTCTGAAGCTGCCAGATGCACTCAGAAGGGCAGGATGATTCATTTAGATACCCTGGAAAAAGCTGCTGAAATTTGCAATTCTATCAGCTGTTCCATCAGGCTGCATCCTGAGGCCATTAAAACTGTATGGTTAAAGGTAGTACCAGAGAAACAGAAATGGATGCCATCTGGATTGGAAGCTTGTTACTGTCTCTCAGAAGTAACGTATTCTCTTTCAGAAAGGCCAGGAGTCCATTTCATTACATGGTGCAATTAAATTAAGGTGTGTGTGTGTGTGTGTGTGTTTATCAAATGTTGTACAGATGCAGGTTTACGCTTGTGACAATCAACCTCCTGCCGAATTGCTCTTGTAAGCTGTTCTGTGGTCCACACACACGAAGGGAAAAGTGTTCAAAAGAGCTGGTGTCTTTCAAAAATGTCCAAAACGTTCAGTAAGAGATGGGACTCAGTTGCGCTGTGGGGAAAAGACACATTCTGGTCGTTCACTGCTTCCCTTACATATCAACCCTAAAAAATAGTCCTCTAGGACCCAGATGTGTATAAGTGCTGGTCCACTCTGGCAGCAGTCAGGGTATAGTTTGTATCTACAGTCTTTCAAGGGTTGAAGAGGATCAACTACATTAAACTGTAAAAATTTACTGAGTGTTGGATTTGCTGTTATAGAAAAACCTGAAGATAACCCAGAAATTGATTTGTAACTTTTCCTTGCAGTTTCTTTTGAGAAATGATTTAATGTATCCTACTTTGTTTTTAAACTACCAAAACTGGGCCATGTTTTCACCTTTGGCAGTTTCTAGGGAAGTAGTCCTGGAAATGAGGAAATCAGTTGTCATTTGTTGAATGTTATTCACTGCCATGGATATTGCCGGTTAGAACTTCTAAAGCTATGTGGTTATTGCTGCATATACTTAATGATAAATTTATTGCATTTCCAGTGACTATCTATGATAGAACAGTAATGTTTAGAGTCCAAAAAGATTTTAAAAATGGGTCTCTGCAGCAATACTTAAAGTAGACCAATAACCAACCGTACTCAGTACTGACACTTCCACATTTTGCTCTTTCTGCCCCCAACCGACCAGATTCTCTAGTTGAGCAACTCTTCCGTTTGATCAAAATTTGTGTCTCCTTTATTGTGTATATAGAACATCAGAAATATCTCCAAGTGTCTTTTATTGATTCCAGTCATTTGAAGTGTAATACTTAATAGTTTGCTGATACCTGTACTGGAACTTTTTTAATCAAACCCTGTCCTGCAATAATATACAAGCTAGGTTTGCTTTGGTCAGCGGTCAGAACTGACATGCAGTCACCCCTCCATAAAGGCTGACTGAAATGCTTTCATTTCCCTGTTGGCTAAACCCACACAAGAAAGAGCTGAGACAAACACAGATTTTCCTATAGTGCAGTAATTCCCTACTGGGCTGCACATGCCCCTATGCCTGTTCTCCACAAAGGGGCCACAGTGTACAGCTTATTGTCTCTCCAGTGGGCCCAGCACTGTGTAGTGGTCTTACGTAATACATTTGCTGGCTTGCTGCAGTTATCTCAGCTTCAGTTATTTGCGTAATTGTTTTTACACGATCAGCGATGCTGAAATAGTCAGTTTATTGCACATACAGTGTTCCCTGGAAGCTTTATTTGAATATTTGAATTGTCCTCCTGTTTCCCACTCCCAATTGTATACTGTGTCCTATAGTTCCATGTAGCTGTGGCACATTATCTTTCAGGTTTCTACCTTGCAAATGTTTCCAAAGTGGACTTAAATCTTGTTTAAACTTTTACAGGTCCTCAGATATGGTAACAGTCAACTCCTGTTCTTTCTTTAATAATAGTTGATCTTTCTAACGTATTACCTGTAATATTAGTATGGGTTTGAAGCTTTAGATCAGCCATGTAAAATCTCACCAGGACATCAGATTATCATGTCATTTCACATCCTGTGGTGTAACTTTTTTAATATGACTAAGTGCTTTTTTGAGCCACCATTTTGGTGCTTTTTAAGTAATTTGTGAAATAACATTGTTTTTCAGTTGAGTGTGAAACCTTTCTGGCTGGAGATTTAGCAGTTTCGCTCAAAAGCCCAGATCTTCCAGTTAACTCAACTCTGAGATACAAACAAAGGTTATAATTTTTTGAGACCTTGGACCTTGTTGGAGACAAAATGCTGTTGTATTACAACACTTTAGTATAGTATATACAAAGTGAGTCATCTTTTTCAAAAGTTATTTTACAGCAGTGGGCACAGTTAGACAGTTAGGCAGTCAAAAACCTCAAGTTATAAGTAGCTTAACATGATACATTGCTTTGGAGAAAAGGGTCCACTAAATAAATAAATGTACAGTATAGTTATCCCTTAATCATTTTTCCAGTAACCATTCATCCAGTTCGTGGTCATGGTGATCCAGAGCCTATCCCTGAAGTATAGACCCTTCATAGTGAAATTATCTCCCAAATAAACAAAATGATCTGAAATACTTTTTTGTGAAGGTTTGCATTAAAATCTTTGCCAGGAACACAGAAAATTGCCTTATTTAATATAACATTTAAACTGGAGACTTGCCTCCAGAAGAATGATTTATGAGGTGCTGGATGAACACAATTGAATATTAATGTTCTTCACGGAAAATCAGCTTTCCCACAGACATAGAGTTTATACTATTAATTTTCCGTTGGATCTGGTAATACTGGTAAAAGAAAGGATATTCCACTGTTAAAATAATAACGTGCGTGAAATGCAGAACTGTGGCCATCTCTTAAAAAAAAGTGATTCCCTGCCTAGCAAAAAGTATTTAGCTGCACTTGAACCAAGCATTATTTTGCAGTTAAATAAAAAAAAATATTCAACAAGAAGTATTGGTGCAGGGCCTGAAGTCAGGTTGAGTTTCCTCTTATCTCGCCACCGATGGTGTGCTGCTGCGACACTGGCTCTGAACTTGTCTGAAACTGTTATGTAAGCCTTTTTCTTTTATTAAGCATTTCTGGTGCGGAAGAAGAGCCGCTGAAAATCTAAAGGGAAAATAAAAGCATGCATAGTGCTATGCGAGTGGAGCTTTAAAACCAAAAATTTTTATTTCCAAATGATTTTCAAAGACTTTTTACAAGCACAGCTTTAACTGTTATAAGCAGCACTTGCCTGTTTTGTGCATTTTACATTTTACCCAAATTGTTTTTTCACAAAATCTTTACTGCCAGTTTGGCAAATTTAATACTTTTGTTGCCCCTCTCCCCTAAAGGTAATTGTGAAAGGAAATAGTCTCAAACTCCCCAATGTGAAATGCATTACTGTAGATCCACTCCTCAGGCAGCGCATTGATGCTGCACCCTGGATCACCTGGGCAAAAGCTGGAATACCTTTGAACCCAATAAGATACATGTGAACCATACAGGTGAAATACATGTTTGCAAAACCAATACCTAAAATAAATATATTACTGGCCTCTAGATCAAATTTTATCTTTCTTATTTTTTTTTCTGGGAGAGGGAAACCATGGCGTCTTGCCATGCACAGACTGGTTCTTTATCTATGATGGGCAGCTGAAGATGGAAATAATTCTACATCCCATTAACATTTGCACTCTTCTTCATGAGGTCCAGCTACCTGTGACTGAACTGACTGCCTCCAGGTATAAAACGGGCAACAGGAGAAGGAAATGGACTTCGGTAAAGTAAGTGACACACACACCTTATTACACATGGTTCCATACACTGTTTAATTCATATTTAGCAAACAACTGTCTTCAAGACAACATACAGTACTACGTAAGTATCCACCCATCTATTTATACCCTCCAAACTTGCGCATAGTCCAGTGATGCGCCAAAGATAACTACTATGCAATTGTGCCAGTAGAAGATTAGAATTTTAATACTTTAATATCAAAGACATGGGTAATATTTATTCCTATTGTGGGCCACAATATGATGATGTTTGTGTGTGTGTAAGAGTGAAAAAGAGAATTATACTATTTTTTAGAGCTGTAATATAGACAGAGACAAACTTTTTGTGTCAAATGCCGGCTGTAAGAACTCAAAAGCTCTGTATCAGAACTTCTCCAATAAAGAAACTGATACAAGGAGAGTTCTCAGAATGCTGACCAAGATGTGACTGTTTCACAGAGAATCCTGCTCTGTGTTTAAACACTGCAAAATGTCAGTATGTTTGTAATTTCCTGGTTTACACCAGAAAGTAAATGTGCTAGTCTTGTATCAATGTCTTTTCTTAATAAACGTCATGCTCTGGTGAGCATGGTAAACAAAGCTGATATTTGGATGACATTATTGAGACTGTTTTGTTGTTCTTAAGTGCACAAAAGGTGTCTGAGCAAAGTACGTAAGAAGCTTTTTCTTCTGTTCCTGATTTACACTGCAAGGTTAATACATGCTGTGTAAATAGCGTAATAATAAAGTGTAATATTACCTAGAATTAGTCATTTTAACCCTGAAGTGTCTTTCCGTATCAAAGTCAGCTACTGCTCTGATATATGTTGGTTCCAACTGATACAGTGATTTTATTATTAGTTATTTAGTTGAATGATTGTTTTCTCTTGATGCTTTTTAACTGGAAGTTCTATCAAGTTGAAAACTCAGCATCAACTATGTATGACCACTGACGTGGTTTCTATGGCCACGGAGGAACAGAATTAATTATTTACTCAGTTGTACAGAAGGTTAATTTTTGGTGGACCCTTTTGAAGTACCTTGTTTAAGGATACTACAGTAGGAGGTGGGATTCAAACCTGGGTGCTTCAGGTGCAAGGGAGCAACTCCAGCCACTTTGCTTAAATAAGGTGATGATACCTTTTAAGTAATTAGCATTTCTTACCCTCCAAGTACAGAAACAGTCTTTTCGCAAACTTCGTACCCCTAAGGGTCACGCTTGCGACATGTATTCGTGCAGTTTACAAGATGTGTAGATGGATGCAGTTAGGAGACCTGCCAATTGATTTAATTTCCAAGAAATGTTTGTAATGTAGATTTGCTAGAAGAAATAAGCCAAACCTGTTTTTTGTATGGAACTCAGATGCCCCGCACATTCTCAGTGGTGCCTTGTTTAAAAGCTGGATTCTTCGTTTGAGCAAAGATGGCACATTGCTTCCACCTAGTGCTGACTAGAAACCAATTCGCTATATTATCTGGGACCAATATAATAAAACAAATCTTAACATAATCCTATTACAAATATAAGTTGTACAAATATATTCGCAAATATAAAACAAATCTTAACATAATCCTAATTAATAAAATAGGTCCAAAATAACCGCAGCCCATATAAGGCACAGTTATGTCTGCAAAGAGTCACTTATAAATTGTTTATCCTGCCTTTGTTTTTGCGTGATAATTACTGAATGTGACTCATTTATTTAAAAAAATTCCATAATATATTTGTGTGAGGAAGCTTAAAAATCATCAGTATTCTTGTAAAACAGTTAGTTTGTATAACAAAATTAATTTTTCTCTTATTTAATCTTTATAAATTTTTTATTTTTTTTTTTTTTTTTGGGGGGGGTGGGTGTTTCATTTGTTTTGTACCTTGCTAAAATATAATACAGTTCTACTCTTTTTAGGCAATAATGCACGTGAAAGGAGCCGTTTAGAAACTTGAGGTTTAAAACCATCACTTTTCCATTAGACATGGAACTTGTACTGTAATGAATATGGATTGACTGACGTTTTTTTAGGACATTTGTTATAAATGTAATTGGATTTTTGCAAGGGTAAACCTGCTGGTTCTCTTAAAAAGGGATACGAAAATAAACTGCAACATGCCTGACAGGCCAACTGCCTTGTTTATACCAGCAGGTTGCATAGTGGTTAGGACCCCCCCCCCCTACTTCTTGGTCAAAGGATCTGGGTTCAAGTCCCATCTACCATCGTAGTATCCCCAGTAATATAATTAACCTGAACTGATGTAATAAACTGACTCTCTTATATAAATAATTATAAGTAGCTTGTTGTACTTTGCTAGTTGCTTCTGCAAAAAGGATCAGCTAAACAATTTAACAGCTCAATTTCAGCTTCCTCGAGTAGATCAGGGTCTCTCAACTCTCTCTTGGTTATGACTGCATTTGTTGGCTTTTGGTTCAGCATTTGTCTTAATTCATTTATCGTGATGTTCTTTGATTTAACTAATATAAAATCAGTCATTGTGGACTGACGGTTTTTCTTATGTGCCAAATTCGTGTTCTTTGAGGAGCAAGTGCCTCCCGACAGCTGAGCAGCATAACCACAGGCACCATGTGGTCTTCTTCAGTTTATTGATTTCTTTCAACATTACTGTTATTTTTTTTTTTTTTTTAGTTAATGTTGAATCAGTGTCAAAACATCAGGTGTCTTATGTGCATATGTTTTGTTTCTGAACATTTAAGTATACAGTAAAGGTACAAAAGCAAAACATGTACAGCCATATGGCATTAAAAACCCTTTAACTTTTTTATTATACAGTACTATTGAAGGGAAAATGTCCTGTTATGTTGTTATGATAACTTATGTAAAATATTGAATTAATTGCATCCACTTTAATGGACTGGGTGATATTTTTGTATGATTTGTTTATTACTTATGAGAATTCATCTTATGAAGGGTTTTAAGGAAGGAATACCCTTGGTAAGGCTGTAGAAAATAGTTCTTATAATGTCAACATCACTATGTTTAACATGGTTTAACATATATGAGTCCTCCCATTCCTTTTTTAGAGCAGTTTGTAGTGTGTTTTGTTGTTTCCATACATTCCCTCAGTTCCCACCTTTTTACTGCCATGTGATTTTTTAAATAATTCAGTCTTGTTTTATTGAATGATAAAGTGAGTGTGTCTCTCAGACATTAAACAGGTCTGGCCAAACCAGACTCCTGGAAAGCTGTAGTTCTGCAGATTTTAGACAGTATTGTTCAAATAGCAATTGGATGACAGCAGAAATACTGTCTGAATGAAGCGGTAAAGAGCCGAGCAAAACAATTCAGTGCTGATTAAGAGCAACAAACAGTGAGTCCAGAGCCTCTTGTGAATGGCCACCCTTGTATTATTTAATAAATTGCATTATTCTTTATTTAACTCTCTCATTTAAACCCTTCCCTTAGTGTTTTTCATTTCAAATAAAAAGGAATAACTGGTTTGCTTGGTGCAGGTCATCAAACGCTGTCTGGTTGGTACCACTTGTGTGTCTCATATGGTGGGAAAATGAGGACAGAGAAATTCTACTGTGGAAGGGAAGCACATTGTGAGCACTTTGCAGTAAATCACTGAAATATACTGAGATGCATAAAGACTATTTTTCCTATTCTATTCTGAAATTTTGTTCAGAATAAGTTATCTCAGGTGCCATTCTTTTTCACCGCACTCTTCACGGGTTAAAAGTTTTCACTTCCTAACTGTGACAAATGAGCATTTTATCTGCAGTACTTTTTAGCACACGTTGTACATTTGAGCGGGAAATCGTGACGTATCCTTTCGCAAGCAGCTCCAACGTGGGAATAGCGGACAACTGCATGACGCATCCTCCTGCTGTCTCCAGCTTCGCAACATCTCACTCTCAGCGCAGAAAGCAAGTTAGCCCCATACGTGAGAACAGCTCTTGCTGGTTTACAGCCAACTGCAAAAGGGCAAGTATGAGTGTACTGTTCATAACACTAACAAAAGGTGTGCGAAGAACTGGTAATTTACGATAGAGAAAACCCCTTTTTTCTCTGCAGTAGAGTTAGTGCTGCATCTATAGGATCTCACTGAAAATGTTAGTATTTATATAAGTATTTATCTAGTACATTCATTATTTCTTAGTATTTATAGTAGTATTTATATGTAATTATTTAGATATAATTATATATAAAATCTATATATGTATATATAATGTATATTTTTTTAACTTTTCTTAGATGCACCATAAGTTTTAAAATATATATTTTTTTAATTTGTTTTTATTGATCCTAAGTTGTTTCTCACTCAAAAACATCTGCAGTCTGAGGGGCCCTTTACACCTTTCTTAACAAAACCATGTATGTACTCTAAGAAACTTTATAATATACTTCCTGTACAGTTTTCTTAATTTAAAACTGGGGACAGTTCTACATTGCAAATGAAAAGCTGCTTGTTGCCATGGCACTGTCATGGCAACAAATCCTACTGGTAAACATGATTGGCCCATAATAGCAAAATATACAAGACTCATATTGCACCTAAGTCTGTTTAACTTCTATTTATGGCTCCAGTGCACAAAGAATAATGTTTGCATGTCACAAACTGAACGCAGTTGTCTAAGTGCAGGTTTCTAAACATTAATTTCAATAAATATAACCAGTCTAACCATCCATTGCTAGCTTGTGAATCTAAGGTGAATGAGCTTGTGAGGTTTGGTTATCCCGTTCTAATAATACACAAGCACACTGTTATTCCCTTGGAGACCATGGCTTTGTCCACCAGGAGAGCCTCTGCTTAAGGTAGGAGCCACGGATAGGCCGCTTCTCTCCCCATTTTCACAATTACTCACTCAGTAACAAGGAAGGTCATGCCCAAGGTCACCTTTAATGGTGAGAAGCTACCCATCTGGGCCACCACTTTTTTCCATAGTGGGAGATAACAGCTAAGTGCTCAGGAAGTGAGTGAGAAAGAGAGAGATGATTGTTTGTTGCTCACTACTTTCAAAAAAGCTCTCTAGGTGTTCAGATGCAAACTAAAGTCAGCCATAGTGGGGTGAATAAGGTTGTGACCCCTGCGCAAATGGAATCTGGGAGGTCAAATTACCTCCCCAGCACAACAGAAGATATGAAGTTGTTAGAATAATTGGTTTCCATGTCAGTTATCCAGGTTCAAGTCCCACCTCCTACTGCAGTGCCTTAATCCTGAGTATCTCCAGTAAAAGGTTTGTTTTGTGAATAAATGAATAGGGTGTTTAATGGAAAATTGGAAATTGTTCTGTTTTCCAGGGTAGATGTGTAATATGAAAGATTTTTGGAATGTTTTATATCAGCTTTTTAATGGTAATGTTCAGTGCTTTACAGTTATGGTGGTGGAAATGTGTGTTTGTGTTATTTGGTAAATGTGCAAGTACTGTAGAAAGATGTGGGTTTTTTTAAAGTTTTTAGGGTTTATTAAATAATAAATCTGTGTAATGTCTTGATTTTGATGTTTATTTTAAAGGTATGTAAGTTTTTTTAGAGTGTTGCATGTACAGGGAGGAAATCTGATGAGATACTGTGTTTTGATGCAGAAGATAGGAAAATCACTACACATTTTTAAATACAAAGTGCCAGAACTGATTAAGTGTTTTTTTGCCAAATGTACTTTTTGTATTTTGAGTGTTTTGATGTGTCTTGAGAATTTTTATGAGGATGTTGTTTAGTTGTTTTCTTGGAACAATTGTAATTTTCTTAGAGTTAACCACATAAAGGGGAAAAAACCTCTAGTGAAATTTATACAGTGGTATACAATAGTAAATTGTTGTAAGTAGTTTAATGTTATAAGTCACTCTGGGGAAAAGCTTCGTTTAAAGGTTTAAAAAAAGAAGACAGTGCAAATGTTATGCAGTAAACATGCGCTGAACTGGTTAGACAAGAAAACTCAGATCTGATTATATGAAAATAGACTGCATATTCTTACCCGCATTAATGAATTATTTTAACAAGACCTCCCGTTATGTAAATCACTTAAGAGATGAACTAGGTCTTCTGTTAATCCACATCATCCTGTCTGTTGCTGCGGTCTTCTGTTTCTTTTGTGGAGCTCACCTTGTTTTTCTACATACCACCTGGTGTGTTGTGATGCTTGGTGTTGTCCACCTGTGAGCACTTTTAAGGTGAGACAGTTGGTCCGACGACACACCACAGTCACAATGACGGTTCGCAGGATACAAGCAGAGGGACAACATTTCTGGAGCTGGTCATCACCTCAAAGCCACATAATAACATAAAGAAGTTATACACTATTTCTACAGCACATTGTTTACTGTGGGGAAAATGTCACTGTATAAATGTAAATACAGGATTTAGGTTCAATAGGTTTGTTTCTTTTTTTACTTTTTTCTGGCTAACCATGAAGCATTTTGACTGTAAGTAAGTTTTCACTAGATGGCTTGAAGTATTTTTGGCGTGAGAGTGTGACCTGCTTTCACTGTTGACATCCCCACATTTCTTCTCAGTAGTGTATACTGTCATTTTTTGCTCTTCTTTAACTTATACTTTACTTGTATTGCTGGTAGTGCACAAGTCACTAGCTTTGAAAAATGAAATTTAAAGTTTGTGTTCCATGCACAGCTTCTGGAGCATTCTATGCTGGCAGAAATAGTGACATTAAATTGACTAACTGTACTCTGACAACTGCAGCTCTGTATCTATATCTCTCAGTGTGCTGGAGAAATGCACTTTTCTTTCCTCTAAGTCGTGCGTCATGCTGGCGAAAAGTGCCTGAAAAATAACTGGACGGTTCACCAGTCAAGTCAAAGACATCACACGCAGTCACTCACACATATGTACACGCAAAAGGGCGATTTTAATTCATTTTCCATGGAAACACATGTCTTTGGGCTGTTGGAGGAAACCACTGCATCCAGAAGAACTTCAGCACAACATAGGAAACTCCACACATCTGAAGTGCAGTCCAGGCACAGTGAGGCATCACAGTTACCCCCCATGTAACTGTGCCTCCCCTAAATAGAGATCTGGTACTACAGTTTATCCAGCCACCACTTTGTCCACCGTTACAGTGTATGGTGTGACAGTCCTCAGCACCAGTGTTCTTCCGTTCTTACTCATGTCTTTTATTTCTCTGGAGAGACCAGTATGTCACAGGTATACTTCAGCTTTGGCTTTTTTCTAGAAAGAAATAAGCTTTGGACTAGATTATTTTCTGTCTGACATTTGCTATAAGAACTACTAGCTGAACAATATGTGACTGATCTATTTTTAACTGAACAACGTTTGAGGACGTTTCGGGGTGTGAATACTTTTGCAAATTAGTGTTTGTACTGAGTTGAGGACAGTCGGATATTGGTGGAACCAAAATATTCCGATGAACGGAATTATACACAAATACTGGAAGAACAAAGAGGGCTAGTTTCAGCACTGGTTAGGACATGTGCTACCCCTCGGTACGTCTGTGGTACATCCTCAGCATACTGTGGTAAGATGACGTCCAGTGAGGGTGGATTTCCCTGTTTTTCATTTTGTGGTCAAAACCGCTGCAGCATCAAAAGCGCCGGTCTCACGTGCTTCTGTGTACCGCTCTACCAGATGTGTCCAGGACCTCTTTCATTTTTCATCAAGCAGATGGTTACCTAATTCAGCCACGTGGACACAGCGTGCGAATAACACACACACACACACACACACACACACACACACACACACACACACACACACACACACACACACACCTTCCGTGAGCCCTTTACTCCTGATCCGCATTAGGCGCGGTTCAGGCTTTGACCCACATGAGCACGAGGGCAGAGTGCAGGAAGGGCGACGCTACGGGAATGTGAGTTGGGGGGGGGGTCTATGCCGCACATGTGGACCCCGATGGGCTGCATCTAGAGGCGCGTGCAGCCGCAGCGCACATTGATTGGACAGGAAGGCGTTCGGCGGGGGGGAGCGGAGGCACCGCTCCTATTGCTGTGCTGCACCCGCACCGCGCACCACGCACGAGTCCGCGGCACGCGGCGCAAGCTGGGGCTGCGCGAGGAGGAGCGACGGCCGCGCGCCGGGACTTTCGGATGGCACGCGGCGGACAGTGACTCTATCAGCGCGAGACGCTCCGCATCGGCCACCTGCTCGCCTTACAGCGAACCAACCGGTATGGATTAGCGGAAGGCGACGGGGGAGCGGCTCTAAATCCCCTTTGTTCCTCGCTCATCTGGATTTAAGGGACAAAAACGAGCTCCTTTTTTAATAATAAATTAACAACAACAAAAAAAAACAGAGGGACGCAGCTGAGGGACAATGGACACGAACATGCGCAAATTCACGGTGCGAAGGTTCTTCTCCGTGTACCTGCACAAGAAGTCCAGGTCCAAGAGCTCGAGTCTCTGCAAGCTGGAGGTGGGTTTTGGTTTTAGACCGGGGTTTGACGCTGTGGGGATGCGGTGAGCGACACTGCCCTGTCCGTGGTGCTGAAAGTGCTGTGCGCTGCTGGGGGGGGGGAAGCTTCGCATCCATCTGCTGGGGGGTGAAACCGTGTGTCTCTGAAGTGCTGAGAAACAGAAACATGTTAATTATACTCAGTTTTGAAGATACAGATTTAACATTAAATTTAAGCGGTTTCTTTCTGTTTCTTATATATATATTTAGAAATCTTAGAACATGCAGATTTTGTAACTGATTGTTATCTAATTGAACTTTTTTGCATATGAAGGAAGAGAACATTTCTGAGGAAGAAACATTCACACTTTTATATAGATTCTAATATTTATTGTATTTAAATTACAATTTGAAGTGGTTTTTAGTGGACTATTTTATGCATTTCATAAGCTACAAATTCAAAAAGTTTCCAGTCTTATAGTTTACAATTTGTAAAGGTAACAGTGCACACTTTTCACAAGAGTGGGAATTGCCGTTAGATACAATTAGTTTAATTTTTGTTTTACAACTTTTTAAGTTTCAGATATATGAAACAAGTTAACCCCCCCCCCCCCCCCCCCCCC
>UFQX01000214.1:462826-667680 GCA_900497675.1 Arapaima gigas | reverse complement strand
ACCCCCCCCCCCCCCCCACAAGTTAACACTTATTTCTGCCCTCTGACTGCTTGTTAGTTCTGTGTGTATCTCAGCATCTGCACAGGTTGAGGGGCTGTGAAATAGGACCACAGAACGGAGGATGGTGAAGGATACGGAAAGGGGTGGAACAAGCAGAGTAGGTCAAATTCATACTCATATTCGTCAGGAGGCTCCTCTTTCTTTCCGCTGGGATCATGCAGTGTGACACACGAATCCTCCGGAAACACACAGTAAGTGGAGCCTCCTTCTGTGATGGAAGGTCTGCCTTGGTGGACGTTCTCCTTAGCCTGCTCAGATGTGTAGTAAAGATACTTGACATTGAGTCCAGATATGCTGTGTACTGTTTTTGTCTTGCCAGAGAGAGCAGTGGTTTTGTCTAGCTGTACATATACATCAACAACAACAACAAGGATGACAATAATAATAATAATACAACTGAAAAAAAGCATTTTGCATAGGAAATATATAGGAGTGTATTTCAAATATTCATGTACTCTGTGTATGCTTTAGTTTGGCTGGTTAATGTTTAAAACCAACACTGGCTTACTTTCAATTAAATTCTTTATGTATTTATGTTTATTGTGGCTGCAGGATATTTGAATAGTGTCTCAAATAGGCAGCTTTTTTAATGGGAAGTACAAGCAGTTCTGGGAATTAACTAAAGGCTGTAAACTTAGTTATGGAGAGGTACACACAAATTCATAAGCTGAAGCCAAATTGTTTTGTTACTGTTCTCTTCTTTGCTCATGTTGTTGATGTTGTCAAACCATCTGCCAAAGACTCTGGTTACTAGAGGATCATTTTTGTTTCATTTTTATTTAATCTAGTTAGGCCAGTGGCAGAAATCCTGATGACTAAGCAATTACTGTTTTTTTCTGAAATGATCAAAGTTAGAATTAAGTTGTGTTTTCTGCAAAAAATAAAATGACCCTGAATGTATTTCATTTCATGTGTGATACTCAGTTGAAAATAGGAAAATGGGGACTGTGTGCATGTGTGTGATCAGTTCAAACAGGAGCAGAACTGCAGCTGCCACAAAGAAAATAATTTCATGGTCATTATTCATTCATCAGTCTGTAGACACTCTATAATCAGTATTCTGTGCTTCTGCGATTGCGTTTCGATGTAAGAAACATCTTAATAAATGCTTTCGAATTCCACTGACGATAATGGGGATAATTTGGTTAAGTCATCTATCCTGAAAAGTGTTACAGTGCAAAAGTGCAAAGTCTGTAAGTAAGTTAAAGTTAAAGAAGAGCAGGTAGAGCTAAAAGGCACGGATGATCACAGGCAATTTGTATTTGCTCTATGGATGTAAAGTATGGAAAAGTGTGTTTTACTTTATACAACTGGAGATGGAAAAAGCCACACCAGTTGAAGTCCCATACAAGGGCTACCGCTTTCAATGACAACAAAACCGGTAGTGGTACAATAGTGATGTCAGATGCTGCTAAATATATGATACAGTGACCAGATTTGAGAATAGAATATTGCACATATTCACGTCATTGCCCTGGGAACAAGAACACGGCATGTTAATACTCCCCCCTCTTGTTTCCATGACATATCTGCTTATTTCATTGATTTTTTTTTTCCTCTACATTCCAGTATTGACTTTCAGACCATTTCCTGTTTAGTGTTTTCTCGATGGCCTGATTCCTAGATGAGGTTTTTCCGTGTATAAATTATCATATAAATATGTATAATATTCCTGCTCATAGAAACTTACTGAAGGACTTGGTCAGGCCATCTCCTGATTTAGTGTTTAAAGTGGCCTGATCCTCCAGAAAGAACCCCTATCCATCTATGCACCACTGGACAAGCCCTTACATAATGTTTTGGCTTCTGATTTTCAAAGTTGTCTTTTCACCTATCAAATAACTGAGTTGTAACAGTCTGGTATCTGTTAGAAACCTGCGGGGGATGTGATTTTGGGTGTACTAATCATCCACACGGAGCCAGAGATAAATAACACAAATTTTGAGGCCCTGATATAGCAGTTAGTGCTCAGAATGGCTTGATCAGAAATGGAAACACTGGGCTTCATGTATTTCATGATTTTAGTTGTCTGGGGTAACTGCTACAGTGCAATGGGCTTTGGGGAGTGTGTCATATTTTCTAATGAATGATCTAGGGCTAATTCATCTATGCTCATATTGCAAGAATCAATACCAGTGACTCCATACTGATACAATAAAGCTGCATTAGGATTTCCTTAGAGACTCTTAAAAAAATGGTATCTGAATGTTGAAATACAATTTTGGTGTTTGCAGGAAGTGAAATCCAATCAGGTTTTTTTTTTTTTTTTTTTTTTTTTTTAGTGGAACTACAGGTATTTTTAAAAATTAAATTTCACAATTGAGCACCATTCTTCTAGTATGTACTTGGAAAATATGGCTAGTAAACAAAGATAATTTAAGGCTGAGGACAGGTTTTGCAGAAAAAATGAAAATGTGAATTATAATATAATATAATATAAAAGTGTTTTGGACAATATCCTCCGTACCAGACTAAAAACAGTATTAAAACACAAAGAAACTTAAAAAATAGCTATTGGCAAAAAACAGGCATCTTTTATATTTGCAGCCTTGTGCCGGTCTTGTTTTAGTTAAATTAATGAAACTGAAAAAGGTGCAACAGACCGTCACTGGACCAGCAGTTACGGATGGGTGGGTGGGTGGATGGATAACAAACAGAATGCAGGAATTTAGCATCAAGCATACATAATAATAGGATTTCGTCCGCTTATTCATCCCTCAGCAGCTAATGAACAGCAACTGTCACTGTATCAATATGTAGTGCCTTGTATTTTAAAATCTGCAACTTAAATTGCCTCAAAACTAGCTGCATAAAAGTGTTTTTGAATTTACAAATAAAGCAGTCCTGACAAAGATTTAAATGATGCCGTACATAGTGAAAATTTGCTCGTACGTTGCATGCATTATTACTGTGCTTATTTTGTTTTACATAAGGATTTCTCTTTCCCCGTCCTACTTATTTTTTGTGGTGATCATCAGTTTCACATGATAAATAAGGACAATAAATCTCAGTGACCACTAGAGAATGAAGTTTTAGCTCAGGCAGAGTGCTCTTGACAGGAGGGACCAAACCCTGATAATGTTATCTGTACTGTGGTAAATAACGTTTTCTGTCCACCTCCTGTGGTATGAAAAATGTATATTTTCGGAGATTTTATACTTCAAATAAATGATTAACTTTTGTATTATTATTCTTCCATAAGCTATTATTACCTCTGACTGACAGATGGTACCATCATCGTGGTCACATAGAATATTATCTCAATCTCTATATCTAAAAAGCTCAGTCACTGTTTGCCTGTTTGTTCTTTTCTGCATAATGAAACAAAATTATGCACATGTATGGTATTACACGCATTAATAACATGTGTCTCCGGGCAGTTTCCGGATAATTTGTTAGAATGAGAATAAACAGGCCACTTACACACACACACACACATACACACACTAAGGAGGGGTGATGGGGGGTTGTCCTGGAGAAAGGACCTGAACTGGTGACAGGGAGGGTAAGAAATTGTACATGAAACACACAAAGGCCTACATGCACTACTAAGGTATAGCTAATAAAGTTTGGTGACATATATCCATTGGACTACAACCATTGTGTTTGTTGCTCTCTGTGGCATTTTCCTGTGCAACGCTAACAATACTTATGCACTAAATGCAAACAGCTTAAGAATAATACAGTGTGGTGATATTTAACGTGTTATTACTATTTACCTTTCCACTTTCTGATTTCTCATTTTGGCAGCACTGGGTAACTCAGAGATATCACAAGCTCAACGTTTGTTTTTTCCAGACCTCTGTCTCGATAATGGCAATAATGTGTCATTTGCAGAGCAAAGATTTATGGGTTAAGTTCACTAAACCTTCATTTATTGTGATCATTCAGCATTGCTGTTTAGTTGATGGAGGAGCAATCTATCACCAGTTTGTTGAATAAATAAATCTGTCTAATAACACCATACTGCCACATTACATTTCCCATAAATTTATCAAAAGTAAAATCTGCTATGTGTTAAATTTTCATGATTTGTAAAACATACAGAAATGATCTAATGGTTCTTGACATATGAACTGAAATGTCTATATATATATATATAAACCAGCAATATCAGACTTGAAGTAATGTAGCGATGCAAATTATCATGATTTTAAAGATAAATATTAAAATAGTGAGTAAGAGACACACATATGGGCACACAGATGTCACCCATTAAGTGGTTGACTATTTTAACCACTTTCTTTTTGAACACATATTAGCGTCGTCTCCTCTTTTTTCCCCTCCTTTGTATGCATTCCCGCTCTCCCTGTTGCCTGTTTATAACCTTTGAACAATCCTGTGCTACCTGCCCACACAGACCCCACTACAGGGTGGATGAATGAGCTCTGTGTTCCACAGCTATATCTGTAGGCCTTCCAGGATATGTGAAATAAGTCTGTAGCATTAGTTCCACAATCCAGTAAAGATGCCGATGTCTTCTCTAGTCATCAATAAATATAACATGGGATATTGGAAGAGCATAAAAAATATTATATAAATAAATGTTTTACTTACAGACTTGTATTAATGAATGCATACTGGGGTCCAGTCCTGGCATAATTTAGCCTCCATTGATCCCAAATAAGGTTTTCAAATCTCAGTTATCTGGGAAGAAAACTAGTTAAATGTGGCTGTCTAAAGTTTATCGGTTTCGTTCCCACACCTGTACCTATGATTTGGAATCATCTCGGTCCTTTATATGTCATTAAATCAGAGCTCTGGAGCAAGTGATCTTGCAAGTTGAGCTTAGGTCGACATTTTGCCTCAATCCCGTTTGGGAGTAGGGGCGGTTAAAGATTAAAACAGTCTAAATCGTGAGGAACAAGTACCACGTGTGAACTAGTTGAGTTAGATTGTAGAACCATGAAGGACTGAGGTTTGGGGTGTTGTTATTGCCACTGTTGTTGCCCCTGTGCCCTTTGCCAGTGTTTGTGATTTGTGTCACACCCTTGAGTTGCATTTTAGTATCACACAGCAGTTCAGTGACTGAAATATTTAACTATTATTTTCTCAAAATTAATTTTAAGGGACAAAATCTTTTAGAAACATCTGTACTCCATTAGGCTGGTAAATTTTTAATTGATGTGATTTTAATAAAATGATCACAATACACAGGCATCTGTACTGCAGTTTATGTTGACCAGCAACCATGAAGTTCAAAAAATAATGCAGCAAAGTTGTGCACCAGTTGTGCTGTTCACTAAATACACAGCTGTAGTGCCTGTTGTACAACTGTTGTCCCCAGAGAACAATGTAGTATCTCTTAATGTAGTGTATTTAAAATTGTAATTCTACATTATTTTCAGCTGTAACTCTTCATGAATGGTGTGTATTTTGTATGTTACGTGCACGTGTGCATGTGCATGTGTGTGTGAAAGCTATGCGATGGACTGCTTTCCCATCCAGGGTTCACCCTACCCTGCACTCTGTTTCGCAGAGACTGCAGACCACTGTGACACTGCACTGAACAGAAAGTTAGGAAGTTATTAATAATCGATGGATGGGTTGAATAAGGTAATATCTTGTAATGTAGTACATTAAAAATTGCAATTTTCCATTACTTTCAGCTGTAATTGTATAGGTTTGTGAATGATGTGTATTATTTGTGTGTTATGTTTTTGTTTATTTGTTTTTTATTACTAGTATTACCAGTTGCTTAATTCAGGTTAACTCTTTATACCTGTTCTAGCTTAAGATTTTATAAAATCCTTTGTCGTCAGAAACTGACTGATTACCCTATAAGTAATTTGTGCAAAATTCACTAAATTTGATATTACATGTGCTGAGTTTAAGTATTTAGCCTTTATGCTTCAAATGCAGGGTTTACATTTGTTTCTTCTCATAGCTTTAGCTGGCCAGATAAGTGGCCACCACAGCATAAATGTGTCTGACTAGTGACAGGGAAGAGAGGAATCCTCTGATGTCAGGGAGTTTAAGGAGAAACTGAACACTGGAGTCGCTGAGCTTGTGAATATGAATATGGAACAGTTCTGTTAGGGATCAAAGAGCGTTGTCATACACATTTTGCAGCTCAGGTTCAAAGCATGTGAGAGCTGTTCATTTCCACTGGGCTGACAAAAAGAAAACCCATTTTGCCGTTTCAGAAAAGACATAAAACCTTGCTTTTAAAAAAGTAACTCAGTGCAAAAAGAGAGTTTATGTCAAATTAATGAGATGAACAGTTTCTTACTGTCCAAAAGGCCGAGAGTCTCTGCAGGCTGTAGGATGTCATGGAACTGATGATAGGCTGAGTTTCAAGAGAAACTGTCTGACCTTTAGATGAACCTCTAGCTACACTCAGTTGTACCCTCTTCCTCCGAGGGACACCTGTACAGGAGTCTTGGTGGTAGAAGTGTCACTGAGTCAAATTTGATTCCTAGCAGACCGATAAGCATGGTTTCCTAGGCAAGGTGGGAACAGAAGTGTTTTGTCATTCTTCTTCCCATTTTGAGAGGTGCAAACAGAGGAAGAAATATGTGAACGACACACTCCATGAGGTGAGTGTGATCCTATTACAGCACAAGCAGCTCAGCAGCCTAGAAGGAACTTGCTGAACCCACTTTGCCACCATATCTTCACAAGCATTTTACAAGGTTTTTTTTCTAATTTTATTGCCACGTACAAGTTGTTTACCTTGTTCCCCTAGGTTAACTGCATTTTTTTTCCTTTTCACATAACTGTCTAAGCATTTCTTTCACTGTACTAACTATAATAACCAATCTGAGCTCTCGGAACTGCAGGTGGACCAGGTTTTGAGGAGCCATTTCTTCTAGGAGCATTCATACTGGTGTTAAAATTGGTACATACTATGAACTTGCTCAGCAGTGAGGGCCAGTTTATTGCCCTGAAGGGCTGCAAATCCAGCAGGTTTGGGTGAAAACATTTTAATGGAGACTGCGTTTACACCCTGCCTGGAACACCTTGCGAGGTGTCTTATTATGCAGAAAATACTTCAGTAGAGCAATCCAGAAGGAGGTGAAGCAAAAGCCAGCATGTACTGCACTCCTTGAAGATCAGATTGCCAAGTTCTAGTTTATAGGAACATGTCATTATATATTACATGTCAGTAGAGATTACAGTATAGCAACACTGGTTCATATAGGAAATTGAAGTTTTAGCATATTTTACCATGTTGACATTTATCTGGCGTAGAGTTTCAAACAAGACTTTGCATTCAGAACATAATACAGAATTTCACTGAACACAGTACAATAGTATAAAGTCTATTGTGGCTATCATGTTCGTATCCTATCAATATTGAATCAAAACAGTGTATTTTGCCCGCACCTGTTCTTATTTACTCCTTATGAATTTAGTCAATGGCAATGAAATGCTCGATTTTTCACAGACCTAACACCTTGGTAGTCTGTGAATCACACTTGGTTCTCAGATGCTGTATTACATTTTTCACTGCCCTGTATTTTCATTTGTTCAAACCTGTTCAGACATAAGTTTTTCTTGTTTTTTTTTGGCATATTGTTTAAATGGATGTAATTATGACACAGTTACATAGGGACACTGTAGTACGAGTTCAACCTGTTCTGAAAAAGTTCCTGTTAACCTGTTTTTGCAGTCAGCTCTAATCCAGGGGAGCATTCTGACAGAGAATCCCTCATACCAAGCAGATGGTGGCCTAGATCAGTGGGACGCACAACTGTCTCGGCAGTTCAGGTCCACCAACGGCAGTGAGTGGGCAGAACCATGACCTTAATGGCTTTGTCACCATCATCATGGGAAGTTTAGGCAAAGAACAGAACCCAAAAAATCATGTTCACTCTTCCAGCTCTTTCTTATTTATGAATTTTTCAATTTGCAATGTTTGTTTTGAATACAAAGCTATTTACAATTATTTGCCCTTAGAGGGGTTTATTTTTATTGGCGCTTCATCGAGGGTACTACAGCTGGGGGATTTGAATCTAGATTCTTCACGTGCACGGAACAGGGAGTAAGCACTGTATTATATGCTGGCTCGACATATAACTGCCCTATAAATAATGCTCTAAACAGGGTTGGAATAGCATTTTGCCGCTAATGTTTGGAAATATCAGAAGGGCCTAGTTGCAGGAGCATAATAACCACAGTTATTGCCTTATAGAGGTCAATTTACCAGATAAACCTTAAATATTACAGTAGTTTCATTTCCTCGGCTACACAAAGGGATGGAGGAGATATTTAAACGTAAAACTCTCAGTATTTAGATGACTGTATGAAAGTATGAGTTGGGCTTTGTATTGCTTGTTCTGTCCAACAGACTGAGTGTCATCTGGAAGCAGTAGGCGTACAAGTGAGATCACTCGATCTTCCTGTTTAGCCTCATTCTTCACAGTCAATTTGAAAGCCATTTTTTTGCCTGTAGATTTTTTTTTTTTTAAAAAAAGGGGGAAACTGAAATGTTTGTCACATCTGGCTCTGTTCTGTTTGTGTACTATGTGTGGACAGCGTAAAAATGACGATTTTGACTACAGTGGGTCTTTGAGCTTCATATACATCCTCTGGGAGCTTATGTAACATGGAGACGTGCTCAAAAAAGTGAGTGTGTGTGCGGTGTGTGTTGACATGTCCGATTTGTGTAAATAAATCAAATAATTACCTTTTTCCACCATTCCATGTGTGGAGTATGAGTTAAACCCCTGGATTTGTATGTCAGACTCAGACAGCAATATTATTTGATGCCTTATTGTAAGATTTACAAATGAATACTTTTGTTGTAAAACCTCTGGTTTCAGTGTAGTTTGTGTTACACTATTGCATAGCATTTCATGGATAAAGATTAGAGATTCTAAAAACCATTGCATTCATTTTGAATCACCTTCGCTTTAACTTGGATGAAAGTATAAATTTGTTCATAGTTTGATACATATCTGTTGAAAACAATTAAAGAGGGGAATCTACGAAATGTGGTATTAAAATTACACGATTGAGCATTTTGCTTTAATTTTTATTTCAAGATAGACCTTAAAAAATAGTTATTTTATAAAAATGCAGTGAAGCAATTTACAGATATATCTAAAAGCCTTTTTTTCCCCCCACTGGAGTTTAAGGGGGAGTAATATAAAGCACTTTATTGATGCTCCACTCCCCCACAGTCACTGCTCTGCATAGAAACAGTAAACGGAAAGGTCACATCTTAGCACCTCAAATGGAAACATGTTTACACAGCATGGAGTGTATCTGAAAGATCTCACACTTTGAAGGTTGAAAGGGTGGGATCTGAAAATAGAAGGAAGAAGGCTATGCTACATGCTTGGGACCATGTAAAAGCATCTTTTGAAAAAACAGAAACCCCTGGGCAATAATTGTATTTGATGAAATAACTGCAAACACATGGCATTTCATATGCTCATTAAACCTATAAAATGAATGCCTTGTGGAAAAATCTAGATCCCATATTTATTCGCAGTAATACTTTACCTCAGTTAGCACTACCTCCTATAGTGCTGTTTTGTGATGCTGCACAATTTCTTTTAGCCCTTTGAGTAATCTGTCATAATAATTAGTCATTTTTTACATTTCAAAAAATATTTTGAAACAGTTACTTTTAATCGTTATCAACAAAATGAACTATTTTCACTATTTGCTTACTGTTATTAAATTTGTGGGTTTTTTTGTTATGCTGCACATGCACAGTTTTCAAGATCCATTTATGCATTACACTGTATAAATGACCTCTTATAGTGCTGCTTCAATAAGCGATCCGTTTCTAAGGAACAGTTTCCTTACAGTCCAAAAAACAAGAATGAATAAGTAAGCTGGTCATGTTGACTAGGTCTCATTGTTCCAGAACACTTGACTCAGCACTTCCTAGTGACACTTCTGCAGCATCAGCTTCTGCCACCTTTGAGACCAGAAGAATTTGTGACACGCAGACAGTCTATAGCTATTTTAAACTGCAGTTTGCGGGGGCTAATAGAACTTGAATGCTTAAAATTTGTCAGCTTGGGCACTCGATAGAAGCTGACTACTTTCTGAACAAGTAGAAGTCAACAGAAATGGCCACAGTTTGTTTGGTAGAGCTGAGAGAGGCTTTTTATCCACATCTTTGCGGCTGTTATGACTGGTACTGTCACAACGGCCTTTCAGTGCGTCAGCAGTTCTCATTGTTGTGCAGCTAACATGAAAGCTTTATATAGCCCTGCGACGCAGCCGGAATGATGCTTGTCACAGGGAGTGTTTACAACCCACTGGTTTATGTCACCCAGCTCACCTTCGCTTTGCACATGCAGTCAGCAGGTTTGGTTAAATATCCCACACTTATCTCTGTGAAGTGAGGTGCAGGAATCCCTAGCAAAATAAAATGCAGTAATCCCTTGGTATCCGAAGGTAATTCTTTCTGGAAAAGGCGTCACATACTGCATTTTTCTGATACCTGTGAGCCTATTTCCCACTACTTTAAATGGGGAAAAAAATAATGTGGTCCCAGCCCATCCATAAACACTTGTATAACTATCAAATCATAGTAAAGTACATGATAAAACACTAAACATCAGTTATGTAATTAGAAAACACTTAATATTGTCCTTAATTTGCATGCTTATTTGCATGTGCTAGATTTATTTGGTGATTTCTAAAATTTACTTTCATTTTTATTTGTGTTTCATTTGTTCAAGCTTTGGATAAAAATTTGTTATAACATAAGTTTCTATTCAAAAACGATAAATAGGTATTGATTTCCCACAGCCATCATAGTGAAAATTTGGATATAGAGAGTTCCGATACCAAGCGACTGCCGCATATATCAACGGGACAGCGTGCATTAATACACGGAACATTCTGGAGAAAGCAGACGGCATAATTAAGACAGTTAATTGGTTAAATCCCACCGGAGGTCTGTGGAATGTGTTTGATACAACAGAACAAGCAATCTACAGTTGCAATTCATTAATATCATGCGCACAAATTTCCATTGTTCCCTCATATTTGGCAAATTTAATTTTTCTCTTTATTCCTTCCAGAAATTTTGCCGAAAGACTGTTTATAACAACAATGTATAGAGTTTAACTAAATTTTGAGTTCAATAGACCTCATTGAAAAGGATATGTGATTATAGGAGTGGAAATGAATAACTCAGTAGTCTGGTGAACAGTAAAGTGAAATGCTGCTTCTGCTACAGTATAATTATCTTTTCTACCAAAAATAGTCAAACACTTGTTCTTTTTTCATCAGGCAGATAATTGTTCTGCTTCTAAGAATGGGTGATACTATCAAATACGGTTGTCGTTTCAATGGGAACAGTCGATGCTCTTCTTTGTAACCTCGGAACAAGCGAGGGTAACCATGAACAGTCACCTTGTGTGTGGCGCTGAGCTGTTTCTCTCGTTGGAAATGTTCTAATGATATTCACTGAATATGCACAGACATGACAGGTTGGACCAAAGTACCAAACAGCGAGAGAAACGTTTCACGCTTTAAAAAAATTGCATAAATCAGTTTGGATGCATATGTCTCAGATCTTGGAGCTGCGGCCTGTGGTTCCCATGACTAACTGCAGCCATCTGTGTGCTGAAGGGACTTTTCATGGCCATAACAAGGACTAAGCAGAGCAGACTGTGTGGTGGAGATCCACACCCACCCCTGTTCTCCACACTTTCCCAGACCACACCTCACAGATGGTGTGTTGGTTCAAGTGTGTAGGCCTCATGGGACATTTCTCACTGAGTTATGCTTTCAACCGAAGCAAAGCAAATCCTTATATTTAGCTTCCTAGTGTGGTGGTAAATGAGTGAAGAAGGTTGAAAGACAAAAATTGTCTCTGTTCTTTGCCAGATACAGGGACTACAGTCCAGGATACATGGTTAAAAGATTTTGATATCAAAATAACATGCCTTTCAGTTTCATGAATGGATAGAAGGGTAGAAGATTGGAAGGATGGACAGATAGATAGATAGAGTGAGAGGTACAAAGATCATTTTAATGATCCTAAAGATAATTGTAGTTCATCATACAATATACAATGTATTGGCAAAGCAATGATGGAATGACATAGATGCGGGAATCACATGCGAAGTAAAAAAATAACATTTAGACAAAAAAAGAACATAAATTTCATTACTTCTCTTGGTTCTGCATTTACATTTATGCTTTCAGCTGATACTTTTCTCCAAAGGGTCGTATACAGTATATGCTGAAATTTTTTGTTCAAACTTTTATTGAAGGGAAATTACAATTCTAAATACTCCACAGTTATTCACCCATGTATACACCACAACAATGAGACACATAAACACATGTGAAATGTTAAGTCATCGATCTACTGGGAACACATGGACTATGGGAGGAAACTGGAGCCCCCAGAGGAAACCCACATGAGCACGGGGAGAACTTGCAAACTTCACACAGCCTAAGCCAGATTTTAACCCATCCCTGAGCAGTCCAGGTGCTTTAAGGGATGTTTTTCGCTCTGCTCCAGCCAGGCCCCTCCTCATCCAGACCAGTTCAGTTCAGTTAAACTCAGTTTCCTTTTATGTACTGCTCTTCTCAACCAGTAACACAGAGCACTGAAAGTTTCAAGAACACCAGCGCTCACTGCCTAGTGTGTCTGAAGCACCAACATCTGAGCCAAGGTCACTTCATTTATGTCCAGGAACACCACAGTCCCAAGACACGTATATTATTGATAGCAAGAGGTGTGCCAGGTTGGCTGTCAGATCCATTTTAGGTGCAATGTGACTGTAGCATTAGGGCGTTCCCTTTTGGCCAGCCTCACATTAAACAGTAGGTTCACCTCTGCTGAACCTTTGGCAGCCACCAATCATACGTTCTTTTTAACAACAGCACAACACTTATAAATCATTTTATGTACTGAATTGTCTAAAGAATTATTTTTCTTTCATGCACTGTCTCCTTTATTCCTCTTCTGCTTTTCTACTATGTCTTCTTCTTCCTCCATTCCCCTTGTCTTTATATCCGCTTCCCTTAGTGTGCATACAAATATATTCATCTATGGTTATTAGTATTGCTATTATCTTGTTCCTCCTCATTCAGGGTTTTATAGTTTTGGCATGATCATGGGTAGGTTAGGATTGGGGCAACTTCATCAAGGTGTACATTTCTTTATTTTATGATCACCATATGTATGCATGTCTTTAAACACCAATAAAGAAGAAAATGAAACAAGGCTATGTTTTCTGATCTTTCAAAGAGGTGGACCTTGCATATGAACGTTTTTTTCCTGAGCACCTGTCTGGGAGGCTGTTTACTAGGCTGTACTACATTATCATTTTGATATGATCTGTAGGAATATATTGAAATTGCATTATATTGAAAATATTGCAACCTTACTTCAGGAGAGCATTTCTCTGTGGTGTGTGTGGTGGTTGGTCAGTGTGGCTCTATATTAAGGTCCAGATTTGCTTCTAAATAATGGCAGTGCCTTCTGCCTCCCCCTCCTGCAGGATGAAGGCATTGTCAAAGAAATCGATATCAGCAACCATGTGAAGGAGGGTTTTGAAAAGGCCGACCCTTCTCAGTTCGAGCTGCTCAAGGTCCTGGGTCAGGGCTCTTACGGAAAAGTAAGTCGACCCGCTCCAGACACCGGTATGACGTCAGCTAAAGCACTTTTCAGTGACCCAGCCGTGGAACCCAAAAGGGATGAAGTGTGAGAGAATTTAAAGATTAGAGAAAATCAGATTAGCGGAAGCCATTGTTTTCAAAGGGAGTACACACTCTAGTATGAATGCCACACAAATGCTGCTCTTTAATATTTTTAAAAAACAATCTAAATTTAACACTATAAGAACAGCGTGCTTGCAATGCTGAGAAACAGAAAAAAATAGTTTTTTTTCCTAAATCCTTTTGCAGTGTCTGATATGTTGTTCCCTCTGAATCTGAAGTTGTTTGAATGCTTCACTTTTTTTTTGTTCTGAATAAAAGTCACTTATTAAGTATTGCCAGCCAGCCGAAGCTCATTAGTATGTTTTATTCACATACGGCACCGTTTGCTCTGCATTCAGAATAATTGTGATAGATGAATTGTGCTCTCGCTAAACCCAACGTGCACCTTGTTTTCAGTCAGTCTGTGACTGAAGCTGTTAAGCTTGTCTTTCGACGTTTCCCATCAGGTGTTCCTGGTGAGGAAAATCAAAGGCTCTGACAAAGGTCAACTTTATGCCATGAAGGTGCTGAAGAAGGCAACGTTAAAAGGTAAAGTTTTTTTTTTTCCACATGAAAAATACAGAAAATCTCCCATTAAAAAAGCTGACTCACAGATTCTATGCGTCTTTTGTGAAATCTCCAGATCCCAGTAGTTTCAACCATACAGCATGGCCACCTACATTACTTGAGCCAAACGCATCTGTTGTAATTCAGTAATTATGAGTTTTAATAAAACAACATTCAAAATCACTCCTGCTACTCAAGGACCTCAGAAATGTAAGATGTATTTTTTCCATTTAATAACTTTAACTATGCTGGATTGTGCTGTATGCTTAAGATCAATAATGACTATAATTCTGCTAAAGCATTGGCTCTATAACCTTTGAATCTGACCACCTACACATCAGTGGTAACCATGGCTACGGCCTGCTGATGTCATCTAGGCATCATTCTGAACAATTGCCTTTGTGCAGGTTATGAGTACCCTGAAGAGATAGTGTCACCAGTACTTTTGTGCAGGTTGACATGCCTTAATTTGGCAAATACGAACTTCTACATCACTTATTTACTGTAAGTAAGAAAAAAGGAATCCAGAATGTATTGGGAGAGCAGGAGTCAGGCGGAGTTCAGCAGCTCTCCCATTGTTGGCTTTGTCTAGTCTGCTTGGTGGATGGGATACCTTATCTGGCATATCCTCCACTTGGTCCCCAGTTTACACTTGGGTGATTTAGCAGAATGCTCTATGCCCTTCATTGCTGACAAAGCCTCATGGGAGAGCCATACTCAGTGGCCTCCAAGGATTGACCCTGCAGCAGTTTTATTTGAAACTGACCTGTCCCTTTCCCTCTGCTCTCAGCTACATTTGTTCAGGTTGATTCTGTTGTTTAACTGACATACACCCCCATATTTGTTTTCCTCTGGTCTGTTCTTCTGGAAGAGCCACGGGAATAAATCTTATCATCTCACACAGATCCAGGAGACAGTGTAGAACTTAAAGAACTTGTAATCTGAACATTGCCTGTACAGCTGCTGTAGTCCCCTTGAGTAAGGTCCTTAACATGTCATAATATTTCAACACATATCTAATTATGAATTGGAAGAGAGGAAAGCCACTCTTGTCCCAGAGAAGCAATAAACACTGAAATAATTATAATAACAACCTGCCAGTAATGGTGTAGCCTTTCTGACATGTTCGCACTGTTCTTGTTTTTCACAGTCTTTCAAGAGTTTATGGTTGATATATGTATGCTGTCTACAATTCTCTGTTTCTTGGCTGGTTTATACCGCATGACTCATAATATTGATTATTTGATACACTTTCCATTTACATGCCAACTCGGGATTTCTTTGTCTTTGCAGTCCGGGACAGGGTGCGATCAAAGATGGAGAGAGATATTTTGGCTGAAGTGAATCATCCTTTCATTGTCAAACTCCATTACGGTGGGTCTGCCTTCACCGCTTTGGTGATATCATGATGCAAGAGTCCTTCACCTTCAGAGCTGTATGGAATTTATGTACAAACAGAGAAACGTCATTCTTCAACCCCAATATTGTAATTAATGTTTCTGCTGTTGCATTCAGGCCTGTCGGTGAACAAATTCTATTCTGCAGACACTATTGAAAATTTAGATCTCTAGTTCATTTAAGACATTTATCCCAGCATAAGATGGTTAGATGTTTTATCTTTGGTTGGGCACAACTCCCACCCTCCTGACAGACAGCCATTCATTTCTGCACACTCTAAACCACGTGTTTTGAGGTGTATTTTGCAAACTACATGTTGTAATGCTTGTAAAGGACATTTTTGCCTTTATAATGCTTGGACAACTTTATATAAATTGTAACATTATATTCCAAATCCCATTTTTTTCTGGGTCTCAGGAAACTAGACATTTTAAGCAGCTTAATTCAGAGGCTCTTAATTCCCAGTGAACAGTAATGTTCACCTTGTGACATTTCTCACTATATTTGGGTACTTTGGCTCTTTTCCTATACTCAGTATTTTACTGCAATGCTATAGCCGTTACAATAGACACAAGAGAAGGGAAGTGATTTAGCTGGGGCCACTTTAATAAACACAAAATGGCGCCACACATTACATTATAGTACTATAGTGCACTTGGTTGACCCTGACAATTAGGTGATACAGATGTTAAATAGGTTAAAATTCTAATATATTTCCTCTGTAGAAATTTTCCTGGCATGAGTCTGTTTTTGAGCTACTAGCCATTCATTGTGTGTTAGTCATACTATTCACGTAATGTACGTTTAGTTTTATTCATCCACTCACAGCACTCCCACATTACCCACAGTGCTTAATGGAGTGTATTCTGTGAACATCCTTGTGTGTTAGTGAGCAGAAATGGACATGGACACTCACCCTGCCTTTTCTCCATGTTACTTGGCAGGTGCAGTTCAAAGTCTGTACAACTGCATGTCTCTTGGGCCACAAGTGTCAAAGTCAGTAGCATAAGGGCTCCGTATATGCAGATTTCTGCCTCAGTATAACTCTTTAAATGTTTAGTTGTAGACATTTTTCTACAAACACAAAGGTAAAAAAGCTTTCGCTTGTCATAAATCATCATCTTAATGGTACACAGCGGTCAAGTACAAGTGACGTTTCAACTACAAATAGGTGCCCAAACAAAGAAAAAGAGGAGAAATGAGTCTGAAAGACATGGGTTTTCAGGCCTTCGTTCAATGCTGGAGGCATTCAGCAGTCTGGAGGAGAACCTGAGAACACAGAACCAGTGATCTTTCAGTTTTGGGTCTCTTATTGTTGCAATCATCTAGCAGCCAGAGAGGTTTAAGTGTAGCGTTCTTCCTGAGCTTTAGGCAGTGGTCTGATCTTACAGGTAGTGAGGTGTGATTCCTTTTACCATTTTGTAGGCTTTAATCAGAGTCTTGACCTTGATACAAGCTGCTACAAGATGCCAAAAGAGAGAGATGGCAGGAGCAGATGCACGGAAAAACTTTAGTGTGTCAAACACAAGAAGCAAGAGCAACTTTGAAGATTACATCTCATTCACTGTGCCTTCACAAAACACTCTGTTTTGCAGAACACACATCATTTATAAACAGTAAAAATAAGCAGCTGGTAAGCAGACCAGTAACATCAAGGAGATGGTTTGGTAGGAAAAGCAAAGCACCCACGTAGGGTTCCAAGATCTGCTTAACGTTGAATACATAAGTGTGGAATGGGTCCATCACACAGTAAAGTTCTGCAGTTCTATCATCTTGCCGCTGTTTTGCTTTCTAAACTGACCTCTACTTGCCTTCTTGTCCTTCAGCCTTCCAGACAGAAGGGAAGCTGTATCTTATTCTGGATTTCCTCAGGGGTGGTGATCTCTTCACCCGTCTCTCCAAGGAGGTCAGCATCTTGATTTCCCAGCACGCTTCGGCACGTTCGGTGGTTTCACCTCAGCTCACTCCCGGCACATTATACACAAGCACATGAGCAAACCCGCAGACTCGCTGTGCACAGCACCATCGTACGCGGCCCCCGTCTGGTCGTGATTAACCTGGTTTTTTAAGAAAGACGGTAATTAACTTCATCAACTGTAATTAGCAGTTTCGTGAGCCACACAAAAATCCTGAGAGGTATCAAGCCTTGATCAAATATGAATTTCTAATCAAAATGGAAAATGGGCTAATTTGTTCACGCTGTTCAGAATAGTTGTGAAGAAGAGTCCCTCGGGATTAGACGTAATGACTTTTGGAGGGGAACTCGGAACAAAGATCGGGAGCTGATGCGTGATATGCACGACGCATTAAGGGGCAGTAAGGTAGAAAGGAATCAAACTACTACTACTATAAACTTTAAAATAGTGTGGGAGAAGACAAGAAACAAGTCATCAGTACCGGGGATAATAGGGAGAACGATGGTCCACTGTGGAGGTTTAGGCAAAACACGGGTGGTGCGATATCCAGAATGTAGTGATACCTCAGTTAGCATTACCACCTACAGTACTGTTTTTCAGTACCGCATTTTTATTTCCATTTTATTGTTATCCATAAAATAGTGTTTTCTGTATTATTTTGCTGTTATTATAGCTACAAGGGATCTATTTTGTATTATGCTGCATATGCGCAGTTTTCGAACTGTTTATATCTGCAGTATACAAGACCTCTTATAGTGCTGTTCCATTAACTGCTTTATTGCTCAATGACACATCTAGAACACTTCTCCAGTTGTTACTTGTATAAGCAGATTGAGTAAACAATATCTCCACTGACAAACCAGTTTCACTGCACTTAACCAGTCGAGTAGAGTATTCCTTGTTCACATGGTCTTCTGACCTGGCCTGCTCTCATCTCCTCCAGCCCCTCCATTTCTCACCGGATTGTTTATTCAGATCTGACCCCCAGAGCAGCAACCGCAGGCAGTTTGATGTATTTTGTCTGATGGATTTATCAAATGAAAGCGGGTGGGGGATGGCTGTCAGAATGTGAATTGCCCAAAGTCAGTTTTTCTAAACAGGATTCCACCCCCTGCCGTCAGTGTATAAGTCCATCTTAGATGTTCCTCACCCAAATGCCATCTCTCAAATATGGCTTGTGAGTTCGCAGAGCTGGGAACAGACCAAGTCCAGTGCTTCATTTCACTTTCCAGTGCAGATTATTCAGTGTGGTCAGAATTTTTCAATCAGACCAGATATCAGATGAAGGTTTCGGCATAGATTTCATGTCCTGCAAAAGAATGTCCCAGAGGGGCTACAGTAATGATAATAATAATAATAATAATAATAATAATAATAATAACTTTACTTGTGTAGCATCTGGTTTGCATCTTGTTCCCATTTCTGCAAGGGTTTCCTCCAGGTGTTCCAATTTTCCATTTCAGGTCAACTGGTCACTGTAAGGCGCTGCAATAATAATAATAATAATAATAATAATAATAATAATGATGATGATGATGATAAAGAACAAGCTACTTACTTTTCTCTCCATTGTATTTACCCCATATTCTGGACAATCCATCAAGCTGGGATATTTGAGAAATGGCTGCTACTATGCTTTTTATATCTTGTTGTTGGAAAGGTTGGAAATACTGAGCCACCCACAGACCATGGAATCGGACACTTCACTAATGGCACGTTCTAGTTTTTTAAAGGGAGTATTAATTGACTTGGTTTCCTTTGGTGCATCTTTTCGGTTTCAGTTTTCATGATCAGCCGGAAGAATTAATGAGGAGAATGTTTGTGGGATCGCTTGCTCACATTTGTCCACTAACTACCATTGGATATTTTTATTCACTGTCAGACCTTTAGTAATTATGTGTCATCCTGCATCATGTCCCTCAGGACTGAGCAACATCTTTCCTCCACTGATCACAAATCAAACAGCCAGCTGAGTATTGAACGCTCCCCCCACGTGTGTTTTCCTAGGGTGAACTGCACTGACTATGGGTCAGGCCAAGCACTGGTTTAAATCAGTCAACACTAATGAGTTTTAACTTACCTACATCATTTGCAAGCCCTACCAGCGCCTGCTTCGCCACGATTCGGTGAGGATAATTCACAAGAAATGTAAAAAAAAAAAAATCCCTCGTCCGTTTTGCTGTTGAGCATAATTAATTTCTACCATTCAGAATATATTTTGACTGACAGTAAACTGGATGACTGATTTGAGATCCATATAGGATTGTGGGAATGGATTAGCCATGGCTCTTTGTGATATTTGTCATAAAAAATTAAAGCGAGTTCGTTCTTTTTCACCTTCTCTGAATCGTCGTTTTTCTCTGGCAAGCTTCCGAATTGCTTTGACTTGACCTCATATAAAACCATGGTTTACCAACAGTGTGAACATTTATTTATTTATTTAGCTGGCATGTTTCCCCAAAGCAACATGCAGCGTTAAGCTATTTACAAGGCTACCAGAAGAGGACGTTGGATTAAAATCTGGGTCCTTCAAGTGGATGGCAACAGTTCTTGGCACTATGCAACTTGCTGGCCATGATACATATCATGAACTTTGTCTTATTTATTACTTTTCTCCAAGGCAACTTGCACCATTAAGCTGTTCACAGTGATTTACTCATTCATGCAGGAGATTTTTTTTTTTTTTGCTGAACAATTTTTAGGGGTAAGTGCATCAGTCAGTGGTACTACAGGAGAAGGTATTGGAATCTCAGTCCAAGGCACATGTTGCCCCTGATGAATTTTCACTCTGTATAAGAGCACTTGGAGACAAATGATTTGCATAATGTAGTGACTGGAAACAATGGATGAGCACTTTATCATTCATAAAGGTACTTCAAGTAAATGACATGTTACTGAATTATGGGTATTGATTCTTTATATGCCTGACTCATACCTGTTGTTCTCATTTCACCATTACCTGCTTCAAATATGAATCCTGTCTGAGTTCATGACTGAACCCACCTTGGTATATAGTGCTGACACATGGTTATGGGCTTAGAAATGAGCCAATCGCTTGAGTCTTGGAACGTATTCATTTTCCAGCCACGGCCTTTGCACTGTCGGCAGACACACAACATGTTCCTCAGTGTAACTGTAGTAAAAATTACTGTATCAGAAAGAAGTTTCTGTGACATCTGTGCAGGTTCCTAGAGGATGGGAATATGTGAGAAAGGGACCACTTTGAAATGCCACTGTGTGTGTGTGAGTGTGTGTGTGTGTTTGGGGGGGTGGGTGGTTAACCACAATTTTAACAACCTTTTCAACAAATAGTAGATGACACAGTGGATAGGGGCACTGCCACCTGTGTTTAAGACCCTTGGTGTGAATATAACCTCCTTGCTATAATACCCTTGGCCCTCTTACTTACCCTCAATTCCTCCAGTAAAAGTAATAATCTCCTCAGGCAGGTGATTTAAACAGACATGCTTTGTGCTTATAGCGGTTTTGTTTTGGTCTCCATTGTCAGGTGATGTTCACAGAGGAGGACGTGAAGTTCTACCTGGCTGAGCTTGCTTTGGCTCTAGATCACCTCCACAGCCTGGGCATCATATACAGAGACCTCAAACCTGAGAAGTAAGCCACATGGTTTGTCTTTTTGTAAAAACTGCACAAATCAATTCTTCCTCTGATAACTAAGGTTCATCAATACTCCTTGAGGAAATCAGAGCAGGGTGGTCGAGCATTCAAACATGCAATGTTAGCACTTTAGTTAAGATGTTATCTATACATTTTATCAATGTCAACTAGCACTGCAGTGATTCTAGCCAGAATTGAGCAGCAAATCTAAATTTAAAAAGCATTTTTCTCATATTTTGAAATTGTTCTCTGAGATGCTGTTCAGTTGATTTTATTCAGAAGTAAGAACCTGTGTTGTTACAAAAGTCCTGCCATGCAGATCTGAATCATTCTCATCTTCTGCCAGTATCTGGAAAACTCCAAATGCACTTAAAACCTGAACTGGAGCCTGGCTCAGGTCCAAAGTCAGAGTTTGTGGCCAGCTATTACACTTTACAGGCGCTGCTGAAGAAATGTTTATTTCCGCCCGGGTCCTTCTTAACATGCATCCCACTCCACAGATTGAACTGCGCCCAGATCGCAGTGGAATACAATCCTTTAATATCCTCCAGGCTGGAGGGTTAAATCTGGACCTAACTTCATGCTGCATATTAATGCAGGACCAAAATTGCGTCCATATATTGCTTACTTACAGACATGTATAACGGATGGTCCAGGGTGGACATAAAGTATCGTCCCAATTTTCTAAAAATTTTATTTGCCAAAATGGAATAGTCATCCATCCAGTTTTGATAAGGACTACAGTTATACATGTATCAGCACATACATACATACATACATACATGCATCTAGTGTCATTTGTCTGAAAAGCATTTTATTTCTTGGAAATGAGTCCCTAAAACAGAATCCCCCCGGGAGTTCAGTTTATTTGTCGTTACTGCTCCTTGGTCTTCGATCTTCAGTGGAAATCTGATGCATTGCGTAAGGTGTTTTGCATGCAGATCTTGGCATGGTTGGTGAATTTATCTCCCGGATGGTCTCCCAAGGGCATGAGTTATTCTAAAGCTGCTACAGTGAAGATGATTAATGGTGGGGGCAGGAGGTGAAGGACAGAGAATCGCCACAGTGCTCCCATTATTCGGACAAGCAAATCGCTGAAAAAGCAGAACTACCTACATGTTTGCCCATGGGGACAGTAAATTTGCTCTGGACTGTTCTGGCTCTGTCCTCTGAATTTATGCCATGGCAATTTTTAAGCAAATACACAGAGTTATGCAGGAAAACAACACCAATCGGGGAATTCTAGTATGACACTATATGTTTAACTATTTACGTATCCTCTTTCATAATGAAATCTAATGTTCCCTTTCCAGTCTTGTTGCAGACTGTTTATTCATCTATTGCTTTTATTTTCCATATTCTAATAACATCCTCCATAATCCTTCACGTACAAGCTTATGTCTAATATCATTGCTGTTGTCCGCAGCATACTTCTAGATGAGGAGGGTCACATCAAAATAACAGGTGAGCATGGGTCAAGCCCTTGTGTTTTCATCCATGATGCTCAGCGGGCCGAGGATCCAGTTCCGCTGACAGCCGCCCTCTGCCTTTACAGATTTTGGTTTGAGCAAAGAAGCCATTGACCACGACAAACGGGCATACTCCTTCTGTGGCACAATAGAGTACATGGCCCCCGAGGTGGTCAACAGGAGAGGGCACACGCAGAGTGCTGACTGGTGGTCCTTTGGGGTTTTAATGGTATGCAACTATTTGTATTCCCTTTGTCTTTACATTTATTTGCAATGCATTGTGGGGTTCAGCTTACATGTGGTGTGAGGTTCTGAGCAGTAGGAGGAGAAATCCAAAGTGACAGCTCTACCCATTTTGAAAATAAATGCCTGAAATATAAAATCCATCCATGTATCCATCCATCCATCCATCCATCCATTTGTCCATCCATCCATTTTTGTGAACCACTTATCCAGAGTAGGGTTGCAGCAATCCAGACCCTATCCTGAAAGCAATGGGCACAAGGTTATGAAACTGCCCCTGGATGGGATGCCAGTCCATCACAGGGAGAAACATGAAAATATCTAACAAAAAATAATCAACTCTGCATATCCTGAGTACAACAACAACATCAACAATAATAATAACAATGTCAACTAGCACTGCAGTGATTCTAGCCAGAATTGAGCAGGGAGGAGTAACTCTACTTGTATAGCATCTGTTTTGCATCTTGCTCCCATTTCTGCATGGGCTTCCTCCAGGTGTTCCAATTTTCCACCTACAGTCCAAACATACATTACAGGTTAACTGGTCACAGTGATTTTTGCATAATGTGTGTGTGTGTGTGTGTGTGTGTGTGTGTGTGTGCGCGTGTGTGACCACCCACCAAAGAATGATGTACTCCGGGGGTGTACTTTCCACCCCTTCCAGGATGAGCAGTCAGTGATAATAGAGTGATGTGCAGCACCTTTCATACAAATTTGCAGCGAGGGCTGAAGAGAAACTTCGACCGCAAGTCAATCTATGCTGTGGTTCAGCTTGTGATGTGGAAAAAATTAATTAATTAGACCACCTGAGCCCCTGAATAATCGACACACGCAAAAAAAAAAAAAAAAGCACACGCAGCAGCAACTCCAGAGAAACTCAGCTGAGCCCTTTTGCTCCACATAAAATTGTTGTTGCTGCGAATCCACTCGAAAATAAGGGGTAACACCAATTAAACTTGGCCAGACCTTCAGACAAGGGGCTGACTAATCCACTCGTCCTCCTCCACTGTGAATCGGTAAACAAACCACTTGGTTGTCTTTCATTTGGTTATTTGGAGTGAAGCGCAGCCATATCACACAATCTTGCACTGCTTGCCAGGGGGCAAATTGGGCACCTTCCACAAGACAGGGCACCGGCAACAAAACAGCTCCCTTAATTTAATATAATGGCCTCACTGGTAAAACCCAGGGTCTCAAATGTTAACTTTGAATTTTTGTTTGCGTTTGGAACACGACATCGGAAAGCTACCGTCCCTAAATGATCGGAGTGTTCAGCTGTCCCCGCTCCCTTCATACGTCAACAGCACCGGCTGAAATTTAAAAATAGATCGTCACTCGACAGCACTTTTTTTGCCGTCTCCATTAATCGTTGATTATAATTGTTTAACAGAAAAACAACTGCATTTTTTTTCTCAGTCACATTTGGCTCGCAATATCAGCACCGGGTTAAAATAAACCTGCGAGGGAGGGAAATCTATTGGAAAGCAGAGCGAAAAAGCCGGCTGGGAAGCTGCCGAGTTTAGAACTAGTGGCGTACTGTGCAGAAAGTGCACCGTACGCCACCAGTTCCACAATAAGTGGAAAACTAGTCAGCTGATGATACGTTTGCATTTCTACCAGCAGAAGTGGTGTCTGCAATGCTAACAGCACACTATGTTGTCCACGGCTAAGAAATGTGACGGTGCAGCGATTAAGGTGCTGAAACTATTGGAAATTCAGATTTCATTAGGGAATCTGTTTTACCCCTTGAAGTCCTGCTGCGCAGTTCATTAAAATGTAAGATAGTTGCTCTGTATTAACTCCAGGTTTTGGGCTGAGCTGTACAGAATTCATCTTGTTCCTTGCTCAGGGTTACCCTGCTTTACCTTGTGCCCTTTGTTTCTGAGATAGACTCCGGACCACAACCCTGTCTTAGTAAAGTGGTTTCTGGTAGTCCGTGAGCACAAGAATTTACAGAATTCTGTGTTTTTTAGAAGGCTTAAAATGGGTAATAAATACAATTTGATAAAAATGGGCGTTTGGATCTTACCCAGTCGAGCTTAGCATTGGCACCTATCCGTGGAATCATTCTGACTTTAATTCAGCTTGAATTATTGTTCACATTTTTATTAAATTCTTTACATAAGAGTACACATAACGGGAGCCTTTTTTGCATGTTAGAATTTACTGTTGTGTGTTTTTAGTTGTTTTGCTTTATAATATGGTCCCCAGTGAATGTGTTGAATGAACTTCAAATCCTTTTTTTAAAATGAGCCGCTGCTTTGTGGGCTGGATCTTTTGTGGAAACGGCCACCATCTGTCTCTGTTCCAGTTTGAGATGCTAACAGGATCGCTGCCCTTCCAAGGAAAAGACCGCAAGGAGACCATGGCACTCATCCTGAAGTAGGTGTAAACATTACTGGCCAAGGAGCACATGTTGAAACCTTGACCTTGGTAACAGCTTTTCTCTCTTTCTCTCTACTCCGTCCCACTCCAGGGCTAAACTTGGCATGCCTCAGTTTTTAAGCCCAGAAGTTCAAAGCTTGTTACGAGCTCTTTTTAAAAGAAATCCTACCAACAGACTAGGTATGTAATATGCACCCTAGTACCTATATGTTTCAACATTGTGCATTATGTCAGGTTTATGAAACATAATAATATTTAACTGCAGCTATAAGTAAACTCTGACTCCACACTTGTAACTTGAAATGCATAAATAGCATTTATCGCAGTTCATACCTTTAATGCAGGATGTTTGTTACCGTTGATCTTTGGTTGCTTGACTCAGAGGAGCCATCCATTTCCCTCAAAGGCAATATACTATCAACAGTGCCTGTGCAATTTGTTAGAGGGCAGGTTGAAGCATTGATCCAATCCCACCTGTATTGTCTTTATCTATAATTTATGTGTGGAGGGGGTAGGGACAAGGTTCAGTTGTACATAAATCAGGGAAGGACTGCTTCCAATAGTCGTACGACGCTCATAAGGGTGCATGAAATGTCTTTTTCCAGTAGAAAAAACAATGTATTGTCTCGGTCCTAGTCCACAACTCCTTTAAAGTACTTCTAAGCTTCAGGTAGAGAGGCCTGTCTTGGTTTCACCTCTATTTTTTGACACAGTTCATTCTGGAGATGTTTTCTAAGACTGAGCTCAGGGCTCTGAATTGGTCACTGTAACTTGACTTGTTATTCTGTGCGAGTCACCCATTTTCACAGTCAGAGAGGTGTCGCATTACTTTCGGCACAGCGGTTGAGAAGTTCATGAGATGTGAAAAAAAACATCATCCACTTTAATCTTTTTGGATCAGTTTGAGGAGCGAGTAATTCACACAACATTTATTGCATTACTTACTTGAGATGCAGGAGAATCACTGCAAAAATTTGCAAGTTGTGTCCTCGCTCTCTCACTCCCTTTCCTTAACCACTGCAAATTAAACATACTTCCATGATATTACAAAAATATCAGAAAGGCAGCTACCATTTTCAAATGTATGTTCTCCGTAAAGACCAAATGTTTTCTCTCTTGAAAATTTGTAGTAAATTGTCAGTATTTGCTACACTATAGTGCCTGAAATAGCAATACTTCCTATATTTATTTTCACTCTTTAATTTATCAGAATAATTTGCCACATTTGTTGAACAGTTAAAATATTTCAAGATATTTTTGGAGTTTTGTATCTGCATTCCATGAAAGAGAATTTGAGATTTTGAGATTTTTTTGTGTGTTTATTCACTATTATTAATGGTAACGTGCATTTTCAAGCTCAATTTATGCAATATACTGTATTAATGACCTTTTACACATTGTTTCATTAAATGTTTCGCTTCCCAAGAAGGGATCTGGAGTGCTAACCGAGGTACCGCAGTGCAGTGTTATTTGTAAAATATACAGAACCTAATGCGATTGGTAATATTTTTTACTTTGTAGATAACACTTTGAAATAGGACTAGTATAGTACAGTGATATAGCTGTGTTGAAAGCCAAGCATGATACGCAGTGCCAGAAAGCTAAAACTGTGGGTATAAACAAGGCCTTTCTCCTCAAAGAGATGGACTTGTACTTGTTTTTAATAAATTGTCTCCTGCATCCGTCACCTTGGATTTTGCTGCAGCGCTCCACATCAGTAAGCTTGCAGTGAGAGACCGGCTGTGGCCTGTACCCACAGGGAGGAGGCAATAGATGTTATTGGAGTTCCTTAGCCTGTAATGAAAAAGCATAAGACAGTTCTGCCAATCTGCATAACCGCAATAAGTGTAAATAGGAACTTTGTGTGTGGCCTTCAGGTCAGCCCAGTCCATTTCAGCTCGGACTGGACAGAGAGAGCTGCAAAATCCTCATTCATGTTGCTTATAGGTAGTTCTATGTTTCCCAACTTTTTGAGGTGTATGGATTCCTTGTTAACTTAATGTACAGGAGCGGGACCTGACGGGGTGGAGGAAATCAAGAGACACCAGTTTTTTGCAACAATAGACTGGAATGTGAGTGAAATATGATCTATCTATCTATCTATCTATCTATCTATCTATCTATCTATCTTAATTAATTACAAATATACAGGATAAATTGACAGATATCCTGCCAATTTATCCTGTATATTTATAATTAAAACTTAACAATGTCATATTCAATGCATTTCAGTTTATTTCAATAAACTGCTTTTTTATCATGACACAGAGTGCTGAACAAATGTCCAAGGAATGTTGCAGTGAAAATAACTGTAATATTTGTATTGCAGTATATTGAATTGTGTTTTATTGGCTAATTTTTTATTTCATAATCATACAGTTTAATCAGTTTTGTTTTTTATGCTGTTTGGTTTACAGCAGTAGCTTACAGTGGAACGTTGAAGGCTAAGTGGTTCTCATTTTATTTCATGAATGACAGAAATTGTACAGAAAAGAAATTAAACCCCCCTTTAAACCTGCGGTGGGACGACCAGAAGACACCTTCCACTTTGATCCAGAGTTCACGTCACGCACACCTACCGGTGGGTCTCCATTTAAAACAATTGCAGAAAATCGACCTGGATAAAACTGTATGTTGCTTCCTTTTAAACTGGAAAGGAGAATGAAAACAGAAAATTCGATTCCTTCCTTGCAAAAATTAGACAGGCAATCCTTGTGAAATGACAAGAAGGAAATGTAGGCACTAAAGAAAAAATATGTTTAACGTAAAATTACATAATCCATCTGTCCATCCATCCATCCATTTTCCATGACCCTTTTATCTTGGTCAGGGTCACAGAATCACCGGGAACTAAGCTAAGCAATTTTGATGGTGTGAAAAAAATATCCCCCCCTTCTTGATTTCCTATATCTCTACTTCTATAAAGCTGAATCTCTGTTTGTTTCTTTTTCTGTCTGTTCTTTATACACAGCTTTGTTTTTCAAGCTACAGACTTAAAGTTTTGAACACAGGTACTTCTCACCTTAAGTTGAGTGTTTGTGTAGTAAAGTTCTTTAAACTCTACAAGAATTACTTAGTATTTTCATAATCTAAAATTTGGGCTCTCTAACAAGGCCCAGAGAGGTGGGAGTAATGGTGTCACTCAATAATGTCATATACAGAATGAATAGTCTCCCAGGTGACATAAGACACACTGAGGAATTTCCTCCATCACACAAGGCAGACACCACATGCTACTTACAACACATGGACAGTAAAGTTTGGTGATATATATTTTATTTAAATCACTTTAATTGTAAAACACTTCAGTGATTCTATAACATGTTATTCCTTTTTACCACCACTACACCTTTGTGACGTGGGGAACACAGCTAGTTATTACGTATTTGTCACACTGAGTGGTTTCACATCTGTATGCAAAATGTAACATTAGACAAAGGGAAATTGAGTAAAGACAGTTTTCAGATTATTAATCCATCTATTTAATTAACAAAATTATCCAACTTTTCAGTTGGAACCAAAAATCTGTGATTTGACTCATCCATCCAAAGGACAAGGCAACTCTGGGTCTGCCTTTTCTGTGGCAGCCCTCACGAGAGCCAGTTTCATCACAGTCCTTGATCGTTTTTATGGCAGCTTTTGAGGAAACTTTCAAAGGTTCTGGGAGTTTTGTCCAGTGTCTGACCTGAGTTGTTCTTTCCATATTATGTACAACTGCAATCAAAAATAATGGACTTCTACCAAATGGGGCTATTTATACCCAACCTATGTTGTCAAAATACAACTCTTTGGCTGAGATGCATCAACAAGGACAGAAATTTCACAGATTATCTTTTAAAGAAGCGCACATAATAGTTAGGAAGATATAGTGATGGAACATTTCCCAACTGTTTCGGAAAGAAATTCATACATAAGCATCAACTTCCCTATTTATAGGAGAATATTTTGACAGGTACTGTATATATTGCTTTTCATCAACTAAAATAATGCTTGACTTGTACATGTACTGTGACTGTGTCTAAAACAAAGTTTGTAGCAGTTAGTCGATTTTTTCGTTCCCGAAATCTGTTTTTGTTGCTGAACTAAGGGCTCGCAAATAATCCGAAATCATGCGTTTAATTTACTAAATTAAACAAATGCAGAGATACAGAATAATTAAAGCCAGTTTTTATTTCTTTGTTCACTGAAATTAGCAAATATGGCTCTGAAATGAAGTTCCTCATGAACAGTAAGAGAAGTCTGACTGTTTACTATTGTTATTGTTATGTTTTGAAAACACATCCGTCACTTCTAAATAACTCCCTGTAGTGTCCTAGGATGTGTCATATAACAGCATATCACCCCAGTCTTCATGTCTCCACTCTCACTGAGGCCTTCTGAGTCTGAATTTCCGCAGGCAAATAATTATTCGACGCACCTGCTTGCTGCCTGCGTCAGAGCGCTACAGTTACCTCTAACACACCTCCAACGTAAGAAAATGATTTATTCAGGCTGGGATTCCGGTTGCTGAATTTTAATTTTACCATGGTTTGCGACAGCTCTGATCAGCTCTGTACCTTGGCCAACATTTCCTACACACTGGAAACACACAGAGATGTCCCTGGCAAGGAGACAAAAATCACAGTGACACTTTGTCTGTTTTATTTTCGTGATAGTAATTTATTGCTGATATTATTGCGATTACTATAAATGCTAATAATATTGACTGCTATTGAATTTGTTTATCCTTCTGTATTATTTTTAATAAATGAAATTACTGTTATTACCATTTTCTGTACCAAATTACTATTCAGGATCCGTTTTACATATCCCACTTTTGTCAATACTGTGAAGTGCTTCTGGTGCAATGAATGTGGCAGATAATAAATGTTTCTGACAGATCCAGAAATAGCCTCTGTGATGAAAGCCTGATTGAACAAACAATTGAATCCTTATAGTTGTGAGGAAAAAAAACCCCCTGCAGCCCCAGCATCACTGTACAGTGAGCTAACTTGTTCTCCCATCAATTTTACACCAGTGGAATTTCCAGTCATTGGTAAAAGTTCCATCCATGTTGCCAGTGTGTCCTGCGCTGCACCCTGACACTCTCTCTCTCTCTCTCTCTCTCTCTCTCTCCTTTTTTCTGGGTGCCTCCCCAGATTCACCAGGCGTCCCACCAAGTGCCAACGCCCATCAGCTGTTCCGTGGCTTCAGCTTCGTGGCAGCCAACCTGGGCCAAGAGCAGTCACACTCTCAGTCTCAGTCCGAGTCACAGTCTAGGCAGAACTGGGTCAGTCCCATCGTCCAGGTGGGTGCTGGTTATCTTGTGCCATCATGTTTGCGTCACTTTTCCCAGCTTGGGTACTCAGGAGGTATGATGCTTTGTGCTTTCAGTTTGGGGCTTCCTTTTTCATTGTTTCTTATTAACAGCAGAATAGCATTAGGTCTCAGAGACAAGGAGACAAAAACAATAGCAAATGTATGTATAACACATGGTAAAACGTTATTTTAAAGGTGTGATCACATGGCACTATTTGCAAAGTTCCAAAAAGATGAGCAGAACAGTTTAGCAGACATATGAAAATTGTTTTTTTTTTCTATTGTAAGAAAATTGAACACTTAAGTCTTCCACATCTTTGCAAGTCTCTGGTATTGACCATAAAAACAAAATACATTTCCTTGCTAAGGATCTACGACTGCATCAGAATAAAAAACTGGGCTCTGGTTTGACAAGAATATAGGGGGGGGGGGGCGCAAATCAAATTTTTTGTTAAAGGTTGTTTGTGGAATTAATGAACACCCTTCTACTTTCCCATAATATATGTGTCAAACATTTCTGTGATGGCTTTATATTTAAACACAGATGAGGCATCCCTGAGTATATATTGTGAAGTAGGGTACATGCCGGAGTTCCTTTTAACAAGTGGGTCCAAATGATAAGGCTGGAGAGCAGGACTGCGTCACCTTCTTCCATATTCCAAAGACATCTCAAAATCGCTAGTTCTTGCTCAAAGATTGCCTTTCTGAAAACTACAATCTGTGAACCACACAGCTTTGCAGCACATGGTTTGTAGACATCCTTTAACAGGGACTTTCAACAGCATAGAAGACCTTAATCTCATTCCCCACTGGGAGTCTTTCTTATAATGGGTTTGTATTCACCTGCAGCACCCTGTAATGGAACTATTACTTTATTGTCTGTCTCCAGAACTAAAACTTTTCTCTGTTAAATATTCCTGTCCATACCCCAAACGCCTCCATAGCTTTGCAATAATTAGCTCCAAAGGGGAGAGTGTAGTTCAGGCATATCTAAATATTACCATAAGATGCAGTAATGGGGGAGGCGGGAATGCTGATGGAGCAGGAACACACTCCCAGAGCTGGATGCTTGGAGACAACAAGAAACATGCAGTGAGGAAAGACATGCCCACAATTACAATGTGATGCTGACACATCCAGGTTAACTGAGGCAACATCAGTATGGGACTATTTGCAGCACAGATGACATGTGATCTGATCTAGACAGACACTGACCACCAAGAAGAGGCACTGAAGATTAAAAAAAGCCCCCTTCTAAAATTCATAGGCATTAACTGACGCTGAATGCAATTTTATAGAATACAGTATAATACTTTTTAGAGAATACAGAAAAAATATATCTATGCTTTACAATCCAAAGTCAACATTTCTTTAACTTTCATGCAAGACATTATTTATATCAATGACAATAATACATTAGTTAGCGTTATAGATGCGTCCTTGAGAAATGGCGCCCATAAGGAAACGGTAATATAACTATTCAGTAACATATTATTAATACAGTTAATCGCATATATGGAACTTGAAAACTGCAAATGCACAACATAATACAAAATAAATTAGGTATATCTTCAATAATAGCGAATAACCACAGAGAGGAGTGAATTTTATTGATAATAAATGTAAAATGACAAAAAAAAAACATTTTTTTTTATATTGTATGATAAGTTACTCAAAGGCCTAAAATAAGAGTGACGTCTTGAAACAGCACTGTAGGAGGCGGCAGTAATGGAGGTATTGTATTTTAACATTGTTCATTAACTGTAATGTTATTCAGCTGTAATATAATGTGTTAAACTGTAATGTAACCCAGTCAAGCTGCTAAACACTAAGATTGTCCTGCCAGGATGTGTGAATAAATATCACAAGAATATGTGGGCTAAATTGCCCATCTTGCCAAAATCACAGTTTTTTGCTGAACATTATCTTTGCATCTACGTTTAGAGTTTGCACTCTTCTCCACTTCGTCCTCGGCTGCTGATGAGATTATGCTTCTAACTGCTCTCCTTCCGAGACGATAACATCCGGGGAAGTTAACAAAGGGGGGATGAAATAATCAAAGGATTGTCGCGCTAATGGGGAAAAACTGGTAAATTCTGGAGCTTGAAGGAGTGTTCCTCGCAGACCTGTTGATGAATGTCAAATTTCCACTTCTTATCAGATTCCTGTGTGTGGATCCGTCACCTTTTTTAAAACAAGGGTTTCCTTTCCAAAAAAAAAAAAACACGTTCCAGAGCCACAGATGTTAGGTTACCCGAGCCAGATTTTCAGAAAACATATGTGCCTCCAGGTCTCGGACATGAAAACAACCTTGTTGCATAAGTTGTGTTCATATTTCCTTGCGGGTTTCCAGTTCCTCGTATCTGATTGGGACCTCCTTTGATGTAGCAGCTGGCAGGTGGTACTGACTAGCGAGATGGATCTCTGGACCAGCGTCAGTGCTTTCCGGCAACATGGCCCTATGAGAACATGTTGTTTTGAGGCGCTCCAGCATTGCTTATTTCCACCCACAGAACACATGAGTCCCAGAACTGGAGAACCCCTGATAAATATGTATGAGCACATAAGTTAATGCGAATGAGAATGGCCATCACTTGCAAACAGTGATTAGCTGTGATTTCGTGGAGCGCGGCGGCATCCCTTTTAACATCTAAATTGATACCGAAGCGGAATATCAGTCAGGCACTGAATTATGCATTGCTTTCTGCTTACCTTTGTGTATCTGAAAAAAAAAAAAAGTTTCCCAGAAAACATTTGGGTTTTTCACGCCAGCCAGAAGTTAGGAAAGTACCAGCAGCCTTATTTAGTTATTTATTTATTTTTTCCAAAATGTAAAAAATATATTTAACGAAGTTTATGCAAAACGGAATACAGGTGAACGCTTATGAGCGCAATGCGCATCATTTCGGAGAAGTCCTTCAAGGATGAACGTGGGGATCGGCTTCATTAAAACTGAATATTTATAGTGAAAAAGAGCAGGACGCTTTGCTTGTGAAACACGGCTTCTTTTTGCATAAAAATCTGAGGATTGTTTCAGTTCCGTGACATTCTGGTCTAAAAAGGCAAGGTTATTACATAAAAAACTAACAACTAAATCAGCAAATTAAATGCAAATGTATGTTAAGTTACACAGTGAAAGTATCACTGCATGTTCAAAATTAAAGGAAGTGTAAAAATGTTTTTCTTTTTCTTTTTGACTGCATGAACTCGTATGTGAACAAGATGGATGTCGTTACTTATTTTTTTATTCTTTGCAGCAGCTGCATGGCAACAACATCCATTTTACGGACGGCTATGAGATAAAAGAGGACATTGGGGTGGGAGCGTATTCTGTCTGCAAGCGCTGCATTCACAAAATCACCAGCGTGGAATATGCTGTGAAAGTAAGTCTGCTGTGAAAAGTATCAGCATCACAATAAATACCTTGAAGTCATAGCCCCCCAGGTTCAAATTCCATTTTTGCTGCAGTACCCTTAATCTTACACTGAATTCCATTTATCCATTATTGTTAACCGCCTAATCCTGAGCAGGGTCATGGTGGGCTAGAGCCCACCCAGGAATCAGTAGGTGCTAGGCCATGAAATTACCCCTGGATGGAATGCCAGTGCATTACAGGGTAGCCACACACATTATGGGCAATTTAGAGTAGCTAGTCAACCTGAATCACATGTCTTTGGACTGTGGGTGGAAACCAGAGCACCTGGAGGAAACCTATACAGACACGGGGGAACATGCAAACTCCTTACAAACTGAGGAGGATGTGAAAGCCTGCCTAACAAGCCATTGTAAGCAACTTAGTATATAAACATAGCTATTATTATTATTATTATTATTATTATTATTATTATTATTACTATTCAGATTTCAGCTGAATGAACAGAAACAATGCCCCTTCTGTCCTTGATCAGGAGCTCATGAAATGCTGGTGGTTGATACTGTTTTATAATTATTTTTGGTTAGAGGGGTTTGGAACATGGTTGGGGAATGTCATAAATCCTACACTGAACAAATTCATGCAAATCTCATCCAGCTGTCAGCTAGCTGACAAAGGCACTGCGATAAATGATTTTCCAAATGAACTTCTAGTCCAGCTTATGGCTGTAATGACATGTTTGAACAGGGCAGTTAAACATTTTGCACTTTGTTGTAATCCTGTTAATAATTCTGGTTATAGGCAGCAATTATATGAGTGGCAGATGCTATGACTATGTGATATAGTGATTTGAGGCGTTGGTCTTTCCCACAGATTATTGACAGATCCAAGAAGGATCCCTCGGAAGAGATTGAGATCCTCCTGAGATACGGGCAGCATCCTAACATCATTACACTAAAAGATGTGCGTAATATGCTACTGCATTGATTCCCTTCCTTTCCTCTGCTACATTGAAGCAGAGAAAATAATATTAGTACTCTTTCTGACTACAAAACAAGCTTAAGGTTATGTTCCGTTCAAGCAGCTGTGTAGTGAGTTTGGCAAGATGCACACTTATGGATGCACCATTTAGCATTACATGGGTGTGTGACCACTCTGTTCTCTCTATCCTGGGACATCCCAGGTGTATGACGACGGAAAATATGTATACCTGGTGATGGAACTCATGCGAGGTGGAGAGCTGCTCGACCGAATACTGCACCAGAAGTGCTTCTCTGAGCGAGAGGCCAGCGCTGTGCTCTGCACCATTGCGAAGACAGTGGAGTACCTCCATTCACAGGGGGTATGTGTGTGAGATGCCTTGGGTGGCTCAGAGTATACAAAATTATCCACAAGTCTTAAAACAACACACGTGCATCTTTCCTACATTATCTTAAACTATTTTTCATCCATCCGTTGTCAATGACTGCTTGTCTAGTGCAAGGTCACGGTGATCCACAGCCTATCCCAGAAGCACAGGGCATAAGGCAGGGCAATGACACACAGTTATTTACACACATGTATACACACGGAGGGTAATTTAGAGCCAGAAAAGTCAACTGAAACACGTCTTTGAACTGTGGGAAGAAACCAGAGCACCCAGAAGAAACCCAGGGAGAACATGCAAACTTGCACATAGACTGAGACAGAGTTGAACACACATCCTCTGCTACCCACTGAATTGCCAACTGTTTTATTTTATTTCGTTTCCACCGAAGGTCGTCCACCGAGACCTGAAGCCGAGCAACATCCTTTATGTTGATGAGACTGGAGACCCAGAATCCATCAGGATAAGCGACTTTGGATTTGCCAAACAGCTTCGGGCAGAAAACGGTCTTCTCATGACGCCATGCTATACTGCTAACTTTGTGGCCCCAGAGGTATGAAGGAAAGATCAGTTCTCATTGTTTCCAGTTACTTTAACTTTTCTCACGTCATCGAATGGAAAAAAAACAGATTTAATTAGTTTTTAAATTATAATAATTCAATCTATAGTTTTCGCACATAGAATCTGATGAGTTCTGTGGTTAAAAAAATACTTTTGTTATTGATCCTGTTTCTAATTTAACCTAATTTTTATCTAACCTTAGATTTACTGGCTATTTTTGATCACATGGTGCAGAATTTGCTGGTTTTATTCATAACGCTGTTTTCAGATCAACAGCATAAGGACATGAAAAATACTTATAATGATACCTTCAATAACAATCATGATAAAATCTCTTAGCTCAGATATTTACATTTAATTTACACGTTTATAGTACATTTAATTTCACGACTGTGCCGATCTGACACGGTCAATGGCTCAGCTCCGTTTTGTAGATTTTTTTCTATTATTTTTATGTTTTAATTCTCGGTTTCCTTTTGCCCTGCTTGCTGATGTGCTTTGAAACTTTTTTGGCTGACGTATCAAGGTGTGAGTTTGCCATTGGGATGCAGACAGTGTCACATAGGATGACCGAGACACCCCCCCCCTTCCTCCCTCTTGTTCATGGCAGGTCCTGAAGAGACAAGGATACGATGCTGCCTGTGACATCTGGAGTCTGGGGATTCTGCTCTACACTATGCTTGCAGGGTACAGAATACACTTTGTTCTGCCAAAGTGACATGTTGATGCTCACATTAAACTCAATCTCAGATTTTTTTAAATTGCATTAAAGAAAGTACCTAAATGAATGTTAATCCCAACAGTCGACTTAGGTATTTTGTAATGTGCAAATGGTCCTTGACTTATGACTGGGTTCCATTCCCAGGATCTCTTCAAAAGTTACAATTAAAGCTTTAAGTGTTGTATTACATAAACCATGAGGATGCATAAAAAATAAGCATACATGAATGGACCATTGTATAGTTAGGCTTTGTTATATTTTTTCTATAATTTCACTCACTATTCATGTTAAAATAATGCAATATAGATTAAACTAAAATAGATTAATAATGTGCAATAAAATATAATATTTTCATTCTGCACTGGTATTCTGACTTGTAAATATATTTTCTTTAGCCTTCTAGTCATTTTAAATAAAACGTAACTTAAATGCAATCATAAACAAAAAGTTTTTGCAAACCCAGTTAACTGGTATGACCAATTGTCAGGACTCGAAAGTAATATACTCTACTAATGTTTAAGCAATAATAATAATAATAATAATAATAATAATAATAATAACTGTTGATGGACCCCCCAAACATCGAGTCTATAGCACGCCTTGGAGCTGTGCGGCCAGCTGATGTTCTTGTACAGCAGATGGCTGCTAGACATTAGGACCAAAGGTCAGGATGGTAAAATAAAATAATAAAGCTAAAGGGATGGCCAATGTAATGGCCAATGTATGTCCAGGTGGTCGTATGTCACATATGTCTATAACTGAAGGAACACCTGAATCAAACCTATGAAGCTGTGGAAAAAAAAGGTTAGAGAAAATAAAAACTTGGTTAGACACCTAAAGAAGGCCGAGATAATAGACTTTTACCTTTTCACCTGGACAATCTGTCCTTTAGCAAAAACTGCTTGCCCAGTGTGGGGTCATTTTATCTGAACCACAGGGTGCGAGCCAGGGTACCTCCTGGATGAGGGGCCAGCCCACCACAAGATAGTCATTCACTGAAACACACACACACACACACACACACACACACACACAGACCAGATCTGCATTTTGCCTTAATTGGTTCCATCTGCTCCGACCACAACACAGCAACCTCTGCCAGCTTTAAGAATGAATTGCCCTTCACACCAATTTCAGCATTTCTCACCACAGTCATCTGTTGCTGGCTGCCTCCTTGGTCCAACTTGGAACACGTGTATGTTAAACCTCTGTTATACTGAAATCCACATCGACCACTTTTACCTCTTCGCTTACTGAGATCACTCCTCAGCTCCTTTTGCAATATGTTGGGTTCCATGGGTCAGTGGAAGGGTGCAGGCTGCTATAAAAAGGTACTAATATTGAGAATAATGGAAGGGAGATTACCGGGTAAGCTGGGTTCAGGTCAGTGACTGATTCCGTTTAATTGAGGCCCACACAATGTCAAGCCCACTGGGGATAGAACAGACAGACCCACGTACACACCGGGCCACTAGCGTTTTAAATCCCCTGCCATAATCAGGGCATCCAAAGCACACAAATCTTTCCTGGATATAAAACACCGTTGAGTGCTGCCCTTAAAACCTAGGCTAAAAATACCACCTATCAGCACATGCAGAATTTCCAATTTTCTGTCTGACAGACGGAGCTGTCAGCAGTGTTGTTTTGTATTCGTCTGCTCTTTGTTAAAGAGGGAGGCCGGCCTAACCTGCAAAAACATAGTCGATACAGGGAAAATGTCCAGAGGGGGCAATATTACCATCTGAGGAATGAGGAGAAAAATATTATAAAAACATTATAGGTTCACTTTTCCTCACCACATCTGTTTTCTCCCTTGGAACAATGGAAACACTTTCCCTTGTCAGACAGGACGGCAAGTGCTGCAGTATTTATGGAATAGAACTCACTGCCAAACCATGACGCTGTTTAAATCAAGGACAAGGGAAAAGCTCCTGTACCTTGGAATGGTATATGTAAGCCAAATAGATGGTAAATATTGACTACAGCCAATGGATTGAAAATTAAAACTGTCAACTGCATAAGAGTCTCTGATTCTGGCTAGGGGGGTGAGTGAATAAAAACTGAGAAGAAGCCCTGCCAGCCCCAGTGGCATGTTGATCCTGCTCATCTGACTGTTTCTCCCTACCTTTCCAGATTCACTCCATTTGCCAACGGCCCCGACGACACTCCAGAGGAGATCCTGGCACGTATTGGCAGCGGGAAATACGCTCTTTCTGGCGGGAACTGGGACACGGTGTCCGATGCGGCTAAGGTACTGCCCTTGGCGCCTGGACTGTTGCTCTTCCAACATAGCTGTTGAATTGCAGGGGATCCACCGAGACGGAAATGTAGCGGCATCCAGGTTATACATCAGCACTTGTCTAATTTGCATAGCACACATGGTAAACACAAATTCGGCACATAGTACGCATGAACCAACCGTGTAGCTTTCACTCCGTATCAAACAAGCTCTGAGCATCTGTCAGATACACTGAATACACACAGATGTGTGTTTTTGGTTGCAAATGGTGATCTTTTCCTCCTTTATGGCAAGGCAGTTAGTTATCTGTGGATTTGAAATACAAGGTCATGTTGTGAACTTGGTGCAACATTAGCAGGAAGTGTATGATGTTTCCTGTCATCTGTGTGGCCGATGTTTCGTCTTATGCTCGGCTGTCGATTTGAGCGTGTGAGTAAGTGTGCCCCCCAGTGATGATGCACACCTTTCATTGCCAGACCTGTCAGTTTATCAGGGCAACAGAGCAGCCATCTCCAGTCCTTCACCTGAGAGCAGGTGATGCCCAGCACAGTGGTGCAGCAGGTCGCACTGCTGTTTCACAGTGTGGCGCTATTCCGATGGTGTGGAGTTTGCATGTTCTCTCTATGTCTGTCTGGGCCATGTCTGGCTCCCAAAATCCCAAAATGTGTGTTTCAGGTGAACTGGCAACTCTAACTTGCCCTTAGTGTGTCTGTTATTTTGTTTTGCTTTACAGAGGAGTGAATGACTGCAGGGCGTTTAGTATAGTCTATTAAGTTGGGAAAAGATGATTCTATGCTGCTTTCGAGAAAAACTTCTGCTGAATGAATAAATGCAAATATGCTCTGAGTCAGTCCAACCCTAAATGTCATACGGGTTGCAGATCTTGCACCACCAAAAAAATGTATAATCATAATTATTATTTTGCATTTCATCCAACACGTTTATCCAAAGTTCATTATAATCTTGCCTGTTTCTACATCTCTGTGTTTTCTTGTGGTAATTCGGCTTACACATGCAATTCTTGGGGGTTGCTGTAGAAACACTGGTCGAATTGGAACCAGCAATCTTTAGTTTACAAGTCTGGTTTCCTAACCCAGCCAGGGGGTAGTGTGTCATCTTGCATAAGAAAGGAGCCACGTTTGAAGTCCTGCTCCTGTTACTGTTCCTTCGTTCAAGGTGCTCACCCTAAACTGATGTGGTAAAACTACCCAGGTGTATAAATGAGGAAAATAATTAAAAACTGTAAGCTGTTTTGCAGAAAGCATCAGTTAAACAATAATAACAATAATTTTTCTAATACCATACCCATACAGTCATCTTCATTATACTAAGAACTTGCTGAACAAAAAGGCAAGCTACAAATGATTATTAATGTTAATAATTTTTAATAAACAATTAGGGGTAAATACCTTTATCAGTGGTAACGCAATAGTAGTTGGTTTTGGAGTTACAACCTTCTGTCCTGAACCACTGCTGCACCTGCTGCTGTGACTCAGCCATTGGGGGCCCAAAGACAGTCAAGATGTGCCATAGAGCAGATCAGGCTGTGACTCACATTTGCCCTTTGTCTTCAGGATATCGTGTCAAAGATGCTCCATGTGGATCCCCACCAACGGCTCACGGCCCACCAGGTGCTGAGGCACCCCTGGGTGGTGAACCGAGAGCAGCTGTCCCAGAACCAGCTCATCAGACAGGATGCCCAGCTTGTGAAGGTGAGGCCACCGGCATTCAAAGTGTCACGTGTTTCATGCCACAACGCAGTATTACACTGAAGTGAGCTATGGATGACTATCAGTCTAAAGAAAATTAATTTAAATTGTCCATAAATCATTTGTTCTATCAAAAAGTAATTGATGACGAACGTTATTAAATCTTTAGACAACTTGCAGGTATGTGATCTCTGCTCATGAAGTTTGCCTCTAAGATATATGTATGTATGTCTGCTGCTGGAAACTAGTTTAATTTTCTTCTGGGTATCCATGAAATGTTATTTGTCCATTAATTCCTTCATTCATTTGTTCGTTCATTCATTCATTCATTCATTCATTCATTCATTCAGAAGTGCAGTAAGGCTTTAAAGTAATAACTAGTTTAGCGTTCTAGATGTGTTCTTGAGACATTTAATGAAACAGTGCTATAAGAGGATATGAATATAATATATTGCCTAAACGGAGCTTCAAAACTGCTTGTGTGCAACATAATTCAAAATATATTTGTTATATTATTAATTATGGTTAATAAACAGAAAACAGTCTATTTTATGGATAACAAGCAAAAAAAAATAGTAAAAAGTTTCAGAATGTTTTATTATTTTTTAAATATCGCAAATTATTATGATCAATTACTCAAAGGGCTGAAATAAAAAAGCATTACTGCAAAACAGCACTATAGGAGGAATAGTGTTAGGGAACTGACTTCTCATCCTTAGCGCATTACTGCCACACCCTGGGCATTTCTGGAACTGCAGCTGGCAAATGAGTGTGGCTGCAGTACCACTCCTTTCTTCACGTGTAGTTTAATATTGCTGTTGTCAAGGTGAAAACTGCCTCTTGTGTTGTTCTAGGGCGCCATGGCCGCCACATACTTCGCCCTGAACCGCACTCCTCAGGCCCCAAAGCTTGAACCTGTGTTGTCATCCAGTCTGGCCCAGAGGAGGGGGATGAAGAGACTCACATCGACACGCTTATAGTGCCTCCTCACCTCGACCTTTAGCCGAGCCGACGTACGACAGGAAAGAGCCACCTTTGCCCCAACCTCCACCCCGCCCAGATTTCTCCAGCTGTCGCCTCGCACTACAGCCAGCACCATTTGCACTATGCGTGAACTGCAGCCAAGGCCAAATGGGAGTGGGGACAGCTCTCCAGCCAAGGAGCTACAGCTGAAGGTGTCATCTTCCACAAAAGCTCCATCAAGGATCCACCTGGTTCTCAAGGGTTCGGGTTCTGTCAGTCTGTGGCACCAGTATGATAGTGTTGCCAAGTGAATCGTAGGAACAGCCTTGCAGACAAACAACAGCAACACACGTTTGAACTCAACTTAAAAAATATTTACAGTAATATCTCGATTAGCACTGCCTCCTATAGCACACTTTTATTGTAACGCTCTGAGTAATTCATTATAAAAATTAGCGATATTTTTCTAAAAATATTTTGAAAACTTTTTTTTGGAATTTTATATTTGCTACCCATACTGTGAAGAGTTTTTTGTGCTGTTTTATGTTGCACACACAGGTGTCGTGCTTTATTTTAATATTATATTACTGCACTGATCACTTTTAGTGCTGTTTCTTTAAGAGCTTGATTTCTCAAGAATAAACCCTAATCCAGGTATTACTGTAAATATAAAATACCAGAACACAGATTTTGTCACACTTACACAGCACTGAGGAAGCGAACACTAAAGCCTTTTTAGGCCTTTTTGTTACATTCTCATACCAAAATAATAAGTGCCCCCTATATCCCTAGATATACCTAATATTCCTGATTATAATATATTCTTTTTGCCCTGACTAGGGGAAGTAGAGCGAATTTGAAATACTGCAGGTTCTCTACTTCCAGGTTATCTGACCTTGAGGTCACACTGGTACCTTCCTTGTGGAGCGACTCACTCTGTGCTTTCCTTCAAGTGACCGTGTATTTACTGTGTTTCATGGTGTCGCAAGGGTTATGCGCTACAGAAACTAATTTAACGCAACCTTTGTTGGCAGTTTATTGCATTTTCATTTAAAAATGACTAACACCAAGTTCATCTACATCTTTTAAACCACCGATAAACATTGCATATGAAGCTTCTTTAGAAACCTGCAGTATTTACTGCTAGTAATCTCAAAAATATTCAGGGTTCTTTGAGACAAGCTCAGTAGTAGGAGGTTTATACTCTCAGTTCTATTAAAATGTTGTAAAGGTATATTTTCTTCACTAAAAACTAAAAAAAAACTAAACAAGGCCTTTTTGACAACACTAATATACTGGAAACTAATCTTGGTCAAAACGTTGCTGTGCTCAACAATCACTGTTACACAGTTAGGACTGAACAAAAAGAAATGGGTCTGCATTTCTCCCAGACTTTAGTCCTTCTGCACAAAGCAATGTATATAATTTAAAAATACTGTACAGATATCAGATGATAGCTGTTAAATAAATGAACAAACAACATGTGTGTATATGAAGAGAAACTGTGTGTATATATTTGTACAGAAAAAGAGTGACAGGTAATGTGTGTATGTATGAGTTCAAAAAAAGCACAGAGATAGCACACAATGTTTCAATTTTTTTAGAAACGGGGAAGCATTTTCTTCTTTCCGAAAAACTCTTACGTTTAAATTTTCAGTGCTGGTCAGAGTTTCCTCGTGTTTACAAATATTGCTAACATTTTCATTTTATTTGATGCCTATATGGAGGCAGACATTCCTCTTTGGGGCAACTGATGCCATTTCTTCTGTTTGTTATATAGTCATTCTAAAAAGCGTATTGTTTTAGTTCCTTTTGTCGTTTTTTTGGATAACACCATACTTGGTTGTCCTTCATTCGTTCATTTGTTTATGTCTGTGTTTATTTTGACTGTTTAATGATGTGCACTTCGCAATTGTCCTGGGTAGGCAGAGTTATTCTGATGCATGTGCACTTACTAGACCTTGAGGAAAATAGTTATGTGAACAGTTTTACTTTCTTCTGCCATTTGGTGTAAGGTCACTCTCCTGTGAAGTAGCCAGCTCAGTGTCAGTCCTAGTTAATGAAAATAACATTAACATTATGATACATAGTTATTTACAAAGGAGGTGTGAGATTCTGCCTCTGGATGAAAAACGTGAAAATAAATCAAATTTCCCCTTGAAGTGAAGGAAACATAGTGACCTCCCATATATATTTAAATCTATTAAAGGTCTCAAGAAAGCACACGAGCTGACAGCTTAAAGTAAAAAAAAAATAGCCAGTAAACTGTTCTCCAGTGGGAAGTGACCTTTCATTTCTGGAGGATCTTCTTCATATATACTTTGCACCCTAAATCTTACTAAGGACAAGATAACAAAGCCTGACATAATGCCACAGAGTAGCACTGGGACCACTTATTTTTGCTTTTACTTTTTGCTAAGTAAAAGGTCACATCTCTTTTAGTCAGACTCTTAAATTGTTATTATTTTGAGATTCAAAACTGCAAGGATGGAGTCAATGGAAATCCTGTTTTTAAATGTGTGTATCAGTGTAGCCAAGCATTTTTTTAGCTCCTAAATATCTACCTAACAGCTTTCTGGCTTCTCTAGCCTTCATTCCTGTGACAAATACTGCCTACTTCCCCCTTTCAGTGTTTACACATTTCTGCATGCATCGGACCACATGTCATATAAAGTTTCTGTGTGTGTGTGTGTGTGTGTGTGTTTTTTCCAAGGCCTTGTTCATTTATGTTCTAACATGCGACCAAACTGCGTCAGTGCAGACGTTATTCTGAATGCGCTAACAGCTTGTTCCTTTTACATTTCGTACCGTGTTAAAGAATGACCCTTGTTCCCATATCCGCCAAAGGGATGTTTACCGTGTTCACCCCCTAACCTCAGCCTCCAACTTGGCTAATGTGAAGTAGAAAAAGAGTGAATTGCTACTGTGAAAGAGAGGTGTGCGCGATGGTTAGCTGACAGCTGCGGGTGTTTGTCATGGTCTGGGGGTATGACGGGGGCACAGCCTGGTACTTGAAGCCTTAATAAAATTCCCACTCGGTGTCTCTAAAGCTTTACAAATGCATTTAAAATAAGGATATCGAAACAGTGTTTATGCCAACCAAGTCATTTTACTTGTACTTCTTGTTAGGTTTTTCATTTCTCTCATTTAGTACTTTAAACTGAATCAAACTTTATTTAAAATATCGGTTACTGTTACTGGCTAGTAGTTATGTGTGTTTGCATCTGTAAGTGGTAAGATGTAAAACTTTCTACCTTTCACTGCACAAATGCCACAAATTTTTAATTAATTAAAAAAGAGTATACATGGACATAGCTGCAATATTTTATAGCACTGTGAAAAATCTCAGCAAAGTACTGTCTATTTTCCAAATGCCAGTAGAGTTAACATCTGTGAACCCAGACAGAAGAAAAAGGGTGTGGTTTTCTAGTGTCAGCGTGGCTTGTTTATAGGTTATGGAAAATTGTGCTTGTCATATGGCTTCCTGCAACTTCAGTGCAATTTACTTTCTGAAACAAATGAAAGGTCCTCCAGGGACACAAGCCACTCAAACATTGCTGTAATGCTGTGGCATCAATGCATTGCTTCAATGTTACACCATTGTTGTGAAAATATTTTGTGGTAGATACTCCGATCTGCTTTGTGCTGGTTTCAGCATGCCAAATATTTATAAATAAATAAAACAGATGCATCCCAGTGTGTACCTGTGCAGCAGGTTTAGTTTGAATTGGAAATGTGGGGGGTGGGGGATCACTGATCTTTGCAAATCACCTTACAACGTTGAAGAAAATGATTTGGTACATCTATCAAGATATTTTGGGACAAAGTGTTTTTTCTTTTTTTTTTTAAGAAAAGTTTAATTGTTTAGCAGATGTAGAAGTTGCTGACCAATTAGCTCAATATAAATAACATGTTACGGCTGCATTCTGTTCATTTGTAAATTTGGCTGCAAATGGTTGGACAAAGTTGGTGTTTAACACAGTGGAATACTTAATGTTTATTCCATTAAGACAACTGCTTTCAGCAGAAAAAAAGTGGATGAAAGGTCGTGTAAAATATTAACACAGAACAGGAGGGGGGTAAAATCAATATATATATATCTTTTCAGAAACCTGTACTTTTAAACAGGCCCATAGGGCCCAAAACACAGGTAAAGCCTTCATCTGCTAAAGAATGAGTAACATAATAATTTAGCAATTTTAAAAAATAATAAAGTATTTTAAAACTTTTTGCAATGTTTGTTATCCATAAAATAGTTCTGTTTGTGCACTATTATTAATTAATTACGAATATAAAATCCCGCATGTAAACCGAGATTCCTCAAATAGTTTTCTTTATAAAGCTTCCTATCGATGTCACAGAAAGCACGCAGTTCTTTTTATTATTGAGCAATTTTTAGATGATGCAAAAGACGTTGCAAAGATAACTATTAATCATTACATACCGGTCTTTCTTGAGCGACTGTGTATGTAAGCGGTTACAATACAAATGTAGAGACATTTCTGCGGTACAAAAACAGCAACTTGTCGGGCTGTTTTGGGTAATTTAAAAAAATGCGAAGATAAACTTCCGGATACTGTCGTAAAGTGCGCCGATGACAAAATGTTCTGCGACACTGCCGTAAAGTGAGCCGGAAACTGCGGATGACGTCAATTTGTGGCCAGTTGTTTCAGTGACCGAAGCTACGGGACCTCCGGGGAACAACTCCGTCGCTGTGTAACCTTCAGCCCCGTCACGATGGCAGGCATTTTGGCCCGTAAAGCGGTGGACCATCTGAAAAGCAAGGAGTTCAGGGATTACCTGATGAGGTGGGCGCACGGCGCCGGACCGCCAATTTTATTCTCACCAATATTTAGCGAGCCGGTTAGCCGTTAGCTAAGAGACGGCTGTGCTATATGGGGCTCGGTGGGCGGCTGTCGCCGGGCTCAGTGTAAACAAATCGGCAGTGTTTCACTGCAAAAAGAACAGGGCCATGTGGTTCAGGGAACATGTGGAGCTGACCGAGCCGGTTTGTGTGCATTTGTTAACTGCGGATGTGAAGGACACGGTGGCAGCGGGCCGCTCCTCCTCGCTAATGTTAGAGGAAGGGCGCTCAAGGTGTCATTTTTCTCACGCGGCTCTTAGATATTGTGACATTAATTTTTTTTGTAAAGATTTTGCATTCTCCATCTGTATGTCCTGCTGAAGGCCCAACCTTCTAAGATAGCTGTAAAAAAATATGACAGCCACAGTTCTACTAGGTTAGTGACCTATTAACCTGTGGATTGGCTGCAGTTTCGCGTGAAATTTGTCTGCTTAGACGCTTCTTCTAAGATCTCCTTATTACCATTCATTGTCACTGGTGTTCTTACCGTGAACGTTTGCTTAGAAGACGCTTCTGCCCAAGGTCATCTGCAGTGTTAGATAGTCGACTATAGAGTTATTTAGCCTTTGACAGTTCGAGTTAAGCAGCTCGATCAAAGATGCAACGCCGTCAGTGGGATGTGATCTTCAAACTGCAACGTGTCGCTACTAAAACAGCGACTGGTCCAACCACACGATGCTGGTTTCATTTGTTTTGCACGCTGCGTTATGCGTTATCTCCCCCCCCCCTCTTTTTTATTAAACTTAATTCATTTTACATAATAATCTTAGTTAAGTGAAGATTCCAACCGTCCCTTTCGTTACATTGTTGCCCATTATTGCTCTTTTTAAGTGAAGTTGTGTCGTGTTGTTGTTTTGCATGACAACAAATGCTGTCGCGCTCCACTAGGGGGCGCCAAACATAAATGACTTTCCCTCCTACTGTACTCACCTAAGTAGGACAATTAGAAAATGAAAAACGTTTAATGTTTAGATCCTGAGTTAAAAGCAAAAATTTAAAACAAAATGCCTTAACTTTTGAATTTAAAGTTTGGTTTTTCAAGGTCACACATTGGGACAGCTGTGACATTTGTAAAAACACCTATCTAACATTTTAAGCTGTTCAAACAAAGACATGAACTAAATATACAATAATGCAGGCATGACAATTCATGTAGATATTTGCCCTATGTGTGTTGCTTAATTTGTCCTGCTCATTTTTTTTGCAACTGCTCTTAACCTTTTATTTATCTTTCTTATCGCTCACACGGCTCCCGATTCTACCCTCGTGTTCCTGGGGACACCTTCAAAACTCAGCACAGTAAGTAAGACTGCTTATTGATTTTGAGCAGTATTCCACATGTGAGCTGTTGGATATAGTAATATAACGCAGGTATGTTTTGTTGTTGTGTCAATAACGTGATCAGCTAATGTTAAATATGCTTTTTTAAATGTCAAAATGCCATTGAAAATGTATGCATTTTGTCTGTCTCCAAACTGAAGCACTTCTGGGGTCCTGTGGCAAACTGGGGCCTTCCAATTGCAGCCATCAGTGACATGAAGAAGAGCCCAGAGATCATCAGTGGAAGGATGACCTTTGGTGAGAGAGGCTGACAATCCTGTGAGACAGCAGAAGTCAGTCTGTCGATTGCTTCTGATATCTCTCCTTCTCTCTTATCGAGTTTGTTGGAAATAGTGATAAAAAATAATGATCATTTTAGATGTATCCTTCTCCATGGTTCTAGTTCTGGTGGTGTATTTCCCTTTAACATATTTTCATGAGCTTATTGTGAATAACAGCACTAGCATTCAAACCCTGGGGATACCTTATTCTCACCTGTCCCCCTCCATGTTTCAGCTCTGGTGTGCTATTCGCTGCTGTTCATGAGGTTTGCCTACAAAGTGCAGCCGCGGAACTGGCTCCTTTTTGCCTGCCACATAACAAATGAGACGGCACAGCTCATCCAGGGTGGGAGGCTCATTAAATACAAGTATGTTGTCTCTTCTACTCCATTTAAAGTGGGTGAATGAATGGGTGATAATTGTTGTTTCTCCTGTCTGAAGTTTTACATGGAAGCCCCAGGTATAGAAAACCCCAGAGCAGCAGAAGTGCTACTCAGAAATTTCCACCATATAAATTACTCAAATTTATCATATGGGTCTTGGGATGTTTTAGTGATTATGTTGAGCTCTAATGTTTTCGAATATGTTTAATACTGGCACATACAGAGGTTTGACCTGAGCATGTTTCAGAGTCACATTGAGCCAAGTTGAACAAGCTACATCACACATGGCACACAGTATACAGTAGGTTCAGTGTCTGAATTAAGTTTATGGATGTCCAGTTGGCATGAAGTTGTTATAATCTTTCCACACAAAAAATTCATATTTTGCTACAGTCCAAAAAACCAGCCCTAGAACTAATCACGGACAGTTACCGACCACAAAGTGCTCAGAACCCAGCACCTTTAACACACTGCATTTATTTGCATTTAACTATAGAGTTTATTTAGATTAGTTGTTTCAGCTATTATACAGCTGCATAGAACTAATTGGTAACATGCACACATCCCGGTTGTGAGGCGGCTCACAGCGAGGTTAAATTTTGTTTGTGTTTCAGTCTGGACAATATATAATCCAGAGCATGAAAATCCAGTTTATATGCTGAAGCACTGCCAAAGGAATTTGAAGTAACATCTCCTTTCTTTTTTTGCACATGAGCTGTACGGTGTATGGAATGAGACTTGTTTTCATTTTCTGAGAAAAGGTTTAATTATAGTTTGCCACTCCTGAGGTAGCTGAGGAATGCAGAACTGTCTTGTTTCTTTATTCCTGAACTCACATGAACTCATCTACAGGTACTGTACTTTGAGACACACGTGACATAGTTGTGCACCACCAACAGTAGCCTGCGTGCTTATAATGTGGCACTTGTTGGAACTGTCATATGGTTTGCACTCTAAACTTTGGGATTTATTACATGGCTGCATATATAAGAGAGAAAAAAATATTTGCCTACTTCCTCCTGTGGCTGTTTTCCTGTAAGTGCTTTTATTTGTGTACTTGCCAATTTTGAATAAGGCTTAAAATATTTTGTGTTCTTTTAAATGCCTTTCAACAAAAGTAACATAAAATGATTACTGCATAATATTTACCAGGTACCTTTGTACAAGGCAACTTGCAGTGCTAGATACAAAGCATTAAACTCATTCTGTGTGTTATGTAACACAACACACATTCTTAGATAGACACACACACACACACACACACACACAGTGTAGCCATTTTAGAGTCCTCAGTCTTCCTGCAACATACATCTTTGGACTGTGAGAGGAAACTTGTGTGAACATTGAGAATCTGTACACTGCACACATAGCGAACAGGATTTGAGCTCATGTCCATTTGTACCGCCAGGGTACTGAGGCTTCGGCACTATCTGCTGCATCATCATGTAAAATGTATCTGTGGCAGCAAATATACATTTCAGGATGCATGTCTTTAGACTGTGGGAGAAAACCACAGAACATGCAAACACCACATAGCCTGAGCACTAAAGTGCCGACACTGTGCTGCCTAAATATAAGACTCACATGTAGAATCCAAAGAAATATTACAAAGAAAATAAAAGCTTTAAGGGTTTAGCTGTACCATGGTGGGCAGCTTGAAAAATTTTTACTCATCTATATTTCCTTGTAGAGCAATTGAAAACCTTTTGCTCATTTTATTTCCAAATGGGCCTGAGTACAGTTTAGGTGATGAATGGCATATATTGCACTATTCTGAAGATATATTTCTTTTTCTTTTTCAGACTGGAGAAGAAGAGTGCTTAATGGCTGGGTAGAGATGATCTCTGCTGACGGTTCCTGATGGTTTTCAAGAGTGTTCTATGCACATTTAATACCATAGAAATTGTTGAATATATTATTGTCAGAATTTAATTTTTGGAGGGAGGATTAGTTGACATTCATTACTGAAGTATATTTCAGTGTGTATAATATTCTAGAACATTTTGAAGCAGGCTACTGAAAAATAACTGAGTAAAGTAACAGCTCTTACAAAGTCCTTACTTAATGTTTGTTCAAAGTGCAAATAAGCACGTTTTTAAAATTTGTTTCAATTAAAGTTGTTGGATGTCAGAGTTGATGAAACATGATGGCGGGTGTCCTTTTTATTTTTGAAAAGCTGATGACAGTATGTTTTGGTTCTCATCACAGTTTGCGCACTATTCTGAGAAGTACTGTTTTATTTCCCAGGTTGAATGCATTCTTGGCACATAATTTCTCTCTTGTTACAATGGAATCTGACAAATGGGTTGATCAAAAGTCAAATAAACGGATTGTTAAACAACTCCCTGTGTAATTGTGCATAATCACAGCAGCTCACAGTATAACGCCGTTCACCTTAGAATGTCCTACTAGTCAGTACGGTTTAACGCAAGACACTGGTTTTCAGCATGTGTGAACATGAAATATTTTACTTAAAATTATATTCTATATCTTAAATTATATACACATTGGATTACATACTTAAGAGTAATATCAAAAACATTTGCTGAGAAAGAAAAATTGTGTATACTTACAATTTTTTTTTTTTAAAGTGCATCATTCTGGCTTTAAAAAATACATTTTCTCTTTTTTCTGTCATGTTTTTTTAAATATGACCAAAAACATATTCTTAAATATTTCTTTGAAACATTTTTGTCTACCAAAATTAAATATTTAAATGCTAGTCACCTGAAGAGGTGTACATTTAAATAATTTATCTGTAATTTGTTCTGGGTTTCCAGGATGTCTGCACCTTGCATTTTTGCTGTAACTGGGTGTGAAAAGCAGTGATAAATGTGCACATCAGGTAACAATTAGAATAACTTCTTTGGCCTCACAAGTCGTCGCTGGTGATCACCAGACCGTTGGCACTCTGGTTTTCAAATGTTAGATCTTCTTCATCATCCTACACAAAGGACAGAAAGACAGATTAACTGGGTGGACCTGGATACCATTAAAAATGCCAGTGATCATTTCCAAATACTTTTTTTTCTTTCCATAAGGGAAATTGCTCACATCAGTCTTAACTTTGTAGTCTTTTTCTATACTTCTGTAGGACACCACATGGATGAGAGTGTAGATCCTGTAGAGACAAATATGTACATTTAGGTCCATACTAATACCGGGTGATGGAAACACTTTCATAAGTTTGTAAAAAAAAAAAAGTATCAAATCAACATGTAGACGAAACCTATTTTAAGTAACTCATAGTTTCGTTTCTTAATCTTAAAAATGCTCAGTGTCCATGTATATGTTTGTATCAATGGTATTCAAAACATGCTGGATAGACTTAATAAGGTAAATCTGCAGGAAAAATAAAAGCCATACCTGTGGTAGAGCATGGCTAAGAACTGCACCAACAGCAGCACAGCAAATGACAAGAGGAACATGAGGCTCAGGGGCTCCACTTTCATTGAATCCTCAGACTTGGTTCCGTTTGGGAAGTACTTGGGAATCCAGATGCTGATTGTGTCACCAATTGCTTGGAGAAAGAAGGTGGCGACGACCCACAGGATATTTAGGATGAAGTAAAGGAAGACGGCCTGCAAAAAAAGAACTGCATTTTTAATGTGTCCATCACCGAGTACAACATGTTCAGGAAAAGGTATCGAGATGTTTACTCGCGACGTCAAGCGAGTTACAAAAACTAGCGCAGTCCATGGAATGTAGTTTATAACAAAGTTCCTCATCATTAAGTTGTACTTTCTGTAACGGAGAAATCGTGAAATGCAGATCAAATATCAGTGAGACCCCCTCCACAGCTGAGCAAGTTTCTTAAACATCAACTGAGATAGTGACCAGAACAGTGACCCATGAAGTCGATTATGTTAGTTCTATACTCTTTATCACTCATTTCACAAGTCTTTTTGGCTATGATCAGTAGTAGTGTTAAGAGCAGGTCCAAAGAACCCTGTCTATGGTCCTGACGTGCAGTAGCACCGTGGGGGAAGCTACACAAAGACACTTTATTAATTCAGTCTTGAAGCTGTAAAGTCAAACGAGGTCAACAAAAACACTGCAACAGCGGGCATCATTTTTGTCATCTAGACAGCTCATAATTGTGAGTATAGCAAGTGAAACTGGCAAACAGGAGGTGATGACAGTTAATAACGTGTAAAAGCCACATTTCAATTGGAGAAAATAATTAACTTGTGCGGTTGCCTACCAGGAACTCATAAATTCACAGAAATGCCCTGGGGACAAAGTAAAGCTTTTAAAATTAAAGTATTGTATACAGAATGGGAGTGGCATGACTACAGGTGATTTAGATTTCCCGTGGGCCTCATACTGACTCCTACCTTGTTCCTCAAGGACTTGAGTTCCCTCGAAACCTCTTCCTGGTGTGCTTTGTCGTCAGTTATAGGTGCCAGATATCTTTCTATTAGTTTGTCCCAAAAGTCCTTCTCATCCTGCACAGGAAAATGAAACATTGGTTAGCCTTTCACTGCAGCTTTCAGGGGCTTTCAGACAAGAGGTACAAATGTGCATTCATCATAAAAGGAAAGGATCTAAAGGTGGTAGCATGAGATTTTGAAGGTTACTTAGAAAACTGAAATATAGTTAGTTGCAAAAGTCACTCCAGTATGCCTATGCAATCCACTGTGTTGCACTTCTGCATCATAGGCTGACTGAGGATACTCACATCAGTCAGCTTCTCCACCTGTGGGGCAGTGAGGGTTTTCTCAATGGCACGTTTCACCCTCTTCTCCAGCTGTGGTGCACGGTTGGTTTTGAGGATCCTGCGAGCAGTCTCATTGAGCGCATACTGCAGCTCCTCGAGCAGGCTGTCCGTCAGCACATCCTCGGGCCCCACCTTGTCCTTCAACTCGCCATTCACCACATCTACCAGCATCAGCACCAGCTCCTCACACAGGTCATCCTCGTTCTTGTTCCTCAGGGAGTAGCGGATCTGCTCCTGCAGGTTCCTCTTCATGTTGGCGTACGTCAGCTTCTTCAGGAACACTGTTTGAACAGGTTCCACCCAGTCTTGGGAGAAATTTGGAATACAGCGTTTAGCCTTCGGGGAGTTTTTGGATCTTACTGTGCACTTGGGATTTTGTGCTATTACACTCACCACTGTCTGGAACCACCTCCAGCTCCTCGTCTTCATCAAGTACAGAATCTTTGTAAATGTCTTTGTCCAGATTTTTACTGATGCTGTCTTCACTGTCGCTGTAAAATGTTCCCAAAATGTTATCTTCGAAAGTGTAACTTGCATGAGTGACACAACGTGACTGTGTAGTGTAACATTCATATAAACAATGTAGTGCAGGATACATATGCTGTGCTATGCTTTTTACTATGTAAATTCATTCAAATATTGTTAAAAGCAAATTATTTTTACTGTTAATCGCTGTAATGTCAGAGACACAAAAGCTGTCCTTATTTAGGTTTACCGTTTCAACCGTGATTTGTTTTTGTGTTTACTTATCTAAAATCACACCTTGGGTCAGATTCAGAGCTGTCTTGATCTTTCCGAATTTCTTCTCTGTCTGGCACCTTGCGTTTGAAGCTGCTTGTTTTACGCTGAAGGATCTGATGGTAATATTCCTTCTCTGCTGGTTGGTGTAGAGGCTGTACGCTTTCCTGATGCTCCAGAGCTTTCATAGGCAGCTTTTGCGCATCTGGGTTCACCACATTTTTGATTTGCTGCAGGACCAGGTTTTCTGTCTCCTGGGTTACTTGAAATTTCATGTCCCAACAGCAGAGTTTGCAGTTGCGGTCACACAGAACACCCACTCCCTTCTTCTCTGTTACCTCGCGGTTTGATTCCCGGGTGCCCCAGGATACAATGTGCATGTTGACAAGGGAGTAGATGGTCAGAAGAAGATACCCACTCGGGATGCAGATGAAGTACATGAGACCATACACAATCATGCCGAACTCCTGAGGGTGGAGCAGGGCGGTGACCAGATACAGGATGCTCATGGACACCAGAAAGAGGCCAGTGGGGGTAATGAAGGTCTGCTGTATAACCATGTCACCTATGGGAATGACATTAGTGGTGTCAAGACAATAATGATGAAGATGAAGATAATGGAATTACATTTATGAAAGATAATCTTTTAGATGAGATGAAAAATAATTTTGTATTTCTCACCTATGATGGAAAATAAGGAGGCAGTCATAAGGAAAGCGTACAGCACACTCAAGATGGCTGCAATCGAGATCTGGAGGTTTGGTTTGCATGTGAAGCAGATGAGCATGTAGATGACAGGGGGGATGATGGACACTATAATGGCTAGAGTTCCTTCCATTTTAAACACAAACTGGAAAGCACCTGGAAGGAGAAAGGAAAGAATTCAACGTATATTTAGAATTATGCCTTGTGTTGTAGTCAAAGGATGACCGGCTTCTATTACATGACTGTCGATGAGGGTAAAACATAAACGTATAAATCAAGTTAGAAAATATTCCCACTACTATTCTGGTCAAGTTGTCGCTCTCAGCATGATCAGTATTTTGTGGTTTTATTGCTTTAAAAATACAGTTATGCATGCATGCATTAAAGACGTACAGTCTCGTCTATTTCTTGTGTTAATTCACATTGAAAACAGCATTTTATATGAGCAGTAGGTAAGAACTTGATACTGACCAGCTATCATCAGGCTAACAGAGGCAGGTCCCAGAATGGAAGATCCAACGGTGAAGATTTGATATACAATGTATAGCATGGAGATGGAGCTGTTCCTCTCAGCTGTCTCCTTCCCACTGTGCAGGAGGTCAAGTGTGTTGGCAAGGGTGGAGGGACCCCAGCGGCGCCTTTGGTTGTAGAATTCCTTGAACTCCTGCGGAGCGTTAGTGTAGGCATCTGAGGCAGCATTGTATTCCACCCTCCAGCCCTGTTGAAGTAGCAATGTACAAAGCCAGCGGTCCTCTCCTAGAAAATGTATTATTATTATTATTATTATTATTATTTGAAGCATAGGGCCCTACTATCCCAGTGGGCAAGCACAGGATACCTGTCATCTTATTCTGTATATTCATAATTTATTATTATTATTATTATTATTATTATTATTATTATTATTATTATTATTAATAATAATACTAAAAGGTTTAATATCCCCAAAAGATCAGTACATCGATTAAGAATGTAGACTGGTGATCAAAATGACCTGATGTTGTGCCCTGCGGTATACCAAAGTCTCAGTTTGTCACCAAAATAGTCTGTCAAATATTATTACATTAAATATTGTTAAATATTAAACAATCAACATCAATAAAAAAATAAAACAACATAATAACACAAACCAACAACATATAAATTGTGAGTCACCTTGATCATACTGGACATATTCTGCTGCTCTGGAAGACTTTGTTGTGTATCTCTTCAGGACATTGTCATCCATCAGGGCTGATCCTCGGAATAAGCTGAAACATCCAGGGCTGCAGAGAACGGACCCAAAAACGTGCTCTGCGGTTTTCTGGAGCCAGTGGCCCACTGCGTACTCAAACTTCTGATACCACACCATTGGTCCTGTGGAGAAGGACCCAAAGTCATACCTGTGTTTTTACTAAAATCTTTAACAGTTCTGTCTAAAATGCTGAAAATGTCTATCTTTTAAACTACCTTTCCTGGCGACTACCGCTTTTAGCTTAAGCAGTTATAAAAAAAGCCTACTTTTAGTCCTAAAACTAAAAAAGTTTTTGTGCAGTTTTCTTCTTTATAATATATCATTCATTGTTCAGCTTCAAAATATAGATATATCTCCATCTTTGCCGGTGGATCCTTTTACCCATTCCAGTTGGATGGATTCTGCCACAAGCTGCGCCAACATTCTCATACATCCGGAGCCGGTCAACCAGAAGGATTACAGCAGAGGGGTGAAAGTCAGTGTCCCCATCCAGTGCCAAGATGTACGTGTTGTCTTCTGAAATGAACTTCCTTTTGCTGTCATTGTCATATGTTGGCAGTAGGAAACTTTCACCATCCAGCGATACGAGACTTGCGCGACATGGATTGTTCTGCCTCTGTGCGGCAAAAAAAAAAACATTAGTTGTATCTAATATTTTGCACATTTTTAATCTGCACTCAAATCTGAGACAGTTATATACCTACCGTCACTTTCTGAGGATTCTTAACAATGTAGCCTTTCCAACCCAACAAATAGTACATGTACATAATCTGAAAGACAACGTAGCTATGTTAAAATAGTCACATTTTTTCAAATGAAATTATAATTTAGAAGCTTCTTTTTTTACTTTTCAACGGACTGGCAGTTGCTGTTCAAACATTTTCCGTAAGGAAAAATTACTGCAAAATCATCTACCTGGGACCATCTCTTTTTGTTACGGATCAGCTGCTTATCTTTTAGATGAACATACAACATATTTCCCTCTGGCATCACGAACATCAGTCGACCTCCATATGGAGTTTCAATAATTGACACGTCGTCTGGCTCTTTGTTAGTAAAAACCCTACAAGTCGAACAACATACATTTTTGTGATTAGACATCTGAATGCAGAAGCTGTACATTCAGCTAGTTGTAACCACAGCAGTGTTATCTAAAAGTGGCCATAAGGCAAATGCTTCCGGTGCTAAAATGTTGGCAGTTTGTATATAGAACCATTTATACTACTGTCGAAATAGTTAAAAACACACTGACCTGTAAACTTCTATGACCACTTGTATGAGATCATTCACATATGTATTTATGAACTTTTTCCCTGTTGTCTTCTCTTGCTGGAACGCATCGTCTACAAATATGTGGCATTCAAAATCAAATTCATCTTTGTGCTTTTCTTTAGGGTCTCCTCTATATCGGTCCAACCTGAAACAAAAAACAAAGGGAAATCAAGAGAATGATATTTTAGGTCAAAGCCATCACTACCGCACATTTTTTCCGCGTATTAGAAATACAGACTTACCTGAACATTGAGGTGAGGATCTTTAACATTTCATCATATGTTTCATGCCACATGGTAGCACAGAGGTAGATCACACAGCTTTCAAGTGTATCCTTGCTGCGATAAACAATTTAAAAAGAATAATTGAAACATGCAGCAAGTCCATGAATTACAAGCTACAGTGCTTTCCATTCTGTACAGCAGAATCCAAATTTGCCAAACTAGTAACTGTAGTTGCTCACAGTGCTGTAAATTCTGCCACCATTCCTAAAATACATATTAACTAAAGACTTCTTTTTTTTTGTTGACACTCAAACTGAGCCAGTCCTTTGCACTTTGGGGGTCAGTTTGAGCTATGAGTGCAAGACTATTGTGAAATGTATGCATATGATCACCCAGATAAATAGTTCTGGTTAACCAGCTGTGGAGGGATAAACAGTATGTCTGTTTAAATGTGTTTCAAAGACTGTGCAACCCATAAAAATCGAATGTTTTGGCGGCCATAGTAACTGCAACAGTGACTTGCCTTTCCTGATTTCTTGCTCGGACAAACTTTATCTTGGTGTTGAGCAGCAGTGACTGGTCAATGAAGGCTGACTCGTACAGGCGGCGCACAAAGAGCTGAGATGTCCGCTCAATCCTCTGCACCTTGATCTTCCACACATAGTGTGTGGCGGCCAGGAGGCCCAGCCACATGCAGAGGCCCTCAGCGACCAGCATAACAATTGGCCATGACTTGTAGTAGCTGTTGAGCGTCGTCCTGCAGATGCTGTTAGAGATCTCAGCCAATATGAGGTTAGTACCATTCCTGTTTCTGATGCTCCCTAAGGCAGAGCAAAATGAGGTGAAGTTTGCCGTGGCAACTTCATTCATGAGCTCACTGTGGTTCCCAGCCTGCATGAGGAACAAGGCCATGGCCACAATCAGCACAGCCGGCCCAGTAAAACTCACAGGGGCGGCAAAGCTAAGGCGCACAGCGTGGATTTTGCAGGCAACCACCCCAAACCAGTGGCAGCCAGCAGAGGTGAAGGCTTGCAGGAAAAATAAGGAGAGTCCAATGTGTAGGGTCTGCTTGGGCACATGGGAAAAGTATGACCAGCCCTGTTTATCCTGCTGGGTAACAGTAAAGTAAACTGCATAAACACCACCAATGACTGCTGTCCTCAAAATGCTAGTGATGACAAAGACAAAGTCTCGGAAACCATCCAGCTCTGTAAGTGTATCTTGGATGCTGTTGCTGGCCTGCACAGGGTTTTCCCACCAGTTGAGAGAAACCAGCACAGAGGATATTATTGCCAAGCCCACATACAGGTAGTTCTCAGACGTCTCCTTTCCCACATAAGAGCTTGCCCGAACATAGTAGTCGCTTCCTAAAAGTGCGTAACCAGTCATCACGAGGATCAGAGAGCAGATTGGGAAGATAATTTTCCAGGTCTCTTTTTGCAAGCGGAAAGCAATCTGCAAAATGCTGGACATAATACACACGCCTCCGGTGATGAAGAGGTTGGTCAGCACGTCAAACTGAGGCATCACAATTAACACGAGGATACAAGTTCCTGCAGAAACGAAGCACTCGATCACGCAGACCTGTGAAATAGCACAGAAACAAGAATGACGGTTTGCAAAAGTTCCTACTGATACCTTATATTACAATTTATTGTAAGATTGTAAATATGTAGACTATTATGCAGGCATATGAGATATGAATGCACTGAAAAGGTGGGGTCCAGAAGATGGAATCTGGAAAGTCATGCTGTACAAAGAGCCTCACAGTGAGGAAGAAACCCCAGAACATCAGAGTGCTACTATTTATTTATCTATCCTACCTCAGCCTGTTTATGTTATGGTATGTATGTATCTTGTGTTTGTCTATTTTAAGTGTTTTGTGCACCAGCTCGAGGAGCAATTACATTTCATTCTTCTTGTACATCTGTGCAAGTGCAGAAAGCCAATAAATTCACTTGAACTTTGAACCATGATGCATGCCATTTGGGTTGGATTTAGATGACTATACTGTCTATATCTCTTCTTTAATAACCCTTCCATATAGTAGCATAAATAACTGGAATTGTCATATAAGCTATACATATCCAAGTTACAACCATTTCTAAGTTGTATCTATGCATTTATTTTTAATTGAATTTTATTTTCCTCTCTATTACCTAAAATTTCTGTTTGGGTGAAAATAAATGCATTTCTACTTACTGCCCTTAGTCCATAAAAAGACACTCAGATAAGATAGAAACTAAAACGCCTGGTCCGTGTTTATTTTCTACTCCCCACACAGTCCTCCATTACGCTGCAGCCTACGCGGCCTGCTGCACCGCGCTATTTCAATGTCTGTCTGACTTTCTAAAACTCAGTTTCCATCTGTCTGTTTGTTCGTACTTTATGCGCAGCTTTTTCTTGAGATTCGGCTCACGGGTACAGGTTTTTGCGCAGTGAAACACACACACACACACACACACACACGCACACACACATGCACACTGGCTGCAATGGACACTTTTCTGATGTGGGGGGTAATAAAGTTTGGTGATATAAATTTTATTACTTTTCTCCTTTCCACCTTTCTGCTTGACTACGATCGGTGCGTCACTCTCTGCGGCATCTGCGTTTTCAACAGCACTAATAACCTACTGCTGAATGCAACCACTTTAAGGGCAACACAGTTCAATGATATATAATATGTACTTATTATTTACCTTTCCACTTTCTGACCTGGGCAGCACCGGGAAACTCAGCTAGTAAAATGTAATAAAATGAACTGATGTCTTTTGAACATCTCGTCCAATGTTTCCGGTATACAGACATACTGAGACCGCGCACTGTGTGAGCGGCTGAAGAAATTAAAATAAAAGTCTTACAGTGACTTTTTAATTCGGTATACGTTTATCTGATGTTTGTAATACACCGTAAACCATGAATAAACTGAGATTAAGCTATATTGAGATTTTTTGAGTGTGACTTAGAAGGCGTTTCTAAGATGAGGTGGCAGTGCATCTGATTATGAAGAGGTAAATAGAGATTTTAGTGGCTGACGGAGAACGTTGTTATTATCGAGCGTAAGTTGACTCACAATGCCCATAGTTTTCATGTTTGGGGAGACAAAGTTCTTGAAAGCGCACTTCCATAAGGACTTGAGGAACATCAGCACGTTTGGCATCACCAAGCAGAACACCAGCATGAGAAGGTAAAACTGCTGGTCATTGTTTTTCACCAGAGACCTGGGACTTGCTAGTATGCAGAGGATAAGCAGAGAGCCCTGTGACCAAGAAAGAGAACGTGTTAACCAGTGTATACCGTGTAAATGATTTCTATAATTTCATTATACCAAGACATAAAACAAATTACGGAAATGAGCCATAAGGCAGCAGATATCAGATGTTACTCTTTCGGTTAAACCCTGTGACTAATGTGAGTTAGTCTATAAATACAATTGTAAGTCTGTACATAAAGGGAAGGACTGTTCCATGTTTGATTTGTTAAATATTTAGTAGGTGTTCCTTTGAACTCTATTATCTTCTAACTGTCTTCATTTACAGGTTCCCATTATGTCATAAATAGCCAGACTACTGCTCAGTCCACCCTGGTGACTCTTGGTGTCCATGGAGAGGAGAAACATACATCATAACTTAAACAGGAATGCGCCACGCAGATTTGCGCTATGAGGAAGGGACCGGGAAATATTTCCATCCTTACGTGAACTTTTGCCTCTTTTGTAATGCTTACCTTTCAGAGAGAAAACTTTTTTTTTGGATTTGTTTTCATAAGAATGACTAGTCAAGTAGATACTTTGGAAAAGTTACACTTGAACATTAATGGATCAAAATACAGTCATTCATCATTACAGCCAACATTTCAGCCACGTTTCATTCCCATCATTTTACCCGTCTCACGGTGACGGGAGCATCTGCGAGCAGCAGGAGTTCATACCATCCCTTAAGAGCCTGAAATGATGCCTACACCTGGCAAAGGCTTACATGTTGAGCAATAACAACCACCAGATGCGACCACAGAAGATACTTCAATTCTGATTGATAACATCACAATGGAGGAGGAGGGGTTTTTTGAGAGCATTCAGGTTCCTGTATATTAAAGCTTGTGCACTTTGTCCAGTGGATTTGTTTGATTAACCCAACTGGACTTTTCCTTTCTTTGCTTTTCTTAGCATATGCACCTATAATTTCTATAATTTTAAAAGCTGTAGGTGGCAACTCTAGTCCAAGTCCAAAAACAGCTGCTAACATAGTGGGTAGTGCTGCTGCCTTTGGACTGGAGGGACTTAGTTTTATATCCCACCTCTTGTTGTAGAACCCTTAAGCGAGGTATGTATCTTAAATAACTCTAGTCTAAACATCTATTTTCTTTATCCATGTCACCCACTGAGAAGAGGCAGTGTACCAGGGAGTGCTACCTTGCTGAGGACAGCGCTGACCAGAACCAACAAGCCTACAATCACCGCCACCAGGTGCTGGGCCAGGATGAAGCATCTTTTCTTTTTCTCCTTCTCAGCACCAATTGGGTTCAGCTGGAAGGGGTCCCAAGTGTCCCTACAGACATACATCACCATATTAAAAATTGACATGTAGTTTCACATTCTACACCACTGATATGGCACAGCGTAAACTTCAGGAGTCAAAGGTTCTAGAGATGAGCACAAGGGTTTGCTTGTTTTCAGATTTATACCCACATTAATGCACCTTTTTCAAGGTCAGTTGATAAAAATTCATCTTAGAGCTGTGAGACTGGGGTTGTTGTCTACTACTGTAGTACTGTAACTGAACTGTTTTCTTAGCTTGTGCTAAGTGTGAAACTTAAATCCAGCAATCCATTCATCATCAATAACATTTTGTAAAATCCAGGGCTGTGGTGGTCCACGCCAGATCCCAGAAGCAAAGGGTATGAGGCAGGGTACCATCACAATGTGCCATTGGTATTTATTATTATTAATAGTAACTATATGTCACACCCATTGGTAAGAAACCCATAATGAGGAATTATAAATAAACAGCTCGGCACAATATCTTCTGATTCAGAAACTGAAATCAAAAGGGTTAGCGGCAGTGTCCTCCGTCTATTCCGGCCCCTGTGTTCGTTTTTAGGAATGACCATCAAATTCAAATGACATTTTAGTTTTAATCCAATTTCAGTGGTCCAGATCCAAGCTGCCGTCATCATGCAGTCACCTGCGCAGCCGTTGTGTGGATGTGTAATGACACCACCACACACAACCGGATCAGCATCCATTTACTTTTCTAAGTTAATTGTTATATATGAGAAGTGTATCATATTTAAGCAAGATTTGTGGGTCTATTTTTTAATCCTGTTCCTAACCTTTCTGTTTTCTTACTTGAAAAGGCATTTTATTTCCAACCCAAAAACGTATTTTATTTCTGCCTCTTAATTTATACCGAATTTGCGTGAGCAGTTTAGTCTAGAAGACACTTTTCTACACATTTAGATGAAGAAAACTTTTGACACTGAAAAGGGAGGAATATATTTGGAAAACAGCACGGTGTGGTTTTGGTTGAACCCCAGATAAACGATTGCTGTTGTTCGTCTTAGTCAAGCTAAAATTCAGAATACTAATACTGGACAATCCACAAGCAGTTGGGCAGTCAGAACCGTTTAAGCAAGGTTAAGCAAAACTGATGGTTCAGTAGTTTGCCAGAAGAACCTCAGTATGAGACTCACCTGTGCCTTAACTCCCTTTTCTTTCCCCTCTGTTTCAGTTCCTCCATGACTGGTCCTCGCAAGTGCTATTCCATGTGTTGACTGTCCCCCAAGAAGCTGACCGTGGAGAAAAGAGGACATGAGGTGACTTCATTTATTTCAGTCGCTTGTCATTATCAGCTAAACTGGGCCCTCCTACTTTTATTGTCTTGTATGGTTCAAGGATCACTTGACCAATGTTATTCTTTAACAATGACACCCTTTGAGCACGGAGCCATTTCCCCTCTGGCTATTGCCTGCGCGCCAAAGCCCATGTAATTTCTACTGGACCCGGAACAGCCATGTACTGTATCTAACCAGGAACTAGTCTTTGATCAGGCCTTCAAGGTTTATTCATTTCCTTAATGCTTAATGAAGTTTTTCATCTAATTTGTACAAAGCAATAAATATTAAATATTTCTCTTTTGGGGGGGTGGCGTGTTCTCATAATGTGTAGCGTTACTTTCTCACAGTGCCTGGGCTATTTGGGCATGGGTTTGAATCCAGCTCAGTCTATGTGGACTTTGCATGACCTCCCTATTTCTGTGCAGATTTCCTCTGCCTACTCCAGATTCTTCCCTCAGTCAATAGAAATGTGCTCCTGGTTGACTGGTTGTGGGAGTGTGTGGCCAACCTGCAACAGCCTATAATCCCATCCAGGGCATAGTCTCCTGGCCTCAGGTCCAGTGATTTAAGGATAGGGTCCTGACCAGGACAAGGTGTTCAGGGCAATTGATGGATGAGTATTTCATTTTGGTTTTCTAGGGAAGATTTTTCAAAAAATTTCAAAGATTGAAATCATTAAGACTGTCATCCCATCCAGGGGCAGTTTCACAGTCTCCCACCCATTGCTTCGGGGATAGGCTCCAGACTGCCGTGGTCCCTGCTCAGGATCAGCTGTTAGCAAAAATGTATGGATGGATGGATAGAAGGATGGATTTTACGTTTCAGGCATTTATTATCAAAATGAGTAGAGCTGTCATTTTGGATTTATTTTTTCAAATGTTAGACTGTTTACAAAGATTTTCAATTTTATTTGGTGGTGCAGGTTTTATTGGTTATGTAGTACAAATGATATCCTCCCATCATACTAAAGAAAGATCAAAGGAACAAGTTTGACTGGTAACAAAATAAAATCCTGGCATCTTTGTATTATGATGTGGGGCCTTATTCATGCGCCAAAAGCCCCAGGATGTTTCCAGAATGAGGGTGAGGCTGTTGGATTCTCCTCCACTGCGTGTTAGTAAGATCGTATGTAGCTGTGTTCACAGGGTGATGATGATCATAAAATGATAAAGACAAGAACTTTGAGCCTCCACTTCTACTTTGTTTCTTTAAACAGTCAGTGTAGTTCACCTGACAGTGTATATCAGATTCTATATTACAGTTTTTTTTTTTTTAAAAATAGAGAGGTTGTTCCTTGAGAACTGCTTTAGAAGTATGTAAATGACGGCTGTGTTTCTTTAGATGGTATTATTGGAGCTACCGGTAAATACGTCAGCAAGCGACGTGGAGTGGATCACCTTTGTATTTATCATCCTCACTTCACTGATAACTGACAAGCAGCTAATATGGAAATTTCATACCGGAAACCACTGCCTGGTCTTATGTAGCTCCCAACAGAGCAAACAATTACCTTTATTTTATTTTTTTTTATATCGATATTGTATGCTTCTGTGTGACAAAGATCAGCACAAGATTTGTCGTCTTGCCCCTGCTGACAAACTGTGCGGTGTCATCATGAAAGATAAAATCTCCTGTCCCTGTAAGGTGGGGTCAGGATTTTATTTGAGCCGAGAGTGGAGTTTGATCTGTTTTTTTCATGCTATAGTCTCATATGCAAATGAGGGCGATGAGCAGAAAAGAAGAGTGCATGAAATGCATTACAAGAAAGAGATTTGACTACTTTTGTACAAATGCTACTGGCGTTACAAAAGAATCCTCCTTGTCTGCAACTTGAACCATTCTGCAGCTGTAACTTGTCTGCACTAACACGGTTGCAGTTGTCTTTTGACCACTTAACAACAACACCCGGAATTTGCCTTGAACTGTTACCATTTGTCAGCACAAAATATTTTTTGACCTTTCCTTAACATATTAATATGCTACAAATTATATGTCTATTATGCTTAAGATCTCTGTTGATGGACCACAACAAGAAGACCGATAGTCCAGAAGCAAAGATTTTAAATATAACTATAGAATCCAGACATCCAGAATTGTATCATCATCAAAAAATGACAGTTTAATACATATTAACAGTTTAATACAGTAATACATTAAAAAAATTAGAAAAAAAAATATTTACACTGTTTTCAGCCAATTACATATTTATTCATAACATACAAGGCATAATGGTATATACAGTAATACCTTGACTATCTGCTAATTCAGTTTTTAGCCCTTTGAGTATTTTACCATAATTTACCATACAGATAATCTTTGACTCCGAGTCTTTGACTAACAAGCATTTGCATATATGAATTAAATGAATTGATACCCTTGACCAAATTACAGCCCAGTACATGCTTTTTTTTTGCATTTGCATTGGAGGTGAACCCAGGTGTTCCCACACCAGATAGGTATGGTGTCCACAGAACTGGAGATGCTGCTGCAATCCATTTTTCAATCTCTTGAGTCCTTCTTCCATCTCCAAACACATCATTCATTAAATTTGGCACTTTTAAAGGACCATGCCTGTTTAAAATAACCTATTTGGGGAAAAGCCTTCAGTGAAAGTGTTCTGATCTATTTTGAGGCTATATATATGATCCTACAGCTGGTATGGAGACCCCTCAGGGTAGCTAGGCTAGTTTCCCTCCATAGCAACCTTTTCATGGATTTAGGCCTTAGAGTTGTATTAAACATGCAAAAATGACATCATATGTCTGAACTGTCAGTTTGTCCTGGGCACAGGTTAAATTTTTCTTTATTTTTCATAATTCCTTACATGATTTCAGGAATGTATCTTGTACTATATTTTAATATAGATTTATATTTTTCCTTCCAAAATTCATTACATCTGAGACATTTAAAATACATTTTGATTAATACAGATTTTAAATGAGTGATTCCCAGCAAAAAAGAAACAATGGCACCTGTGGAACTGTGCAGAATTCCATTAAAATGATATTTCAGCACAAGCTCAATTATTCAAAACAAATACATTGATTATACGCAAACTTGAAAAATCCAGATGTGGTGGTGATAAAAATACAGAGGTCATCTCTTCCAGGCAGACAATAAAAGTTATAGATGATGAAAGTGCTGTGCAATAAGCAGTATAGACAGGGAAAACAAATAGTGAAAAAAAGTCATTCTTCCATTGCCTTTGACCACTTGTCCTGGTCAGGGTGGCATGAACCCACATCCAAACAACTCCAGTACTGAGAAGTGGCCACAGAAAAATTAAATTAGTACTTTTTTCAGTTTTGTCTCATAACATACGGTCCCATATGGCCATGCCACATTGCCCAAGGGGAGCATGGAAGCAAGTAGGTAGTTCTTTCCATTCCAGAATTACCTTAGCTTGACTTCAAACCTACAGAAAGGTCAGGAAAAAGAAACAGTTTGTTACCTGTCATCTCTCCAAGCACAGTAGTCTTCCTGATAATAATTTTATAAAAATAATCCTACTACATTGTGCACAGTAATTCCAGCCATTTCGATACTGGGAATATATATATTTTTCCATTATCAGCTTGAAAGACTGTTTGGTCTATTCAAATAGGAAAAAGGGATTTAATACACCATTGTGACAAGCTGCACAACAGTGGCAACTAATGCCAAGAAATAGCTCACCCTTTTCTCCTCCAAGATATTTTCCACTGATTTCCTGAATTCTTTTGTCATATGCTTTACCTCTGTTCTGTTGTAGGCCACATAGTGAATAAGTGTCTGAATTCTAAAAAATAGTTCAAAGGTCAGTATCAAACAGTTGGAAATGCTAATACAAAACAAGCCATAAATAGGCATAAAATAAATATTTCAGCTCCAGAGAATATAAAATGCTTTGTAAATATTTGACTACTGTGAAATGGTAAAAAGTGGTGCAGGTTGATAGCAAATAGTTGTTTCCTGATTGTCACCCTTCTGCCCTCTTCCAGTCTTTTAAAGCAATACCTCTGCATGTTAAAGTGTTGAAAACTTTAAATATACAGACCTTTATTGACAGTTAGAAAAATCACAGCCACCAGACCTACTGGACTTTATGATATTCAAATATTGAGACAATGGATGGAAGGGTGAGGTAATAAAATTCTTCTGATTGCAAATTATTCTGTCATATTTATTGCATATTTGTGTATTAAAAGATATCAATTTTAAAAGTGTTTTACCTGTGCCAAAGCATGGCAAAGAACTGTATCACAACTAGGAATGCAAAGCCAAGTAGAAACATTAGCTGAATGGGGTCAATATATTCATATTGGCCAGGTTCAATATTCCCATTTATTTTAATCCTGGGGATGGGGATGCTGACCGATTGACCAATAAGATGGAGAAAGAAGGTGGCTCCAAGCCACAAAGCATTGGCCGTGAAGAAGACAAAGTTGGCCTGGAAGGGGACAGCAGAGAATGAGCCTGTGGAATCCATTGAGACTTGAATTATAGCATAAATTTATTTCCAAACATGTAGTACCTTATTTCGAAGGTCTTTGAGGTCATCCTTAATTTTATCCTGTTTTTTAATGCTGTTACTCACAGGTTTTAAATATTGGTCCTGGAGATCCCTCCAGAACTCTTCTTCATCCTACAAAATATATGTATTCATGATAATTGTATTTTGCACATTTTTTTTCCAAACGAGGTAAAATTGAATGCAAGTTCACAACAAGTTCATTTTACCGACGCACCTCATCAATTGTTGTTTCTATCAGGAGAAGTTCACAAGATTTTTCTTTCAGCTGAGAGATCCAACCTGCAAAACACATTTGGTACAACAGAGGACACATTTCTGTACGGTCTAAAGTCACAGCAGCAGTGGTTTTGTAATTTTGTTAAACTAGTTGTCCAGATTTCTCCATTACTCACAGGGCTCAGATGATTCTTCTTCCCTAAGATAGACAAAAACAAAGAAAAAAGTGGTTAAAAAAACCTTCACAAGCCTTTGAACTTCCTAACTTTACCACAAAAGTGCACAACTAGAGGTAGAACATAGCCTGAATGGCACTTTCAGATTACGTTATTAATATATATTCACAGCCTTATTTTTATATACATATTATGATTGTAGCAGCTTTAAAAAGTGAGACTTGTGTTTCTGGTTTTACATACTAATGTCTGTTACGCAGGATTGCCTAGACAGTTAATAATGCTGGCAGACCAGTGTGTGCACAGGCTTTCAGTCCACAGGAGCAGTGAATCCTCAAGTGAACCTATTTCCTTGTCTGTGTGAATACAGCTCTCTCTTTTACTTTTACTAATCTCTTTGTCATTAAAACCTCTCACCCTACCTGTGGATTTTAGGTAGTCACACCCCCTACGCCCACACACACAATAGTATTCACATGAGTGCCGTTGCACCTCCAGGCAGCTGTCAAGTTATTCATCAGTGTGAGGACCAGTTTTCTAGTTCTCACACACAAACATGCACATACACACCCGCACCCACACACATACACATACCCACACATACACATGCACACACACACACACAGCACTACACACATTACTGATGTAAGGGTAATAAAGTTTGATGATATATATTATTATTACTTTTTACTTCTCCATTTGACTACGACCGTGGCATCCACCTGTTCAGCAGCACTAACAATGCTTCTGCACTAAATGCAACCATTTTACATTTCGAGGATAAATCATGTGATTTTACTTTATACCTTTTCACTGCTGCACTTTTTGACCTGGGCAGCACCAAGAAATTCAGCTAATCCTTTATGACGAGTCAACTGGTTGATCTATGACAACTTTGAAACCATTATGGTAAAACAACCCAATCCCTACCACCCATCCAGGATAGCTTCCTGATTCTCCACATTCTGGCTTTCACCGGGGCTGATGTATTCTTCTAGTGGATCCATGGTCACCTTCTCATCCTTTTCTATTTTGATACGGATATTCCAGTAGCAGCACTTGCAGCTGTACTTGTGCTTCTCATGCTCAGTGCTGCTGTCACTGAGAACCGAACTGGCAGCCTCTCGTGTGCCCCATGACACGTTATTCATGTTGACCATGGAATAGATGGTCAGCAAAAGGTAGGTGCTTGGGATACAAAGCACATAGATGCCTCCATAGATGACCAGGTGGAACTCCTGAGGATGCAAAATTGCTGTCACTGTGTAAATTAACCCAATGCCAAGGAAGAAGAGGCCACTGGGTGTGAATGTGTCCGTATTAAGCATGTCCCCTGGAAAAAGTACAGAAAATATTGACAAGATATTTATAAATCTATTACTTTAAATATACTCAGAGAGATCATTTACAGTAGTCATCATTCCTGTTTAAACATCTGCATTCCTTCTTCCTGCTTGTCCATGCTGTTATACCACCCCTCCCTCAGCTAATATAGCCTTAGACCTGGAAGCCTTTGCTATTAGTATTGTGTGCCCCATTAAATTGTAGAATCACAACTATAAGGATGTTTTACAGACATCTTGTGGCGTGAATTTAAAAAGTTATCAGGTTTGTGTAAAAGACACCGCTGATTCCGAAATATGATGAAACAGCAATACTAGTCCCTACTGATGATAATCTTGCAGTTTAAGTGCTATTGCAGTGGTTATGTACTTCAAAGGTTAGATTAAATTCTTTTTTTTTTCTTTCAAACAAGCTGTATGATAAAACAGGAACGCTTCATATAAATTTATTGTTCTGGGTAAACATTCCATACCGATGATGGATAAAATAGTTGCAGTCATTAGGAACGCATAGAAGATGCTCATGACTGCAGCAATGGTGATCTGGGTGTCATCCTTCAATTTGAAGCACAGTGCAAGATAGATGACTGGAGGCAAAATGGCAAGAATAAGGCCAGAGTTGGGTGTAACGTTGAAGACAAAGGTGAAACATCCTGCAACATATAAAATACAACAAGGATTTCAGATGACTCAGATGATGTTTTTTTATTATCCTTTATTATGACTGACATTAACTACAACAAAAGTACTAAGGATGAAAAGTGTTACCTGCTATCATCAAGCAGACTGTAGCTGGCCCTAGTACAGAGGAAGCCGTGGTGATGATCTGGAAAAAGATGTACAGTTTGGATATGGACTTGTTTCTCTGAGCGGTCAGCGACCCTGTGGCCAGCAGGTCCAGGGTGTTGGCCATGCTAGAAGGACCCCAGCGCCGTCTCTGGTTGTAGAATTCCTTGAACTCCTGAGGAACGTTGGTGTAGGAGTCAGATGCAGCATTGTACTCCACCCTCCAGCCCTGCTGTAGCAGCAGTGTGGACAGCCAGCGGTCTTCACCTTCAGAACAACCCACAGAAAACACTTTAAGAACCAGCAGACAACTGTCTAGTATTTTCAAGCATGTATTCTGAAGAGGCCAAATAATATTTCCCTGCTTCTTAGCACCGTGTCCATTAAAAGCACGGTTCTTGAAAACTATGGCTCTTGGTGTTTTTGCCAAATAATGAAACATGGTTTCTTCTTTTTTTTAAACCATTCAGCTGGTCAGGAAAGTAAAAGAGTGAAAACCAGGTGCAGCCTGGAACAAGAGGGGGCACCTCAGTTGTTGGGTACATAATGATACGAGTGACTAGTTAATGATCATTCTGATCAACCAGGTCCTCAAACAAGTGACTTGGCTGCACAGAAGAAAAGGAAACAGGACACAGTCCAGAATAAGATGGCGTCAAGTCAGACAAAAAGAAGAAAATAAGGATGGATTCACAGGAGAGCAAAGGGAGGTGGGTTTGGTGGTGAGCTCAACAAGCCTGAAGGCAGATGGGTAGAAAAAAGTAGGACAGGAGGCTTAGCAACAGGTCCACTCAGTTTTGGACACACAGTGAATAGTGACATGATGGTGAGTGGGGACCAACAAAAGCTGCATGGGAAAAAGGCTGGCAAACTGCTACGGAAGACCAGGAAGAAAGGCTTTAATGTGGATGGACATGCTGGTTTGCATAAAAAACACATGTAGGTCTGTGGAAATTAATGGGCGATCTATGAACTTCAGTCTCTGTTTGCCTGTTTGTCTGTGTGTTTGTTTGTTCTGAATCATCAAATCAGAATGTACAAAACTCAGACTTCTGTGATATATTAGAGAAAAAAAAAGTGTTAGAAGACTCAAAGAGCATCAAAGCATGTGGAGTATGGACTGCACCTTGATCATACTGGACATAGTGGGCAGCTTCTGTGGACTTAGTGGTGTACTTCTTCATGACGTTGTCATCCATGAGTGCCTCAGCTCGGAAGAGGCTGAAACTCCCAGGACTGCAGAGGACGGAACCAAAAACATGCTCTGCTGACTTCTGCAGCCAGTGGCCCACTGCGTACTCAAACTTCTGGTACCACACCATGGGCCCTGTGTTAGAGAAGAGATTCATTTGATCACCATTGAAATTTTAAATTTTACATTATGGCAGAGAACCTGCAATACAACAGAACTTAGTTAAAGTTAGTCTGGAGAACCATTAAACAACACAAAAACCAGCATGCAGATCTCATATCTGTACATCACATTTCAGGATATTATGAAATTTGCACGAGACGTGGCACCAAAATAGACCGTGGGCAAAATTCCACCATAAGCACTGGTAAAAAAAAAAGTTTAGAACTTTGCCATTTCCCCAAGTCTCCCTAAACCCCTACCGGTGCCTGTTGGGTGAATCCTCCCGCAGACTGCGCCGACTTCAGGGTAAAGCCGAAGTCGGTCCACCAGAAGCATGACTGCAGAGGGCTGGAAATCTGTATCTCCATCCACCATCAAAATGTATGTGTTCTGTTTTTCTTTCTGAAAATTCAGTTGTTATAGATGTGAGTAATAATTACATTATAAAAATATGCTGTATCATGTAATAGTATTAAATGCCACAGATAATGTCACCATTAAGTTCTTCTCGAGTGTTGCCTTCCTCTGCCCATTTTTATACCTCAGAAAATATTTCCTGCTGAGCTTCCAACCCAACAGGTAGTACAGATACATGATCTGAGGAAAAAATATAAAGCTGTCATGTTTTTTTAGTAGCCCTGTAATGCACTGTTTAAAACTTTTCATATGAATTGTCATCTGTGACTTCACATGGATTCTGACAGAATACAAGTGTGTTGTATGACACAGTATGGCAGCATTGTGAATTTATGAACAAAACCTGAAAAAAACATTTAGTTGTATTTTCTTTTGGCTCACCTGAGACCATCGCTTTTTGTTCCGGATGAGTTTTTTGTCCTTCAAGTGAACGTTCAAAACGTTGCCATGTGGCAGAATGTAGCGGAGGCGAGCGCCATAGGGTGTCTTGATGATTTCCTGGCTTGGAAGTTGTCTCATTTTTCTAAAGATGCTTGAATCCTGTGTACTGAAGAGTCTGATAAATATTTTTAAATATAAATAGATGAAACATTAATTTCTGTTCTGACATCTGAAATGCAAATGAAAATTTAATACTTAAGTAGTAACAAAGCTAATATGTCCTGTGACTGTGTGCAACATGGTTTCTGCTAGAACGTCAAGCAAAAAGCGTTAAGTGCCAGAAGGTGAACAGGTACAAACATGTAGACTTCTTTGACGACCACCAGCAGGGTTTCTACGTATTCATTTATGTGACGGCCCTTCCTTGTTTCTACATCTTGAAAAGCATCATCAAAACAAACATGGAATTCAAATCTGACATCATGATTAGAGCTTCTCCTTGGTCTGAATTTGTCGAGCCTGTCAAAAAACAGTAATATCACTGTTTTAAACAATCAAACCAAATATCAAAATGTAGTCAAGTTCATTTACTTTGGGGACCATAAAGGTTTAAATTCAAGTTTCCAAATGTATACCTTAAAAAAATATATATATATATATATATACATCTGAGAACAAATACATACTTAACCATTTATTTACCTAAACAATGAGGTGATTGTTTTCATCATTTCATCATATGTCTCGTGCCACATTGTGGCACACACGAAGATTGCCGTTGTTTCACTACAGGAAAACATAAAGCAATATAGTTAATGCCTGTTTTTTTTTTTTTTTTTTGGTCAGGTAATACATTTTCTCAGGGAGATTACCTGTGTGCCTTTTTCCGGAACTGGGCTTTAAATCTCGTGTTGAGCAGCATGGACTGGTCGATAAAAGCAGCCTCATAGTGGCGACGGACAAACAGATCCCGGGTTCTTTCAATTCGGCGAACCTTCAGAAAGCAGGTGTAAATGGTGCAGAGGACGAGTCCAGTCCACCAGCACAGCAGTGAGCTCCCCACAAGGGTCTGGACCAGCTTGTTACCATCCAAAAGGGGTAATCGGTAGCATAGAGTACGTCTTGCATCCATGGTTAGCTGAGAATAAACATCAAGCGTCGATGTGTTTGCCTTCACAATGGTTTCGCAGTATGCAGTAATTGAGTGGTCTGCAGCTGAGGTGCTTGAAACAAAGTTCTGGAAATTGGAGGTGAAGCAAATCACAAACGCAAGAAGCACAACAGGGGAGACCATCCACATGGGAATGACAAAGCTTCGGCGGACGGCATGCATTTTGCAGGCCATCAACGCAAACCAGTGGCAGAGGCCGGTGGAAAGGACCTGAATGGCAAACAGGCTCAGAACGACCGTTTTCGTCTGCTGTGACACTGACAGGACAGATGACCACTCTTGGCCTGAAAGTTTGACCCAGGCGCCTACAACACACGCTATGACCCCGATTCGAACAAAACTGGAGATAATGCAAACTATATTTCTGGTCGTCTTGATGTCTTCTGAGACTCTTTGCAGAAATTGACTTTTAAACAGCACGCTGTAGTTCTCCCACCAGTTCAATGACACGCACAAAGTCCCTGCTATCGCCAGTCCGATGGGTATGCCGTTGCTCTGCGTTGCTTCTACACGGTATCCGGCAATAAAGAGCGCGTACCCGAGAATGATGAGGATTACAGCAGAAAGGGAGGTTGCGATGAACCTCTTGCGCTCTTTTGTGATGATGTTGCCAACAACTTGAAANATGATGAGGATTACAGCAGAAAGGGAGGTTGCGATGAACCTCTTGCGCTCTTTTGTGATGATGTTGCCAACAACTTGAAACAGAGCAGAAAGGATGGCCACACTGTTCAGCATCATCACATTGGTGAGAACGTCAAAGTTTGGCATGGCGACGATGATGAGTATGGCTGTTCCGAAGGCCACCACAGACTCGGTAAAGATAACCTGGTTGGAAACACAGAGTGACACCAGATCAACAACATTTCTATTTTAATACAGTGAGTTTCTCATTTGGGCGGCAGGTGTGATTTTGAAACTGGCTTAGTCTGTGTAGCTTTCCTCCCACAGTCCAAAGACATGTTTCAGGTTAATTGGTTAGTCTAAATTGCCCATAACATGTGCATGTAGCTAGACTGGTATCCCATCCAGGGGTAGTTTTGTAGCCTTATGCTCAATAATTCCAGAACAGGCTCTGGACCACGCTGAGGATTAAGCGGTTAATGACAACGGATGATCACTGTTTGTGTGTGATTGTTTTGGGTTTGTTGTGTAGTGTTTGGTTACCAGTTTTTAGGCCAGCCACAAATAAAATGAAATGTTAAATCTTGGAATTTTACTCTGAAACGTAAAACTAATGATGTCAAAAACAGAACTCACCCATAAAATTGTTAGAATTTGTGGCGTCTTTGAGTCCTTGAATGTAATCTTCCAAAAGCTTTTAATAAGCGATATAACACTCGGAGCAATAAGGGTGCAGGCGAGAAAAAGCAGCGCGTAGGGCTTGGTGGAAACAGTCATCGAGTTTTTATTTGTGGCTGTTATTAACAGCAGAAGGGAAGACTGTAATTACAAAGAAAAAAATATTAGTAAGGCAAATATTACAGAAATTTTCCCTTTCAGGCTGAATGCCCTTACATGCCATGCTATTAATTTTTTTCTTTGTTGATGTTCTCCAGGTAAACTTGGACACCTGAGAAGAGGGCTAATAAGTTAGTACCAAACAGACAGTCCAATTTAAATGAGTTACCTTGCTGAAAAACCCCAGGGAAAAGACTAAAATGCCAACAATGGTGCAGACTAGTGCCTGGACACAGCTGACCAGCTTCCTTGGTTTCTGTTCGTCCTGAATGACAGGAACCTCTCGGCAGCCGTCCCAGGCCTGCCTGTTTGTTCAGGTGGAAACAAGACAGTTATTGCACTACCTTACAAAACGCACCATGTATAAACCACATAAATTACACAGTAATTCTGGTTTGTTTGTTTTTTTCTGCTCAGTTTTCACAATATTCCACCACAACAGAATCTGAAGCGCAACAACTGTTTCAGTCCCTCAGTCATGAACCCCAAATCTAAATGTCATAAACCACGAATATCATACATTTTTTAATGTAGTTACCTGCCCAGCTACTTTAAAAAAAAAAGTGCTCTGCAAAAGTTTCACTGATTCTGAGAATCTCATGTCGCTTAAGATTTTAATCAAAATTCGTTTTTTTTCCCACTTAAATTTCCCCAAAAGTCTTCGGTAAATATTGTGAATATATTATGATCTGAGTTCCTGGGTGGCTCCATGAAAAAGCTATATAGACGATACATACAAGCAAATCCTTTCACTTTACTGAATGTGATAGTATTACGTCCAGTTCTACAAAAAAGCTGTTTATTGTCGCGCAGTGGAGGAAGCAGGTCCTTTATTCTACGAACAAATAAAATTCTTTCTTTAGAGATTTCTAAATTCAGTGGGACAAAGAGAAATAATCCAACATCGGTGTGAATGTTTGGAAATTACCTTCGTTCTCGCATTTTCTCGTGCTCGTTCATGGTAACGGTGTCCCCAGGTGCGACTGTGCCGATTGCTGTGGTTTACAGGTGTCACACCTGTATGAAGTACCTCATGGGTGTGAACCGTCTCTAATGTACGTCAGCAGTACTCGGTCACGTCTTTTTTTCCCGGATCCCTCCTTATTTACTTCCTTCAGTGAAGCGCAAAACTTAACAACTTAATGGCGCTCCGGCTCAAAACATGTCGTACATTTTTTTTAAGCAGCAATTAAATAATTTGAAATAGTTTTGCATCAATTTTTTTTTCAGCTCTGATTTGTGCGTTTAAATTATTTCTACACTTGGAGGGTGCAAGAGTTTATCTACAAATTGCAGCTTCAAATGAAAAATGTATTAACTCGATTTCATAATATAAGTAAGTTCAAAAATACACGGGTTCAACAGCAAACGACAGGAAAATGGGAAAATGTGGGTGCACATCTGTTGCATCCATCCTAAAAATTTGTTCCATCTCAGAGCCGAGAAATTTTCCTTAGAAAGGTTATCACATAACTTGAGCTGGTGAAGAGTGGTGATCTTTGGCTTGTAAAGTTGGAGAAACACAGGCATCTTGATGGAGAGTAAGGTTCACCTGAAGTCAAAAAGTTTGACAATTTTGATATTGTGTTGGGATACCTGGATGGTGGCACTGTGGCTCAGCGAGTCGTGCTGTTACCTCACAGCCCTTGGGCCAGTTTGGGTTTGAATTCAAATCCATCTCAGTTTGTGTGGTGTTTGCAAGTTCACCCCATGTCTGTGTGGGTTCCTTCTGTGTGCTCTGGTTTCCCCCCATTGTGCAAAGGCATGTGTTTCAGGTTAAAAGGTCAATCTAAATTGCCCATTGTGTGTGTGTGTGTGTGTGTGTGTGTGTGTGTGCGCATGCATGTTTCTGCTCATTCTACAGTGAACTAACATCCAATCCAGGGTCACTACCCATTGCTTCTAGGATAGGCTCTGCACCACATTGATCTTGTTCAGAATAAGCAGTTATTGAAAATGGATGGATGCAACTGGATATGAGGAAGCACGGCCATCTTTATGGAGTTCATGAAGAAGTAGAAGTATGAAAATGTAGAATTATGGCCACCTTGATAGAATATATGGTCAGTCTGAAGCATAGAAGCACACACACCTTTATGTAATGAGGATTGGATCAAGTCAGGTTGTTGGCAAAAAATGCTTCAAACATAAAAAATTAGCTGAAAGTTTTGAATAGATTCATCTGTCCATTCATTACCAGTAACAGCTTTATCCTGATCTGGATTCTTTTACAGAATCACTGTGTCCTACACTGTAAAACTGCATCCTGGATTGAGTGCATTGCAGGGTGACCACACACTGACACACATGCACATTCTATGGGGAAATTAAAAGGACCAAATTGACCTGTACAAGTGTATTTGGACTGTGGGAGGAAACCCATGAAGGCACGTGGGGAACATGCAAAGTTCCCACAGACTAAGTCAGGTTTGAACACATGCCCAAACCGGTCATGGATCCCCCTTTTTTATGCAATCAACCATTTTATTTTCTGGAAATATACAGGCAGTAGGTTATGAAAAGAACAGATTAACATATGCAGTAAAAGCTAGACGATTGAACTCAAGCACTGAACCAGAACCGTGGAAGCTTTTTTCAGTCAAACGGGAATTAGGGTTTGGTTTTATTGTGTATCTCTACAAGTAGCAAATCCAGTCATGTATCAACTTGCCCTGCATGTTATTAAATGTTTAAAACCTAAAAAATATAAGGAGTAAAGCAGACTAACTTCACTCCTTATATACACTGGTAGTGCAAAAGCTGTACGTTTGATACATAAACAGACTTTCCAGTTGAAAATAGATATCCAAAAGCCAAGCTATGTCCACTGTTGCTCCAGAGCAGCTTTTTGTGCACCTGTGTGGCGGAAGTCAACAGGTCTGATCCAGTACGGGGAAAACCTTATTGAATGATTTCCTTGAAGCCATATCTATTCAGTTACATTGTTTTTTTTTATAACCTCAAACCAGAAAAAAAGAGAAAAAGTCACTTAAGGATAAGTAAGGCACGTATGTCACGACACTAGCTAGTTTCAGGTTTTGGTACCATTTATTAGTTGCCAAAAACTTCATTGACTGGAAGGACATGGACTGACTTATAACTGGAAGTTTTCCAAAATAATTCTGGTTGAGTACCCTGCTCAAAGGTACGAAAGGAGATTTTTTTCTGATTCTTTATACTGGCCACTTTCACGTTAACAGTCCTCCATGCAAGTTTTCTTATGAACGCATGATGTGGCTCAAAAAGACACTTGTAGGTACCACCAAATACATATACTCTTACACTGCCATTAGCGGTATGGTTTTCATGTAATATCCCAGTATATTATGTTGTTCTCAAGTTCTGTTGGTTGCACCTCAGTGAGGCTGGTTTAACAAGTCCATGGGTTAATAACTGGGTTGTTTCACTTGGCTTACTGCCACACATATCTTTACATGTGACTACATCTAAATAACTTCATAGGTGTATGCACAACAACACAAAAGTGAGCAAGAAGTTTAATATGATCTTGCTGGTGCCATCAGAATTTTTTTGGTGGGTGAGGTTGTGGTCACGACAGCTTCTCAGGAAAAATACTTTAAACAAACAATAGAATTCTTTCAGGAAGTAGATATAACATAATAGTGATGGATTCTGATTATTATTTTTTTACGGGGGTGTTTCTACTAGCAGCTGCTTTCTTCACCAGCATTCAAGCATTCTTCACCATATGTATATTATTACTTACTTCACTTTTCATCCTTTACCTCCTTTCTGCAAAGTGTGTGCAAAGCTAAACACATCTCTTAATGATGCTGCCATTAAAATCTAAACAACTCAGTGTGATCCTTGAAATGAAAGAATTATACAATGTGTTTTGGTTATTTTAGATAAAGACAAAGACAGATTATAATCATAATCTTCTCAGAAAGAGAGGAACCATACACAGATACTGGAGCAACAGGTGATTGAGAGTTTCGGGTATTTCCTTTTCAAGCAAATTACCCTGAACTTGCACAGTAAGAATCCTTAGCTTTGTAAATAAGTAAATGATCATAAAGTTAAATGATCATTATTGTAAGTTTTCTTATACAATACAGATAAATATAAGATGACAACGATATTAATAACATTGCATTTAATTGCATATTAAACTCTACAATTCACCACAGAAAGAGTTGGCAATGATAAGTTGTGCAGCTTTTGAAAATTTGAAATGATCTGCAACTATGAAAATGAATTATTTGAAAAGATATCCACAAATGCATCTGACTGGAGAATTATCTCAAGCATAGGAATTGACCACCACCACTGACTACTAACTATCCCCACTGCGGCATTGCTACTAACTACTTGCACTGATCCTCTTATTCTGACCTTATCTATCTATCTATCTATCTACTTTTTTATTTATTATTTATCTACTTCTATTTATTTACCTGTTTTGTATCAGTTTGTTATCATGCAATATTTTTGCTATATTTTACAGTATTGTGCAAAAGTCTTAGGCATGCAACTTCAATGTGTGTTGAGAAGTACAGGTAGATTCTTATCTGCCATCAGGGAGGTTTCTCATTGGTCCCAAATTCATTCTGCAGCCTGAGAATGACCTCACACACCCAATCTCAGTCATACAGAACTATCTTCAGCAAAAAGAAGGAATCCTGTAACAGATGGTATGGTCCCCGCAGAGCCCTGATCTCAACATGATCAAGTCAGTCTGGGAGGACATGCAGAGACAGTCAAACTGTGCAGAAGAACTGTGGCCAGTTCCTCAAAATGTTTGGAAGAACCTACCAACCTCTACCTTAAACTGCATGCAAGTTTGCATAAGAGAATTGATGCTATTTTAAAGGCAAAGGGTGGTCCCACCAAATATTGATTTTATTGAGGTTTTTTTTGTCTACTGCACTTTTTAGAAGGTTTATTGATTAATAAGTATTCATGGCATTATTTTTGGAACCATCCTCGCTTTATAGCATTTTTCCCACAGGTGCCTAAGACTTTTGCACAATACTGTACACCATGGTCCAGAAGAAACTATATTTCATTCTCTCTTGTACATCTGTATAAGGCCAGAATAACAATAAAATTCACCTTGACCAAAATGCATGCAGGCAAAGTATTTTCCCCATCTGACTTCTGAAAACATTTTTGCTGGATGCCACTGCAAGGTGATGCAGATGGTCTCAAGGTACTGAATGGGTAAACACATTGTTATGTCTGGTTCACATTTACTATGGATTCTGTATAAAAGCATGTCTGTAGAAGTTATGAGTCAATTTGAATCCAAACATTATACACATTCTATCACATCTATCTTGTAATATTCAGCTGCATTGGCTTTCCATATAGCTGTCATTTTACAGTTTTTCTCAAATGCTTTAGCACAATCCTGAAATTTCTTTAGCACATTTCCTGAAAAGATAAACATTCTTGACATTCTCCGTGAGAATGTTTCTCAAAACAGGTTATATGCTAATGAATAAATCAGTGCCACCAAAATAAAGCATACCTTCGTCATCCTCTAACCCACCGAGAGTCAAAAGGATGACATATTGGCAAAATGTCAGTCTGCACTGTAAATTATAGTCTTTCTCTACTTCCTCACTGACTGACTACTATTTACGTCACAGATACCAGTTTCAACACTGCAGGGTTCCACACAAAAGAAAGAACTGGCATGTACATGTAACTTGTTTATAAACACATTTGTGTTGTGCTGAAATGGTCTCATGACACAGTATAATACAACAAAATAGCAAATACAAAGAGAAAATGCACACAGCGCTAATTGTCATTCAAGATTTGGGTGTAAGAAATTTGAAAAAATTGTACATATTCTAACACTGAAAAGTAAGGGTCTCTATAGTATATCTCCTGTGACTATACTGTCTGACTGAGAGACACAGTAGTATTGTTCTCCCACTTTCCCAGCTGTTCCCAATCCTAGAACATCCCACATTACAGGAAGCAGCTCGGCCCTGAAACAGCTTAGGGTCATTCCCCCCTCCTCCTGCATCCCCTCAATGCTGTAGCTACAGGGTCTTTGAGGATATTAAACCAAACAGAAAAATTACCCTAAACAGTAGAGAATGTTACCCAGAGGTCAAAGTGAAGGCACAATAATTTCTGCTCATGTCATCTAGTCCCCCATTCTTGGTAGGTCTTTTGATGACTTCAGGATTCCTCTGTTTAGTTCTTCTCTCCCAATTCCCCTCTTCTCTGTTATCTTTCAATATAAATATTTTTAGCAGTCTCAAGCTTAGATCCCAAATAGAGACATTTGGAGGAAAAGACCCATGATGGCACTGTAGCAAGATTGAGCAATTTCTAAAATGTGGTCTTATTTTCAGTTATGATTTTTAGAATGGATTTCTTTTCTGCTTATAGAACAGCAGTTAACTTGTCACACAAAGACTGAAATCTTAATCCACAATACAAACATTCTATTCTTTATAGTTGTTCATTAAAAGTTAGTTGTGAAATTCTTCAAAAGAACAGAGTCGGAGGAGGAACTGACAGAAACACTGAGGAAATTTAATAGCTTAGATTGAGAAGTAAATCAAACCCTTTGCCTTAACGCTCAGCTTCCCTTAACCATCACAAGATATTTCTAGCATTTTCTGGTTCTCTTTCCTGAGCAGCATTATGTACACTAGTAATAGTTCCAACTGACGTCTTGATGAATTTGGCTTGAATGTGCTGTTAAGTAGTGAATAGAACAGAGGAGAAGAGGAACTACATATTTTAAAAAAAGTATATGCAGCCACTTCTAAACATATGGTATATGGTGACTCTTATCACCATTTAATTTCCTTCATAAATGTTCCAATGCTGACAATGGAAGGATCTCCATTGAGCAAATAGGATAGTGATAATTATGTAATTTCATACTTAGCTCTTTGTACTGAATCAAGGAAGGCAAATTCATTTGTGAATGAATGTTTGTCACCTCAGTGAGAGATATTAAAGGTGTGATCAGCCTTTTGTTTAGGCATACATTTCATTGCAGTCCTACACACCTATCTGTGGGAAGATGTTTGGTTCACGTCAGAGATCCTTGTGTGGCTCTCCTCAAAGAGGATACAGAAATGAATCCTGCCATGGGACAAGCAATTTAACAAATGTCTTGCTTCCTTCACTTGTCTTCTAATTTATTGTTTACTATCATAAATATGGAGATCGCTTTTCAGCATCTGCATCACACAAGATGTAGGAATATAGGAATTGAGAAAAGAGTGAAAAGTACTACCTTTAGGATGCAGTCATATTGTGACTGGGATGAAGAGTACAGAAGCGTATGTTGACCATAATACAAATGTAACTCAAAATTCAGTCCAAACCTTCCCTTATGTCACAACTATCTGCACCGCCTAACAAAAAAGGCTTTCATTTATTCCTCCAGTTGGTGGCATGAGGTCCCACGCTCATTTCAAATAGTGTCAAAACACATTTCTGTCAAATACACTGCTCTCCTGGTCTTGTAAACTTTTCACTTCTTAGATATCTCTACATTTGGTGAAACACACTTTTGTTTACTCCGAGTTGTATGTTGCTTTGGAGAAAAGTATCTGCTAAATGAATAAATCTAAATTTAGTTTACAGGTAATGCGAATGGAATTTCAAACTCATAGAAGGAAGTCAATTAAAATGAGCCATGGGTTTAGTTTAAGAGCAAAGGTGCTAGTTACATGCAAATATTGTGGTAAGAGGTGACTCTGGGACATCTGTTCATGCCAGGCTCTTTCATTATATTTCATCTGCCACTTTTTAAATCAACATTTCAGTGACACCTGTTCGGTGAAGCAATTTGCCATCACGTCTCTTAAATGGGGAAAAGGAACTCAGTGAACTCAATTCGGCAAAAAAAGTAACCAAAATTTCTCCCCCAAGCAACAGTCCACAAACTGAATCTGTTTTCACTTAAGTTCCTTTTTTCCAGTGAATGCAAAGGTTCGTAAAAAAAGGATCTTGCAGTTGACTCAATCCTTTTGCACAGAAGACTACCATAAAGATAAGGGTGACTATGACCAAGACAGCAAATGGATGGTCACTGAGAGTGGTGAAATGAATACATACTGCAAACAAAAACCACATTAGTAAAACCACCAACTACATTAAGAAATAGCTACACTATACCAAAACACTTAAAAAACTGAAAAGAAAAAAGAGAAACACTAAGCAGGAAGGGTTAGTACCATGTAAGCTGTATGATGATTCTTCAGTAACTGCAAATAACATTCATGTGAAAATATATTCATTTTAACAATAAAATGAGTGTATTCAATGAAACTGCCACTGTGCACTTTCCTTTTACAAATGAGAGACATATTTGCAATAAATGTTGGAACTATTTTTAATATTTGAACTTATGAACAGTTCAAATTGTCCTATTTCTGAATATATTGAACGCCTATTTGCATAACCTATAGCATGCAGTGAAGCCAAATAACAATAGCAAATAAGAAACATAGCAAATAATAACATCTGGGAAGCCCCTGGTTATGGAAACAGACTAGTTGCAAGATGACTGGATGGATGATTATGAAGCCAGCAGATCAACTGTCTGACAATTAGATTATAACTTATTTCTTCATTTCTGCTTATACTAAATAAATTGGTCTGTGTTATAAATCCACTTTACACAGGGCAAAGGGAATAAACCTGAATGCCTAGGACTGGTGGGCAGCCGTTTGTAATTGAACCCCCAGAGGTTTCGGTTTTTACCCATTACATTAGTTTGGGGTGTTTTTATTCATCCCTTTTATTTGCAGCTTTCTTATTGACTCCAAACTGTTTTATTTTTCTCATTCATCACTTCTGAATGTTTATGTTCAGTTAACTTGGAATGTTTATGAGACTAGAGCCCTGTTTGAAAATATCTGAAAAAAAACACAGCCCATGCTTGTTACAGATCTGTAGGTGGTTCACACATCTACCTGCAGAGCATACAGGTTAGAGCCATTACCTTTGAAGGTTCACTGTTAAAATCAGAGCTAGTCCAAACAATTTGTTTTTTTCCTGTGATCAAGAGGACCTAGCAAAAAAACAACTCAAAATGAAGTACGGATTTCTGCCAGAAAATAGGTTCTGACTTTATCTAATAATGTTATTATCATGTTTAATGTTATTGTTTTATTTAGGAAGGATGATAAATGATAAATGCTGTTGTATAAATGGATTATTAATCCATTTATACAACAGCACAATACTTTTACTGTAGTGGTAATTCCAGTGGGCAGTGAATCCACAAGAATAACTCCTACAGCTGAAGAACAATTCCAACATTTATCTGTCAGGAATGTGTCATTGTTGTAATCCAAGAAAAATGCTTTGCTCAGGGGTCCTACAGCAAGAAGTGGTATTGAACCCGTAGCTTTCAAATGCAAAGTGACTAGGGTCTCATACTGAAAAATGTACCGGCTGTGCCGTTGCTATTTCAGGCATGGATAGCATTAAAGTATAATTGAAAAGAGAAACAGTTAGATGCTGGGGCAGCAGGTGGTTGTACTTACCCTGAATCAAGTGCAGCAAGAATACCCTGATATAAAAAGTTTGTTATTAAAAATAATAATCATGAAATTTTTGGAACAATATAAGAAAAAGCAATTTGAAAAAGTTGCCTATATAAGAATTAATAATAGTTAGTAAAACAGTTATTAACAGAAGTGAAATTAATCAGCATATGGATGGAGAGTTGTGCCAATGTTAGACCTTGGTTATATCAAAGATGTATTTCTTGATTTTTTTCAAACTCTTTTCATATGGACTGATTCACACATTCCAGACCTGTTGACTCATGACAAAAACATTTTCTACTGAAAAGAGGTGGCTTCTTGTCATCACAACCTCCACAGTCAAAATAACTTGAAGAATACTATGGAATTTCCACTACAGTCTTCGTAAAAATTAATTATTCATAGAAATCAGTGTTATTTAAGAACCATCTCCTTTACTTCCTCTTTCACCAGGCATGGGTTTCAGATTACAAAACTTTTTCTACCCCTTTTGTGTGTTTCTAAACACCCAGCTCAAAAGAAATATTATAATTAACAAGACTAGTAAGAATGCATTTTCAATGATCCATCTGGTAAGTGTAACGTTGAGCTGTACTGCTCTGTCTTTACTCTGGTCAGGATGCTGTGTTATGAGGCTGGGGCTCAATGTTCTTTTTAAGGTTTCCAGTGAAGACACATTTTTATGTTCCCAGACGCATTATACTGTCTTGAAATATGCTGCCGTCCGCAGTGTTAGGTTACTTGTATCCTTTATCTGCCAACTCCACACCTCTTCATAAGCCTCTGCCAATTAATCTGGTTATATTTCTTTCTCACATGTAACCCTGCATTACTCCTTTATTATCAGTGGCATTCTTTATGTCCTCTCTGACCTTGGGCCCTTGAAAAAGCTGGTAAATTTTTGTGAGAGCTTGATTCCTACTTGAGAGTTTTTGTTTTTGTTTTTTGTATTCACATAGGTTGTCTCAGTGTTCCAAAGAAGGGGTGCTTAAACCCCTTAACAGTTTCTCATCGCCTTATACCCTGAATCAGTCAGTTTTCCATTGAGTTTGGTTACTGAAATTATTACTATGTGCATATTGGTGTTTTGTGAGTGTGATGTTGCCACTGAATGTTACAGAGGCCCAAGAGCCTTTAAACTCCAACTTCTGCAGCCATCGATTTATTACCAAAAATAGGCTAAAGCATAGGTTGCTGTGACTATCCGCTTTTGCAAAAAAAACCACTTTGTTTGTGTGTGCTATGCATGGGTGACACATAAGCATAGCGGGTAGCATCAGTTGGATGTAGTTCTGATATTTGCTCAGTCTTTAGGCTTTCTTCCCACAGTCCAAAGACATGATTCAGTTGAATTTGGGAACCTACTTTGCCTATGGAATATGTGTATTTATGTTACATTACTCCATTTGTGTGTAGATGGCTGAATGGCAGTGAGGAGTGTAGAATGTCTATAGCTGTGAGTCACTTCGCATCAACTAGATAATAAACAGTAACCATCAAGCACCAATTTAATAAATTAATAAATGTAACTATGCATCCCCATCGTTTTACCTAAGCTTTCTGTCCTCAGTTGCTCTTCTTCTCATCCTGTCTCCAATGCACCAGTTATCATTTCACAGACAAATGCATCAAAAACTGGAGAAGCAACAGTTTCTTTGAATTTTAGGAGAAAATGCAAAGGGAATCCTGTAAAAATGGCAAACCCTAATGATGCTTTGAGAACTATTAGGCGGTGCCTCTTCATTCCTTTTTCAGTTTAGAATTGCTGTTATGAAATGCTGAACTGTAGGGTGGCACTAAAACTTCATGGTTCCAAAGTTGAGTTCAAAACCCGCCCTAGCTGTATAAATGTGAAGCTTGAAGTAAACAGGTTTTTTTTTCCAGGTCTTTTAGTGTTGTGTAAGTACAACATACTTCTGTATTTGTAAGGATATGAATCAGTACACCATGACTCTATCTGTATCAGTGGTTACAGAGAATCTGTTGGAAAAGCTGCTTATTATTATGATAAAAAAAACAACAGTAACATACATATAAATGGAGTCGCATGAAGGACTTTTCATGTTTTATCCCTTCATTTTATTCAAACCTGTATATGTGAATAAAACAATGTATAATTTGAGAACCATATCATTCACTTTGCTGAACGTTTTACAAAAGCAGTGTACTTAAAATATTGGTTGAATGTTCAGCAGAATAACCCTTTCTGGGACTTTTTCTTTGCCCTTTAGGGCAGGAGATCATTAACCACTAATGACCTCCTGATCCTTAAAGATCTGACCTCCTGCTAAAAATTATTTGCTGTAAATAATATTTTTTCTAATATATGAAATAGCAATTGCTGCTCTGTTCTACTGCTCCTCTAATATTTTTAGTGTCTGGAAATTTTCATTGGACTAGGTCATCCTTGTCAAGGAGGTTCAAGCCTTTATGGTTATTATTATTATTATTATTATTATTATCATTATTGTTTTTTATCATTGTTATTGTTGTTGTTATTGTTGTCACTATGATATTACGATATTTAGATGCCAGGTTTATTGTGGAAGCATGCCCAATAGTTTATTGTGTGTGCAGAAAATAAATTTTCTTTTTTTTCTTGTTTTGTTTTTAAACAACTGCTGCAAACAGGCAACATGAATCCACAAAGAATAAGTGTGGTCCTTAATCAACAGAGTGACTCAGTTACAGGAGTGCTGATTCTCTACAGTGGTTATTGTTTTTGATGATGATGATGATGATGATGACTTACGCAGAGCTCAGCATTTTTATTGATTGATAGTACATTTTTTCCAGTAATAGTGGGAAGTGTGGTCAGGATGATATGCTTTTTGAATAAATATTACATTAGCACCCTTTCAGAAAAATTTTTGCACAATTAAAATGCAGCAGATTTTAAACAGAAGTATCTTTCATCTTTAACACACTGAAGCACATGAACACAATACTATGTAGCTGAATAAACAACAAGTTAATGTCAGATAACAAAAAAGCTATTGCATACTATCTTGTGGAAAAATATGACTACTCACTCACTATCATTAACCACTTGTCCAAATAAGAATCCGGCGGTCCAGAGCTTAACCTGGATGCATGGGGCAGTAGCTTTTTCCATACATGGAAGCCATGAAGAAAGAGAAATAAAGTCTCTCAAGATTTAGCCAGCAGGCCAGAGACAATGAGAGATGTTTTAACTGATGGTGCCACTGCTGGATCTGGTGGGGCTGGCACTCTGGAGGCCCTCACAGGTTCTCTGTTGCATCCACAGAGTCCCCTTTAAGCATGTGACAAAACCTGAAGATTCCTTCTAGAAAAATGCCTATAAATAAACTTGGAGACAGTATTGCAAGGAAACTGCCTGATGGAGTTCTGGCATAGCATAATATATTTTTTTTAATTTTGCATTTAATTTTGGTTATTTTCAAAGCATGTCTGGATGTCATGGACCCCTTGAGGCCCAACTGTGGATCCACTAGGATGAAAACCCTTTTTTCATGATCAAGAATAAAATCTAAGCCCAATTCCAGGGAGCCATACTAGTTGATGGCCTGCAGTGTTATGTTGACGCTGCACTATTGATTTCGGTGTATTAATGAGCTTTTTAATTCTGATTTTTGATTGTTTTGCTGCGTAAATTGTACTTTTAATACATGCATTAAATTTTACACAACCTCCGTGAGCAAATCGCAGCGCATCTCCAAAACCTGCTTCAGCACTTTCGCCTTTTTCAAAATATATAGATTTAAACGTCGAGATTTTCTCACCGTGGCGCCGATACGATATATAAATGGGCACAAAGTAAATTACAGCGTCCAGAAAGCAGACATATCATAATGCCAACCCCTCCCCCCTTAATCCCCCCACACGCCGGTGTCTCTCGGTTTCACAATAGCAGTTTTGTGGCTGTTTTAGGAAAAGGTCTCTCGTGCCCAGCACCCCCCGCCCCTCCACCCCCGTCGCGCGCCCCTCACTAGCTCCTCGCTGTTATGTAAGACCGCCCTGTTCGTCAGTCCATCTGTCCGCTCGTCCTTCTTCGGCGCCGTCACTGCTGTGAGTTTTCTTCTCCTCGCTCTGTCTGTCATATTTCACGTTTTTTTTTAATTATTGTTGTTATGATTCTGATTGTTATGTTAATGAGGCGTACACTGTGGAGGTGCATGCAACTGTAAGGCAGGGAGAAGCGCGGGAGGGACGCCCACTCCCTCCTCTCCCCGACGCCCAAAATACAGCAACCCGAAGCGGCGGCCTTGGCTCATATTTTTTGTAGGTTTATTATATTGTGGAACCGTTGAGTTTGGTTCTCTGCTGTCTGGGATATTGAGAGTTTCTTGAGGTCAGCGGACAACTGGTAAATCCTAAAAAACCAAGCAGCACTTTTGCTTGGTTACTGTTTACTGTCACTGTTTACTGGTGTTTGATTATCTGGTGGACAGGAGAGTTTTCGGGTGGGGTTTGCTGGGTGTGTGTGTGTCCGCGCGCCATTCCAACTCTACTGTTTAAATGCAGATCTATACTTTCTTTACAGAAAAATATCTGGTAAATGAATAAATTAAATTATACACCAAATTTGCTAGTTTTTTTCCCTGAAAATCAGTTTGCCAGGGTGGGGTGGGGTTCAATATAGCAGCAAAACTCTTCCTATATTTTTGTATTAGTATTTATTCATTTATTCATTAATTTATTATTCATTTTTTCCAATAACGGTTTAGGGTAACTTATTTGCTTTGGGGCACTGCAGTAGGATTCAACTTTGGATCTTTTGAGTCCTAAGGCAGCAGCTCTAAGCACTACGCCACCTGCCGACCAATTGTTATATGTTGTTCTATATTTATTTTAGGAAAATTGTTTGTTGATACTGTATCAGCACAAGTTCACTAAAAATCATCCATAACACAAACAACAATTAATCACACTGTTTTAATCTGGTAAGATCTGCCCTATCAAACTATTTTCACTATTATCAAGGTACAGAAGGTTCCATTATCTGTGTCCAGAAGTTTGATGTGACTGGTGTTGGTGTGTTATTGAGTTTCGTGATAATTTTAACAGTTACACAGAAAGAGTAAGCAAAGATTAATTTATCAAGTCTCAGTTTTGGGCTTCATAAGGACTGTATACTTGCAAAAACATGTAAAACAGGAATTTACCGAAGCAACTTTGTGGGCAGCTTCCTCCGTGGGCCAGAGTGAAAACTCTGACTACAGTTTAGCATAGTACACATTAAGTAGAGCAATTAACTGCTGCCAGATACAGCTTTAAAAAAATCTAAACATTTTGTGTGCACCACCTCCTTAGTGTACAAACCCAGCTGAAATAGTCATATAACTGAGTCAGTAAAAACAAAAATGGATTCCCCACTCTAATCTAACTAAAACAAAACACTGTTATTAACAATCAGGCATAAATACAACTTTCTTGCACAATCAAATCCTCTAGAACTGTATCCTTGCAGTCTGTGATAATGTACACCCCTCTACTATTCACCCATGTAGAATACAACTAAATATATTACCATATTCACCAATGTAGCACAACACTAAGCAGACCACCGTGTGCAAGACGTGCTTATCGAATTTCTTTAACATTTTTGGCCGGAGCGTATCGAGCAGATCAGTGCATAATTCAGGAAATGGTGTTAAAAATCAAATCCTGCTCTAGTGAAAATGTGTTATACAAGTGTGTGCAAATCAAGGGATGAGTGTATTTTTTGTTACAGTCTGTTTATCCAGAATGGAGTCAGCACCTGCTGCCAGCTCAGGAGCAGAAGATGGAGAGCCCCAGACAACTTTGATTGGTACAACTAAACCACTCCATCGCTTCATCAGAGGGGAACCCAAGAGTATCGGGGTGAGAGGAACAGGGCAGAGGACAAACATATTGAACTCACTTGTAGTGCAGTTACCAGTGTACGTGCTATATATGTTTACATTTTTATCATTCACCTCTAGACTGGCTTACTGATTTACAGTGGTAATGTTTTTAAAAGAGAAAGGCCAGCCAACTAACAGAACTGCTTTACTGCTTGTGTAAATTATCCATCTGTCTAACATATATAAAAACAGACAATAATTCGTATTTCTTAGTTATTTCAGTCTGAAAGTTACTTGAGCACAAGCTTATGTGGTGACAAGGAGGATTAGTTTATTCTAACGATACCTAGTCTGAAGAGGATATGTCTAAGGCAGTAGATCATGAAATATGTCATAGGATAAAGTCATTTTTTAAATAAACGAGCATCACAAGTATTTTGCAAATATAAAATTGGGCTGTTTTTCTCTGTCTTTGCTCAGGTTGTTATGCTGTTCCTCGGGTTGTCACAGTTCTTAATTGGCATACCAATGAAGCTTGATATCTCGGAGAACTCCACCAACAGTTACTGTGAATTCTGGCTGGGGATCCTGGTCTGTTGGGGCTCCTACACGTTGTACCTCTGAGCAGAGTGAAATCCACTTGCACGGATGGCCTGTTGTTTTACTGCTTGCATCACTGATTGCTATTTCAGGTTTATGTGATCCTGCAACATTAAGACTTCATCCTGGGTGACTTATTTTAACCCATGCCAAAGATCTCAATTCTGTTGATTTTGCTGAGACTAGCAACTGTTCATTAACATTTTGAAGCAGATATATGGCCCATGTGTACAACTAGTTAGTCAGTCAGCCCTATAACTTGGCCTGCCACAGTATAATGTTTAGCCTGCTAAAAATATGTTCTATAAATCAGGCTGGGATCAGTTTCCCAGATGCATGTTAGTATAATGGGCATCGCAGTAGTGCAACAGGCAGCCCTGGTGTTTCATGGTTGCTAGCTTTTGGGATTAAATCCAGCTCAGCCTCTGTGGAGAGTGCATGTTCTCCCCATGTTTATAAAGGTTTCTTGCCACAGTCCAAAGATGTGTATTTCAGATGAATTTATGACCAAATTGCTGTAGTGTGTCTATGTATCAGCGAATGAGCACGTGTGATTGCCCTATAATGGACGTGGTGTGTACCCAATGTCACCCTGTACTTTGGTGATAAATTCTGCTTCTCAGTGACCCTCCATAGGGCAAGCGGTGTTTGACAACAAATTAATGTTATTACAGTGATGCTAAACTTAGTGTTTTAATCTGTGATCATTGCAATTTAATTATGCATTTGAGAAATGGCCTAAGTGTTAAGTTGTTCCCATATCATACTTTTTTGCAGTTTATCAGCAGTGGTATTCTATTCATCCTCTCTGAAAACAACCCATCCAAAAAGCTGGTAAGGGTTTGCATGTGCTTGTTCCTCTGTGCATTTGCAAACCACAGTTTTTATTTTCCATGTATGAGACCATATAAACTGTCTAGTTGACACAGTCCAGAAATATTCATTCTGTTTAAATTATACAGCAGGTGCTTTCTTTTCTCATGTGGTGTTGTAACCCTTAAAAAGCAGTTAGCTACCCACAGTAGTTTATGTTAATAATTGTTACTTTAAATAACTATTATTCTGTAAGAAGACGAGGCACTCACATGAAGTCTCTTAATCCATGGGATTTGGATGAAGTCTTTATAAAGAATCTTTTTTTCTTCTTGATTTTTAAGCCAGTGAATAATCATTGTTCCCTCTTTTACTTTTATTTCCCTTATTATATAAGCCCAAATATCACTTCTTGTTGGCTAAAATATGGTTTTCTTCATCAGCATTTGGTGGGAGTCTTACATACACATAAAACCTTTTAGGCAGAATTAATTTGTTCTTTCAGTGTGTGGATGGCCGATAGAGTAGTGGATAGAGTTGGCAGCTTTTTTAGAGTAAGTACCTTGCTCAGAGGTAATGTAATTGGATGAAGCACCCAGGTTTCATTTGTACCTCCTGCTGTACGTACCCTTGAGGAAGGTACTTAGCCAAAAAAATTGTTCCATTAAAAATTACCCTGCTGCATCAGCAGGTAAATCACAGTAAATTGCCTTGCTGTTATCTAAACTAGTGGTTTCCTGTGCTCTTCCCCAAGAAACCATTATTTTACATGTTGCAATCTCTCTCTCTCTCTCTCTCTCTCTCTCTCTATATATATATATATATATATATATATATATCACAACCCTGCTGCACTGACATGTCAGTTTTCTGAAATTAATTTATTCATATAGTTGACACGTTCCTTCAGGGCACTGGGTGTTGTATGTTACACAATATATAATAATATGCCACTTTAGGGAGCTGGTTCATTTTTACTGGACCATTTCACAGTAATTGCCTTAGTAGGTGGGATTTGAATCTACGACCTTGAATGAAAAGGCAAAAAATAGCAATACACTACTTGCAAAATCTAGTTTAACTTGTTTCTGTTCACCTTTTAAATTCTGTAGGACAGGATGAGTAGTAGCACTGTTTATAATGGATTTATGGCTTAATACGTGCATTCTTTATTTCCCACCCTTTGCATGTCTCCTAGGTAACAGCAAGCATGGCAGTGGGTATAGTGTCCATAATCGGAGCTGTCCTGGCTTTCTTTGAGTTCTTAGTGAGCACCCTGAAAACACAGCACTTCCATATTTTTTACCCTGACTATGATATTGACTATTACAACCTGACAAATGAAGATGAGCCCTGGCGAACCTATCATGTGGTATGTTTTACCTCATCTTTCTAAGTAAAACTTTAATGTTAAGTTTCTTTTTAACTTATTAAATGATATATAAATCATAGTTATATGTTGTACTTTTTTGTAAAGCCGTTATATGTACATTTAAGCACTGCACAGATGCTTCTCTATAAGGCAACATACAACTCAAGAGCCATAACAGATGGCTCAGTTAGGAGACATGTTGAAATGTTTGGGGAGGCATACACAAGTCTTGTCACTGGAGACTGTAACAGCTGAGGAGGCTTGATGGCAGAGGCCAGAAGACCAGATAGGAAGGAAGTTTGAGTAGTTAAGCAGTAGCTGAGTAGTTAAGTAGTTTGAAGGAAATACCATCATAGCCTGTCCAACACACAATGACCAGTTTTTACCAACTCACAATTTTACATCAGTACTGTTTAGGGTAACAAGGGGAACTAGTACAAGAGTCGCTGAAATATTTTGAACCCATTTTTCTAATCAGAATCTCCTATACAAAAGTTCTAATTTAGTCTAATTAATCAGAATACAATTCATCCTGTTATGCATTCTGTTCCATAATGTTGGTGTATTTTTGTCTTTTTTGGTAGCATCAGGTGGAAGTTGTGGAAGCAGTTTTGCTTTTCTACTGCATTGCTGCTATCATACTTCTGATAACAATGACCGCATTTGCCAAAGCTGGTTTACGATCTAGTAAAACACAGGTATGGCAAAGCATGAGAACAATGTGAATTCAGTTTCTATTTTTCTGGACTTTTTAGCAGATTTAGTTTAATTTGATATTCTTCCCAGATATCTAGGCATGCTCAGTGTCCATGTGAGTGTGCCTGTCATAAATGCTATGCTGAGAAACTGAAAAATGGGAATTGTTTTTTTTTTTATTAGCAAAGGAACTGGGTCACAATAATATAGAGATATAATCACTATACTAAGGAAATGCATTTACATGGATATACATAATACAACTTAAAGGCAAAGTCAATTTTTATTCGTGTGATTGTCAGCTTTCCAAGTTTAGATATAATTTCCATTAGTACAGTGCTATGAAAATGTATTTACCCATTTCTGATTTCCCCAGTTATTGCATATTTGTCACTGAATGTTTGCAGACTTTTTACATTTCAAAATACAATATTAGACAATGGATGTTCTGCTCTATCTTCTGCTCCAACACAGAAACCTGAGTAAAAGCATAACATATTTTTTAAGTTATTGTATTATATTCATTTAAGCAACAAAAGTATCCAACGACTATATCGTCTTTATGAAAAAGGGATTTAGTTAACCAGTTGACCACATTTAATTCATTTAATTAATTATTAGATTCATCTAACTGAACATAGCCAGACTTGATTACAACCTGTTGAATGTGAACCTCACTATATACTGAACCTGACTATAAGAGTGAAATAGTTACCACAAAGTTTCTGCAAGAATGCTGTGGCACAATCAAAGGAAATTCTGGAAGAGATGAGAAAAAAGAAATAGCAGTCTAGAAAGGGTTACTAAACCATTTTTATTGCTCTGGGATTCACAGTGAGAGCCATTATCTCCAAAAGGGGAAGACTTGTAATGGGGTGAATCATCCCATAAGTGTCCAGCCTGCCAAAATTACTCCAAAGATGTAGCAACAACTCATCCAAGATAAGTCAGAAAAAAGAACATCCAAGGAGCTGCAGGCCTCTCTAGCCTTAGCTAAGGCCAGTGTTCATGACTCTACGATAAGAAAGAGACTGGGGAAAAATGGGATTCGTGGAAGAGCCGCACAGCAGAAACAACTGCTAACATCAGTGGTTGTCTTACATTTGCAAAAACACAACAGGATTATCCTAAATCTGTTTGGCATAATATTCTATAGGCGACAAGTCAAAAGTGGAACTTTTTGAACAGCACAGGTTCCATGTCTTGGGTAAACCAAATACAACAGTCCCCAGGTAGAATATCATACCAACAATCAAACATTCTGGTGGTGTGATAATATGGGGATGCTTTGCTGCCTCAGAACCTGAATGACTAGACATTATTACAAGAACCATGAATTCTACGTTGCACCAGAATATTTTAAAGGAGAATGTCTGGTCGGCTGCCTATGAGCTGAAGCTGTAATTGGCTTATGCAGCAAGATAATGATCCAAAACACAGCAGCAAATCTACATCAGAATGGCTGAGAAGAAACAAAATTAAAGTTTTGGAGGGGCCTAGTCAAAACCCTGACTTGAACACAACAGAGATGCTGTGGTAGAACCAGAAACAAGCAGTTCGTGCTCAAAAACCTGTCGATGTGTCTGAATTAAAGTAGTCCTGCAAAGAAGAGAGGGCTAAAATTCCCCGAAACACAATATAAAATTTTATGAAGCATTTGGTTGGGATTATTGCTACTGAAGGTGATACGACAAGTTTAGTAAAAGGGGGTCAACTTCTTTTTCACATGGGTAATACGGGTGCTGTATAACTTTGTAATATATTAATATTTCAAAATTGTGCTATGTTTATTCAGGTTCCTTTTGTCTAAGAATCTAACACAATTCAGTATAACAAATATCCAATAATAGGGGAAATCAAATACTTTCCACAGCAGTGTGCTTAGTCATACTAGTACTAGTTAATAATAGTCCTACTTGTTCAAGTTGGGTATGTACAGCCTAAATACACAATTGCATGCCCTCGCATCCATTTTGCTGGTTTAGATAAGAATGCTATAAGTTAAGGAAATGTTAACTGTAGTTGTTAATGTGTGGGTATGCATAAAATAAACGAATGACACGTTGCTCTGTCTGCTCCTTGTAGGCCGTTGTCATAATGCAGAATCGTCCAAAAGAATATCTCAAGACAGAAGACAAGGCTTGACAACAGCAAGAGAAACAAATGGAAAATGAGGCGCAGGGACAGTTTTACAGTCATTTATAACTGCAGTCAAAATCATTTTAATGTGGACGTTTGTGGACTTTAACCACAATCTTAAGAACAGTGGTATTAGCTTAATGACTAATATATACCTGTACTTATATAAAATTTTTGTTCATTTACTTGACATATCAAACTGAGGTACTGCAAATGGTTTTTACTAAACATTTAAAAAATGGTGTGTGTGTGTGTGTGTGTGTGTGTGTGTACACACACACAAAATATACTCAAAACTAATAACACAGGGATAAATGTGATTTTTTTTCTAGATAAATAACTATGACTAAATACATGAAATTAGAATAACATAAGTCAAATATGACCCAATTAAATTAAAACTGGTATTTTGTTAACAATGACCAATAAAATTAAATGAATCTGGACGATATCTCAAAAACATACAAAAATTAGACTCTGCAAAAATTCAACTTGTCATCAGATTCTTGGAGATACACCAAATAATGCAAATATGACTGAAAATATGAATATTTCAAAGATTTGAGGTCCTCTGTTTGTAAGACATAGAACATATTACAACTGCTGTTACTGACAAAAATGTTTCCATTACCATGAGAACAAAATATAATCCATGATCTTGACCAAAATGTAGTTTTATAACTCGAGCTGAAATGTGTTGATGGGGTTTGTAATCCAATGTATTTTATGTTTACTAATTACCTTCTAAAAGTAAAATATTTAGGCTCTTATTGTCTCCTATCAAACATAAGGTCTGGTGGTTTACTGGAGATCATTATTGACTGTTTAAGAAAGTTAGTAAATGTTTTTGTAGCTATATCATTGTATTATTTGTACTTACTGTATGAAAAAAATCCCTCAGGAACTGGACTGTAATCTTGTCTGTATCTGTATGTGTACAACCCCTGAGGAAGAACGTTGGTTTCTTTATTCTGGTACTCAGCATGTAAGCAAAATCAAGTTTTTATTGTTCCAGATACATTCCTACTTATCTGTGCAGACGTATAGTTTACCAGTGTGCAAATGTTGTGCTTGGCAGGACAGTGTGTGGGATACAGGGTGAAACGGTGCTTTGTGTAGCACGAGAGACTCACATGGCTGCCTGCACCCACTGGTGGATCAGGTGGACCCTGTCCTCTGGAGCCCCTCTGGGTGCAGTGCCCTATGATGAAAGTTAGACATTTGGCCAGTACTAGGTCTCGCCGCAAAGTATGAGCGGAGCGCCCCCAGCAGGCCGTGCGCTGGTTTGCACCTCAGTCCAGAACCGCAAATCCGTGAGGTCCGCACCCGCTGGTTTTGCCAAAGTACTATTTTAAGTGCACCTTTTCTACTGTCCTTAAATACAGTATAAAAACAAACAGTTAGTTGCATAGAAAACAAAACAGAATTAATATTAAAGTATACAGTTACATGTGTCTTGCTACAGTCATGATTATTCAGTGGGTACTCAAAAATGTTATTCACAACATATTAATATGAGTTTACCGTTCACTTGGTACATGTTGCTGTTCTACTCTTGAAAATGTAATTTTTAACAACAATGTAAACATGTTTGGACAATTAAAATGGATTTTAACGCAGATGTTTTCAACTGTCTCTCAGTCTCCGTTTTTTTCTGCTGCGCGCGGCTTCAATCACGCGCGACACTTCCAGTCTCGTGCTCCGCGTTCGCGCGTAACGGCTGCCTGCATTCGGCTTTGTGTCACTGGCAAAATGGAAGAAAAGAAACATTTTTTTAATATATAACGAACGACGGTGGTGTTATAGCGGCCAAGCGACTCCGTTTCGCTTTTCCGCTGCCCGGTGCGGGGTTTGTAGCGAACGCCCATTTTGGAGCGGTGCTTTGTCTCCGCTCCCTGTCAATTGAGCAACATCATCGCGCGCTTTCTTCATCGAGCAAACAGGTCTGTGAACTTACGTTTTTTTTTCTTCATAGAACCGCACACCTTCTTTACGTTTTTGCCCCGCAATTTCCAACGATTTAAAGTGACGTCTCCGCCAGGACAGATTTTTTTTAAAGTAGGAGAGCAGCCAAAAGGAGGACTTCCTCGACAAAGCAGCCATTATGGTTTTCTTGTATTCTGCGCTTAAACGGTTTTCAGAAATATAACTTAAGACGGCTTTGGCTGTGAAGGGTTTTATGTATTTGTAGAAGTGGAATGAAGACTGTAAAAAAGTGCTGACAAAATGTTTGCGTTTCAATGTAATGTGTTCTTCATTACTGGGGTTGAATTTGGTTCCTCAAAACTTTTTTTTTTTTGTTTTGCACCCTGTGTGTGGTGTGAAACTGAAAATCCTAAACATAATCGTTGTTACGATTAGTTTATTTATTGTGATAAGAGCATCATGTATGTATTCTGTTTGCACTACATGGCCAAAAGTATGTTGACACCCATTGCTAACAGATGCATAAAATCAAACATCCAGCCATGCATCTCCTTAGATAAACATTTGCAGTGGAATGGATCCTCACTGAATTTCAACATGGCCCTGTTGTACTATTTCACCTCCCAAACAAATCAGTTTGACAGTTTGTCAAATTCCTGCCCTGCTAGACCTGCCTCAGGTAACCTTTATTTCTGTTATTGTGAAGTGGAAACATCTAGGAGCAGCAAAAGTTCAACCATGAAACGATAAGCTACAAAAGCTCATAGAACAGGACTGCTGAGTGCTGCAGTATGTTGAATGTAAAAATTATTTGTCCTCAGGTGCAACACTCACCGCCAAGTTCCAAACTGCCCCTGTAAGCAACATCAGCACTAGAACTGTTCCTACAGCCTAGCAGCTGCACAGAAGCTCAAGATCACTAAATGCAGTGCCAAAAATTGGCTGAAATAGTGTAAAGCACAGAGCAGTGGAAACATTTCAGCATCTGGCAGGCTGACAGAAGAATCTAGGTTTGGTAGATGCCAGGAGAAAGCAACCTGCCTGTATGTATAGTGCCTGCTGTAAAGTTTGGTGGTGGAGGAATAATGATCTGGGGCTGTTTTCCATGGTTTGGCCTTTAATTCCACTGAAGGTAACTATTAGTCACATAGCATACAGTGACATTGTGTGCTTTCAACTATGTGGCTACAGTTTGGGGAGGGAGAGCCCTTTTCTGTTTCAGCATAATAATGCTGAGGTCCATAAACAAATGGTTTACTGAGTCTGATGGAGAACTTGACTGGCCTGCACAGAGCTCAAACCAGAAGCCTGGTGAACATGTTTGGGATGAACTAGAAGACCGACTGCTCGCTTAAGCCTCATCACCCAACATCGGTGCCTGACTGTTTGAATGGGAGCAAATCCCTGCAGCCCTATTCCAAAATCTAGTGGAAAACCTTCCCAGAAGAGTGGAGGCTGTTGTAGCAGTAAAAGGGAGGACCAACTACATATTAATACCCACAGTTTTGAGTTTAAATGTTCAACAAGCCCTTATGGGTGTGGTGTTGGTGTGTCCGCATACTTTTGGCAATGTAGTTTATCATCCCCTATATGTTAAAGATACTGGTAGGCTATATTTGTTCTGTCAGTTTTTACAATTCGTCTGTGGTAACTTGCAGAATTACCAAAGTCGTCTTGGTAAAGCTCAGTCCTTGAAAAGAGAAGGTGTCTCATTCTGGATCTTGGAAGTATTATCTATGGTAGTTTTTTATCCCAGTTTGACCACTTATTGAATTAATCCTGCAAATTCTATCATAAAACACTCATCTGACATTTACGAATAACAAAGTGTATATGGAAAGCATTAAAGGTGGGTTTATGTTAATATGCAGGTGGCATGTTTTCATCTTGACGGATAAGATTTACGTTTTTCAGCTGCAAACATTAAAATGTTGTATTGCTGCCTATTTGTCCAGGATGGAATCAGTACCTGTTTCTGGCTCAGGAGCAGATGACGAGACCCAGACAGCTGTGATTGCAACAAGCAAACCACTGCATCGCTTCATCAGAGGGGAACCCAAGAGTATCGGGGTGAGAAAAACAGGGGCAGGGGCCAACCTATATACACTGATGTGAAAAGAAAATGCATCCTCTTTCACTTTTGTGGTTTTACATATTAACACATAACTATCATATAGTCCTCAGCAATTTGTTGCAGAAGATTATGGTTACCATCCTTTCATTATCACTAACCTGCTTGGACAGTGTATGGTCACAGTGGTCCTGAGCCAATCCCAGAAACACAGGGTATGAGGTAAGGTAACACCTTTTATTTCAGTGCTCATCAAATGAAGTGAAGAAAAGAGCCCTTTGAGGTTTGTTGTGTGAAGGAGGGAGGTGGCCGCATCAGTTCACTCTGTCTGGAGTGTGAAAAAATTGGAAAGGGTTGAAGGGGTGGATGCACGGCAAAAAAAATCTCAAAATGGAACTTTACCTCCATCTATTTTTTTTCCCATAAATCTCTTTGTAACCTCCAACACCATCTTCAGTTGTGGTCTTGAAAACAAGGTTCATGTCATTATCATGTTCCACAATTGGTGAGTTCATTGTGTTTGCATGCGCTAAAACTTATTTTTGAAGTTTTCTTGTCACCACGGAGGGGTCTTTGGGTGTGAAAATCATTCTTCCTCTTCTGCTGATTATTAGACATCCAGCTGAATTTTCCGGCTTAAATCACAGTAAATGCAGGAAACGTGTTCACACAAAGCAAGTACAAGACTCGTGAGGAATCAAGTGAAGACAACTGATAGGACACTAGCTGGGCACAAGTTTCACTTTAGATAAATTCGTAACGGTATACAATATAGGTTATTTCAATACATATAGAATTTATTGCAGTACACTACAGTACTGTACAGTATTTTTTTGTAAATTTTTATGTTTTTAATTCACATCTAGTTTTTTTTTTTTTTTTTTAACTGTGGATAAGCTTCAGACAAAAACTCATTATAGTATAAAGAGGTTTCCATTTGGATTCTGATATTTAGGTATTAATTTCCAAGAGCTGTTATTTAACAAATTTTTCACTTTTATCGAGGGGGGGGGGTTCATTAATGCATAAAATAAAAGTTTCTGCAATTTTGCTATTGTGTTTTAAAAAAGAACCATTTACCCACCTCTATTGTGAATTTCATGGAGATGGTGATGTGCCACCCCCATCCCATTGTACCAAATCATATCAGTGAGAGCAGTTGTTACTCGTTTTTTGCATGCAATTCAATGTATTGTATACATGTTTCAGTTAAAGTATTGAATTTAATTTTATTAGGCACATTTCATGTTAATTACAGATTACATTGCTATAAAAATGTTAATGTAGTACATAATGCAGTTTACAGCAACGTAGTTCAAAATGTTACTGTTTTGATTTTTTTGGACATTCACCCTATCTGCTTCTGAACCATGTAGTCCAGAAAATCAAGGATACCCTGTAAAGGGATTGAAATGGTGTCCAATTTATATTTTTTTTGAAAATTTGGATTATTTCCACAGTCTAAAGTTGCACGGTATTTTATGCAAGTGGACTTCTCTGAAATTTTTTAAATATTGCAATATACTTTGCATATAAACTGAAATTTATATAGTTGCATAACTCTAATTTATCACTAGCCTAGCTTTGACCAGATTGGCAGACAAAACTCTCTCTGTGATGTTTTTTCTATTTTAAAAAATTATAAAACTGCTGTCTTGATCTGTCTTTTCCCAGATTGTGATGCTGTTCCTTGGTGGCTCTCAGTTCTTGGTGGGGATACCAATGAAGCTGGACATCACAGAATCCTCGGCTCATTACTACACTGCATTTTGGCTTGGAATCATGGTAGGCCAGGTTTCTTGCATATTTTTTTCTCAGAACACATTTCACATACTTGAGAATCTGCTGGCTTGTTTTGTTATACTGTTATTGCTTATATTGAAGCCTGAATCAGTCTATGTATTCAGGTGGATTAAAATCATACATGAAATTGGGGGTTAATTTTGTAGTGGGTTTTTGTTTTATGGGACCGTGTTATCTGAGGGATTGAAGTCCATTTTTGATGATTACTAAATTTTACAACATGTTTTTCAAATAACTTGGATGTTTTAATTAGTCCCTGTTATGCAGTAATAATACTTTTACTATTCTCTTTGCTTTTCTGCAGTTTATCATCAGTGGAATTCTTTACATCCTCTCTGACCAAAATGTATCCAAGAAGATGGTAAGTTTCTGTTTGTGTTTCCAAGTTCAAATGAGTTTTGTCTCCATCTAGTGGCTGAATACAGAGATGCCGCAGTTCATTTAACATCTTTCTTCTAATGTACCTTCACTACTGTAAGACAGGATTTACAATCACAGAAGTCATTAAACTAAAGTGCAGGTTTCTTACAGATATATGCAGCAGTCTATGATCTGCATATTTATAAATATTAATCTTTAGTTTAGTTAAATCTTTTAGTTTCTCAAATTAGTTTGTTGTTCACAGTACTAAGGTAAAACTTATAAGACTGTATGCACAAAGTCAGGTACTAATTTTATTTCACAGTAATAACAGTTCATGATAACCCACCAATCTGCAGTATAGTTTAGGCTGCAAACTCTAACTGTTTCTGTCTCTCCAAGGTTACCGCGAGCTTGGGGGTGACCATCATCTCCATAATTGGATCAGTGGTGGCCTTCTTTTTCTTTCTTGCCGCCATTTTTCGTTCATCTGATTTCGACGCCCACTACTATTATGTACTTGACTATTACAACAGTACAGCAGAGGATTATACTTGGAGGTTATATCATGTGGTATGTATACCTCTCTGTATACTGAGACTTAAGGCATATTTTATTTTGTACTCTAATGTGTTTTTTTTATTTATTTCATTTCTTAAAAATGTCCTGAGTAGTTTTTATTTTTTGACATAGTATTTGTGTGGAATCACAAGTAAACATGACTTTATTTGCTTGGTTTATGATGCCGGAGACTGGAGTGATACACAAAGTATCATTTTAAAAGTTCATATTAATAGATTTTATTTGGAAGATGGATTTTTCTGTTTTGACTAATAGAAAGCAAGAGGTGAAAGACATACCACACATGCAAGAAAGGAAGGACATATGCCTACAAAAACCATGCATAATAGACCTGCTGAGAAAAAGATTTTAAATATTTACCTTACATGTGTTTAAATACATTTCATCAAAATATAATTTGAAGTATAGAATTAAAGCATTTTGACAAATTCTGGAACGTTAATCATGAGCAGAACTATCTCAAAATGAGTCTCACATCAGCTTGCAAAACAAACTTATTAAATGGTACGGTAGTTTCATAGTAATCCCCATTCAATGACAATGCATAAAAAATAGATACTTTCAAAAAATAAAATGATGCGGAAAAGATCCAGACAGTGATTGGTGACTCTCAATCACTATCTGCTTAGACCTGTTAGTTAAGGGCTCGACGGCAACACCTAACTGTCCAAAGCCAAACTTTGGGTCAGTTTGGGTCACTTTAAGTTTGACACAAATGTAAAAATGCATTCTAATTGTTCCATTTTGCCTTTTACTGTGCTTGTGTTTTTTACTAGACTCAGATATTATGTTTGGAGTCACTGTTGCTTATCTACTGCATAGTGGGCGGTTTCATCTTAATAACGATGAGCGCTTTTGCCAGAGCTGGATTGCGATCCTCAAGAACCCAGGTATGATCAACTACACACCACATCATGTGGTGGTTATCAGTCTCATCACTGTAACTGTCTGTTTTCTTAATCCAAGCATAATTTACATTGTTAAATAAAAATCATATTAGCACTGGTTGGCCTTCAGTGGTAATACCGATAGCTTATGTACAGGAGAGTTATCATATTCAATTCTACGTTCAGCAGTTACATAAATTTTTCCAATACTGATTTCAACTTTAGATTTGTTAAACATTCAATGTGTTATTGTGCTGTTTGTCATAAAATGCACTGTTCTTTTTTCTAGGCAATTGTCATAATGCATAATCGTCGAACATAGTCAAGACCTAAAGCAAGGTTGTGTGACTTCTTTTTCTCGTTGCAATCTTTTCTGAAAGATCCCGAAGCAAGTGCACTTGAAAGGCAGTATTTTAACATGGCACCTTTAACTGTTGTATTGCTATGCAAAAACACTTTGATAACCATTAACTTCAAAAATAAAATACACTCTTGCCACAATTTTCAAGACTAATGTATTTCTGCTCATAAGTTAAATTCTCTGGAATCAGAGAAAAAATACCATTAGTTTTAATGGTAAAATTATATTATCTAGAACCAAAAACACTTTTAACCTGCCATTATTCAGCTATTTCTGTTGTTGAGCTGTACTGTAAAGAACAATTTGAAATAAAAAAATCACACATTAGTATGTGATGCTGTTGAAAAATTCATAAAAATGAATTTGAAAAAACAGGATAACTTTATTTATGCAAGCTTTCTTCACATGGTAGGTCTGCATTTAAATTCTGTTCCCTAACATTGTGAATGAGGAGTTTAATATTCTTTGTTGGAATTCTGTACAAATATTTTTTTCATGTAAGGTGTTTTCTCATAATGAAGACCTTGTAAACTGAGAAGAGTGGTCAATCTGTACATACACTTTATTTTGTATTCAATAAGTATAACAAAATGAATGTTGCTTTCAGATAAATCATTTTCAGGGAGCATACAAAAAAGTTAGGATGTGTTTATGAAGCTATATAAAAGGGTCAACAATCAGCACTGAGGTGAAGTGAAAACTACAATTTCACTACAGAAGCAGTTGTGATACAAGCATATGAAAATACAAGTAATTCCTTTACCTTTATTGATTTATTATATAAAAACTATACAGGATGAGGCAGGATCCACTCCTGAAATTTGTGTTCAAACACTTGGGTTCTATTGTTAAATGTCAATTTGCTGAGAAGTTGAAGTAGCAACCAGTTGCAGCACACATAAAAAAACTGGGAACATTCTGCTTAAATGGAAATGGTTTGTTGTCACAGGTATTTTAACTGCACTTGTGCTCATCACAGAACACTTTCCTTGTATTAAGTCTCTGAGCCAAGTGCTTAAAAACATTAAATAAGGATTGGTCCATCATACATAACAAAACTCTGTTGCTCTCTTTGGCTCTTGCTATTATTTATAAACAGGTTTATACTCTTAAAAGGATCTAAAAGATTTGTCAACTGGCTGCTGAGATTCTCAGAATAATATTCACACTCCACTTTGTAGTACTTGCACAGTAAAAATAACTGTATAATCCTTTTTATATTGCAGGCACCATATCATCTGAGAGTAAAGGAAACGTCACAGAAGACACAGTCAGTGTTTCCAGAGATCCCGTTTGTTCCAAAATCACATACCGTTGAAACCATGGATGGCAAATGATTGTTCTCTTACTTTATTAGCAACATATGTGTGAAAATCACCTTGGGGCAAATTTTTGCACCTGCATTCACAAACAGAATGTCAAAACCCCCAACAAGTATTTGTAAGGGCAAGGGTGGGATGCAATGTGAGAAGGTGTGCCAGTTTGCCAGAGCAACTGCAGCCCCTGATGTGCAATGCAAGACAATGATTTCATTGGTGGATCAGGTAGGCCCAGTCCTCTGGAAGCTATGGCAGCTTCTTTGGTGAACCCGCAAATGCTCCAAAACACGGTATTGCCGAGAGAAGGTCATGGGGCAACGGGGACAGGGGTATGGCCTCACCCCAAGGTGAGAGCGCAGGTGCCGATTGAGGGAGCCTCGCTGACTGAAAGCCCTCTCACACACAGTACATTTATACTGTTGGGCGCCCACAAGGCCCATGGGACTGGTCTGTGAATGGGACTGGTTTGAAGAGCTGCTGGAGCCTCCTGGGGTCTCCATGGACTCGCTGAAATCCACAGCTGGCTGCTTGGGTGAAATTCTAGGATGCTCTCTGGCGCTGACATCTACATCTGCCACAACCCTGTTAAGGCCTTCGTCTTCCGAGTTGCTCGTTCCCCTTCGCTGGCTGTGAAGGTAATGGTAGGTTACCTGGCCATGGTAGTCTGGCAGGTCATTCTGCTGTTGTCTGAAAAAACACTCCTTTTCTCTGCCAACGTCTGGTATGCTCAGGCCAGTGTCTTTCTGGGTGGTGATTGTAGATGTCGGTGCCTTAGTAATCTTTTGCGCAACCCCGTCGTTTTCTGTACAAGAGTTTGCTGTTACATTCCATGGGTCGGGGTTTGTGGCGATGGTTTCATCGAGGCGTTTTTCCACACATGTCTGGCTGTAGGAGTTTCTGTTTTCCGGACTCCAGGAGTCTGAAGAGCACTGACAGTCATCTGCAACACATTTAATAAGATTATATTTCTTTTTCTTGGCACTTTGCCTATCAGCATTGGCACGTATTTTTAGGTCAGCGGGAGAGTTGTTGAGGTTGGGAGATGGGATGTTGTCATTGTTTTTGCTGTGGGGTAGTTTTGTAAGTGGCAAATTTCCACTCTCAGCCATGCGATGACTCTTTAAGGTTTTACTTAAGTGTGAACAAATATCTACAGGCTGTTGATCAAACCTCCCTTCCTGATCAATGAAGACGGTTAGAGAACTAATTTCAGTGGAAGCATCATTACTCTGCTTCACAGGAGAACATTGAGCTATAGTGTGGACTGAACGGATGCACTCACCGGCGGTTCCTGGACACAGACTGTTTGTGATTACACTTTTTCCTTTGGTACACACTTCTGCTACAACATCCTTCTTCGCACCAGGATGACAGCGGTGTGGTGTTTCAGTTACAGTATCTAGAACTTTGTCACTTACAGTGTCTCTGATAACAGAACAATATGTGGGATGTTTTGTCCCGGGCATAACGGGCTCCTGCCCTGTGGCTCTTGATAATCCATGATGCTCTGCTGAGAGTCCAGAGTGAGTAGTTCCTTTTACACTGGTGTCATAGACTTTAAAGTTATGATTCAGGTCACCTGCATGATGTATCACAGGAACAACCTCATAACTTTGCCTTCTCCATTCTGACACTTGGCAGTGAGATTCAGTTTTGTTGGTTCTTTCTGTTGTCTGGGCCTTGACAAATCTCGTTAGATTTGATGCATTTTCATCTGGAAGATAAAATTTTGACATGTTCTTTTCAAATGTATTTCCAGTCCAGTGTATTTTAACCTGTGATCACAAAGGCAAGTGTAGCAGAACATTTCATATACATGTGTATTTTGACTGCATATGACATTTAATTTATTACCTTTAATACACCCATTGTTTTCACTTAGTTGACAGTTACATTCATATGATATTTGAAGGTTGGTTAAATATTATAAACTCTTTGATGTACTAAATCGTGCTTAGATACCTACTGATGAATACAAAGAAACATACGTCATGTCCCTGAGGTGTGTAAAGTGTAACATTCGTACGTTAATAGAAACGGAAGATTCTGGTAATGTTTTAAAAATTGTAGCGGAAAATTAAAAACCAAATGAGAAATAATATAGGATTTGGACATGGGAACCCATGCAGCATCTTTGGTGGATTTTGCTGAGTTCCACAGTTTTTTTTCCCTTGTGCATCATCTGTGTTAATTTGTTTTTGTGTTTTTGTAACTGTACTCTTCTATCATGACATATAAGTGGTTCAAGTATGTGCACTGATAGAGTTAAGGAGTCATAATAACCACATTACTCAGAAATGAATCCATGTTTTTCGAGGAATTCCCATACAGGGTAAATTACTATATACAGCAATTATTACAAATGGCCCACACATAGTTTACTATTGTAAAAATGTACCATGCATAAAAATGGATACACCTAAGGGTCCTGTGAACGGTATACTTCTCTAAGAGCATTTTCACTGACTAAACAGGACTTTTTTATTACCAGCTTCCATGTTTTTTGGCGACTCGGATGATACGGTCCACCTGTAGTCAAGAGCATGCAGCAGTTCCTCCATTTCTAGGCAGGTAGCAGCAGAATGTAGCGAGTCCTCCAGGCCTGGTGGGGGCAGGCTACCTGTATAGATAAACTCCAACAGTAGCTCCAGTGTTTCATGTGTTAGGTCTGGAAATTGTAAATCCAATAATGTCCCTTGACTGGACAGGAGAGAGGCAAGGACTGGGCTTGATGCAGCCAGGATGTTTTTGTGAGCCAAATACAGTTTTCCAGGGCTGAGCTGCAGTCGAATGACACAGTCACAAAACTGTCCCCTCTCCCTCTGGTAGTTTAGGTTCTTCAGCAGGACCAGTACATGTGCAGGGACTTTCGAGGAGTGAGCCATCACCTGTAGGCAAAGGTGTGTGCATTACAATCTGTGTTAAAATCTTAAGGGAAAAAAAATGCTGAGCAGGGAGGATAGCAATAAAATTGAACCACAAAATATACAGTCCTGCTTAGATATTAATGATTAAATTTCGTTTCACCACTAAACTGATATTAGTTGATATGCCAATCAGTGCAATACATTAAACTCTTATCAGTTCCACTTATTGTTATAAATGACAGGTTTAGGCACTTTGAACTGTATAAATCAGTCAAGTATGTTGTCCCGACGTTTGCAGTTATAGTGGCTGTTTTATGTGACATTTCATACATAAACAATGATGGAAGATCAAACTGTGAGGTGGAATATGATAAAAGTAAAGAGAAAAATAAAATAAACTTACTGAGACTATGTGTCCGGGGGAGCTGCATGCAGCCGTCCAGTGCGGAGTGGAATGAGCCTCTAGGTGTCGGGGACACGGTGCGGTGAGGTGCGGGACAGTAAGTGACCGCTCATACGGAAAACAATCACACGGCTTTTCAAACTACGAGTTCGACGTGACCATCCGCGCGCCGCCGAGAGGGGAGTCCCATGTCTGACGTCCGGCCGTCCGTGCCCATATAAGGAGAGACACGGCCCACTCTAACACGATCATATCCTTTCTTGTACATTCAATCCCGCCCCGATCCCGCCCCTCGTGACGTCATATTCATAAGTTCGGGGGCGCGCCAGAAGCACCACGTGCTCGTCACACCGCCGCACTGTACGGTGTGTTGGGTTACAGTATCCTGGTACTGTGAGTTCCGTCTGATCGTCGCAATGGAAAAAACATTTCCAAGATTAAACCGTATCTATGTTTAGGAAATAAGAAAAATAATGTTAAAACTGCGTACATCTAGTTCAAGTATAACAATTCCACATTAGTTAAGTACATTAATTTCTTATTAATTTTTCGGCAAATGCCAATAACAAGGAGCCCGTCATTGAAATTTAGAGTGTTTATCCTTGTTCATTAATATAATAAATTAACTGCTCTGGTTTAGTAATATGTAAAAATAACTATGCGAATTAAATGTACAGTAAATGGGTGGTGCAGCGGGTACCGCAGGTGCTTCACAACGGACGTGGGTTCGATCCGTGTTCGGGTGGGTCCCAGGAGGAGCGTTTCAGGTGAAATCGTGACTCTATGTTGCCCTCAGTCTGTAGGTCACGCTGCTCTATTGTGTATATATCTAAGCAGAGCGCGGTGCGTCTAACCTCGCAAGTCGCCTTGAACAAAAACATCACCTGAGCACGAAAGGAGGAAAACCAACTCGTCCTGTTCCGGGAACCAAATATTTTGGAAAATTTGTACATTTGCTTGAACAGTGGGGGAATAGGACCCCCACCTCCCAACAGTCCATTCGAACGGTTTGTAATGAGAATTTGGGTTCTTATTATGTTTCATGTTATTATTCCGGACTGTTTTATGATTATCTATTTCTATGACATACTGAATGTTCCCAGCGTTCACACGTTTGAACAATAGGACAGTGGGGTAGGGCATATCCACGCCGCGGTGTCGGGATCCTCTCAGTTACAACACTTTTCCCGAACCCACCCCCCGGTCGCTGAGCCGCGCACACACTGCCAGCTGAGTCCCTGTCCCTGTCGCCGCCTTAACGTCACAGAGTGACCAGCTGCTGGCCACGCGCTGTACCGCTCCGTGCTCACGGGCTTGGGCACAAGCCGTCCGTCGTGCCGACGCCGGTCAAATTCCAGTCTAAATTTAGCCACGAAACATGTGAACAAATTTAAGCACGTGGGCATGTGTAATTTTTGAGTGGGCACAATGTTGCTGTTCCTAAGCGCATGTGTCTGGCTAACTATGAGGAATAGAGTATAAATATCGCACATTGTAACATGTTAAGATGGGCCGTATCGTCGCTGTATGTATGTCATTTTTTGGTGATTAAGAAAGTTTTCATCAATTCATTCAGTTGTTCGTGGAAGCTTAATGTGGACCCCAGTATGTGTGTTAAATTATTAAATGTTTCGGTTCCCCGCGAAGTTTGACATGTTATTTGCGTGTAGGATAACTCGTTTTTCGCGTTACCTGTCGACAAATGGACGGATGGAAAGACCTTTTTGACCGCTCCGGCGCTCCGTAGAGAAGTGACTCAACGCGCGTCCCCGCTGCACATGGTCCTTTTCGCGTCCGCGCTAGAGAACGTGGACTTTTCCTGTCTAGCAGGGAGCTCGTCTGAGTCGTAATGCCGGCAAAAATAGTGTTTGCAACCGACGACGCTGACATGGAAGACACAATGGAGACCACCGTAGATAACAAAAAAGCGCTTAAGGTAGGAAAAGTTGATGTTTAACTTTAAATTTCTTCTGGGACTTGTACCAGAGATCTCCGTCCTCGTGTTGCGCGCGCGCACGTGTACCTGCCCAGTGTAAACACGTGAAGCGCGGAATTTTTTTTGCTTGAATATGATTTTATGTTCTGCCGTCCGTACAGCAACGTTTAATGTACCTTACTGAAGGCGAAAAGAAGATTTTAGGAATTAATTTAACAATGATTGTTAATGCGGCGGCCTGCTAGCAGGAAACCATCTAGATGTGTTAGCCTATGGCTAACAGCCACTGCCAGCTCGGGTTTGATAGTCCGTTGATTCTTTTTTATCCTTATTTCTATGTATTTCTGAGCTTTAGTCCACGAAAAACCTTTACGGCTTGCTAAAGGTATTTGTTAATGAAGCCAGAAAACTATTACTTGTATTATTATAGATACTGGCTAATATTTATTAACTGGGATTAACCGCCTATTATTGATGTGTTATTAGAATTCTTTACCATTAGTGATCTTATTGTTCCTATTTGCTGTTGCTGTCTTGTTTTTAAATATAATTGCACAAAAGTACAAATATTGATGAGCTAGACTGCATTGCAATACACCACATGTATGGGGAGCAGTTCATATACAGTTTTAAGACACGTTTACATTTTAAAAGCCAGTTTCATTTCTTTCATATTGTTTAATTTGGACAAAGAAAGGGAACAACGATTTTGGTTTATTATTTAAATCAGTCTATATAGTTTTTGACATCTGCTCCTGAAACCCGGCATGTGTTTTACACCGCAGCTGATCGGTGACGTCACAAATCCCAGCCTACCGGTCGCGAGAAGAGACCGGTTGGTCCTATGAAATATACCATTCTGAAAGTGTGAAATTACATTTAATGCACTCCCCAGTCCAGTCCTCTGTTTATTTCTAAATACAATTTCTTTGTGTCGTTTTCTGCTGTTTACTGAATATGCAATTTCCGTCCTAATCTTTCCCATAAGCTATATGGTGAAGTATTCTGGCCCCCAATCGGCTCCCCTTCACGTTGCCTACCAACTACACACAACTATGTAAATTGCATTTTCAAACATCTCAACCATAATTACCAGTTAAATAATTTCACCTGATAATAAGTAAACAACATTAGTAGCATGAACAACAAGGGAAACTGCTGTGAAAATTTTGATTAAAAATATCACATTACATTTGGCTGTAGCTCCATTGCAGCATCTAAACAAGTAAAAACAGTAATCGATAATTGGAGTAAGAAAGGAAAACTCGATGTGAAACACGAGGGAAATGACAATAAATTTGAAATGTGTGTGCAAACATAAAAGTGGTCATAGAAAGACAGTGGGAAGCTTCACACTGTACTGACTCCATGTTTGTAGCTTCTGTATTTTCTCCAGCGGCAATTTTTGCGCAGCAGTCTGTTGGAGAGTATAATAATAAATTTATTGTAAAACTGGAGAGTGTGTACTAAAATCCACTGGGTATAACTATGGATAAATTCAATAGAGGCTTTAAGCAAGGGAAGCCTGTACATAAACCTCATAAATATAAACATATAATGGTATCCCAATAATTCAGTGTTTTAATTGACATTTCAGTCTCTCCTCTAGATGGGGATGTGATCCTGTAACTGAGTGTTCTGCACACAAAAAGACACCTCGAATAGCAGTCTTCAACAAGCTCAAGGCACTGACTTCATAGTGTAGTTCTGTGGTACACAATATGTAATGTATTGCATTAAGTGTTTGTGTCAAAAGGCAAAAGTGTCAGCATGCCAATAGTTTCTTAATGTCTCAATCTGTCCAGTTTATAACATTTGGTAGCCTGTAGTGGGAATTAGTAACGAAAATTTGAAACCTTAGTTTAGTTCGTGATATAGTGGTGTATATGCAAATGGGCAGAAAAATGGCTCTTATGCTCACCTGTAGTTTATGGTTCACCTGTTTGGTATGAAAACAATGCAGAGAGAACAGGATTTTGCTCAATTTTTTAAGTCAATTTTTTGTAATTTTATGTTTTACAGAAACTAAAAAAAGAGAAGGTCAGCGATGGGAAGACAAAGGTAAAGAAAAAGCCAGTTGAAGAAGAAGAGACCGACGAGCACGAACCACCGACCCCGAAGAAGAAAAAGACAGATGGACCCAATGGCAAATTGCCAAAGAAGAAGAAATTGAGCACTGTCAATGGAAACGTGACCAATGGAGCACCTTTAATGAAAAGCCCATCACATTCATCTGAATCTGAGTGCAACGGCTCAGACACTGAAGAAAGAACAAAGGTATGAAAAATTGCAGACTGTCCAAACTGACCTATTTTATTCGATTTTCCCTTAATTCTTTACTATCTATTTTTTTATTATGGAAGCAAGGTGATTTGGTGTGTCCGTTTTGCATTCAAGAATGAATTATCAGTGCAGTTTAATAATTTGAAATGTGTTGTACCACATTATTTTTTCTCCAGAAACATCTAAAGAAGGAAGTAGTCAATGGAGATGCTGTACAGACTCCCAATAAGCCCAATGACTGTTCCACAGTGGCACCTCCTAACCACTCAAGCAGTGACAGTGATGACGTTGTGAGTTACTGATGTCAAAATCTTGAACTGTACGCTTGCTTGTCAGTTGCAATCTGAAATTTTGCAGAATCTGCTGCTTAGCAGATGTTTTGCTTCCCCATTTCAGGGGTCTTTTGAGCTGCTGTAGCTCATCATCTGCACAGCTTTGCAGTGAGGAAGTTTTAAATTTACAGCAAGTTTTAAAATGTGTTAACTGGGGGGGTTAAAATCATTTTCAGTGCTCTGTAGAAAAGAACTGAATGATGTTAATGGAAAACCAGCTTTATTATAAATGGACTTTCTTCTTATTTTTGTTAAATTTTCAAAATAACTTTTTAACCTTTGTTCTTGAGTTTATAATTTTATTTTTAATGTTTTGTACTTTGTAAAGGTGGAAACACCAGAACAGAAAGAAGGTGCCTTCTCTAATTTCAGAATTTCAAAAGAGACCATCAAATTACTTCAAGGTATCTGTCTTAATAATCCTCAAAGTTCTTCATGCAAATAACTAAGTTGAACATCTGATACATACTGTATAGTGTTCATGGGGATTGCGCATTTTTTGTTTACAGTAGACATGTATTTTGACTCTGGTGCTATCTGTTTCTAGCCCGAGGAGTGGCGTACCTGTTTGACATCCAAGCAAAGACATTTGACTTTGTGTATAATGGGAAGGATGTGGTGGCCCAGGCGAGGACAGGCACTGGGAAGACCTTCTCCTTTGCCATCCCCCTCATCGAGAGGCTGACAGCCAATCACGACAGGAAGAGGGGGCGAGCTCCAAAGGCAAGACACTGACATGACATTAAATGATAGATGTATGATAAAGAAACTTTTGAATAATGTAAAAAAAAGGAATAATCAGACTTTTGCTTCAAGAGATGGTTGGTTGGTGGTGTAGTGTATAAGGAAATGTTTCTTGAAGTTCAAGTTCAAGAAGGGCCCAGCTGAGTAACCTGTAGTCCTTACCTTAAATTGCTCTAGCAAAATACCCATTTCTGAACATGGATAATCAGCTAATCAATAAAATACATGCACTTTCCAGTGGCAAAGTACAGACATGGTAGTATATACAAACCCCATTTCCAGAAAAGTTGGTACATTTTGTAAAATGCAACAAAAACAAGAATCTGTGATTTGTTAATTCTCTTGAACCTTTATTTAAGCGACAAAAGTACAAAGAAAAGATTTCCAATGTTTTCACTGCCCAACTTGATTGTATTTTGTAATTATAAACAAATTTAGAATTTGATGCCTGCAACACACTCTGACTCGAAAAGACGGCACTTTGATGGCAGCATATGTCTCTAAAATCCCAATGTGCGCCTTTGCATCAATGGTACCTTCACACATCTGCAAGTCATGCATGCCGTGGGTACTGATGCACCCCTATACCATGACAGATGTTGGCTTTTGCACCTTTCGCTGATAAGTCTGGATGGTCCCCTTCGTGTTTGGCATGGAGAGCTCAACATCCATTTTTCCCAAAAACAAGCTGAAACATGGTCTCATCTGATCACAGCACACGTTTCCATTGTCTTTTGGACCATCTGAGATGAGCTCGAGCCCAGAGAGCTCAGCAGCGTTTCTGCACGTAATTGATGTATGGCTTTCTCCTTGCACAATAGAGTTTCAGGTTGCATTTCTTGACGCAGTGGCATACTGTGACAATGGTTTTCCCAAACCCATGTGGCTATACTTATTACAGTAGCATGACAGTTTCTCATGCAATGCTGTCTGAGGGCTCGAAGGTCACACACAGTCAACAGTGGTTTCTGGCCTCGCCCTACATGGACTGAGATTCTTCCGGATTACCCAAATTTTTTCACAATATTATATGCGGTAGATGGTGAAAGACCTAAATTCTGTGCAGTCTTACGTTGAGAAGTGTTCTGAACTATTTGACAATTGTCTCACAAAGTGATGAGCCATGACCCACCTTTGCTTGCAAAGACTGAGCCTTTGGTGGTGCTCCTTTTATACCCAATCTTGATACCCTCACCTGTTTCCAGTTCACCTGCTTATTACGGAATGTTTTAAAAATGGTGTAATTTGAGTATTCTATTAACTTTTCCCACTGATTTTGCCCCTGTCACAACTTTTTTGGAAAGGGTGGGGTTTTTTATTTCTTGGCCACAGCATGGCTTTGTTAGTGTCATGGTGAATGATGGGCTGTTTTTCTTTCAGGTCCTTGTTCTTACCCCTACAAGAGAACTTGCTATTCAGGTTGCCAAGGATTTTAAAGACATCACCAGGAAATTGTCCGTGGCCTGTTTTTATGGTGGCTGCGCCTACAATCCCCAGTGTGAGTTGAATATGGATATTTGAAACAAAATATTTAAGCAATTCAATTACTGTATAATGAAATATTTAAAATAAGTACAATTTTCATATTTTGCAGCAAATATATAGAGTTTCTATGTAAAGGCAGTTAGTCTTTAGCGGATCAGATTTCAGACCCATTTGTTTTCCATGGTATATACACGCACAGAATTGCATGGAATTTCCTTTACAGTTAATTTTGGACAACTAACTAGAAGTTTGTACTGTCCTCTGTTGACTATGGTTGTATCCTGTTTGGCATGGTGATTCTGTAATAAAACATGTGAGTTGGTTGTTTTTTTCTCATCTGTGTCTCAACAGTGGAAAGCATTCGCAATGGAATTGATATTCTAGTAGGCACCCCAGGCCGAATTAAAGACCTCTATCAGAACAGCAAACTGAACCTTTCTGAGCTGAAGCATGTGGTTCTGGATGAAGTGGACCAGATGTTGGACATGGGCTTTGCAGAGCAAGTGGAGGAGATCTTGTCAGCTTCTTACAAAAAAGGTTAAATTAGCAACACAAATCGATTTCCTGTGGAAGCATTAAGCGATATTTAGCCAAAATGTATGTTTTCATGCTTTAGTTCATTTATTGGGCAAACCAGACTGCTTGTTTTAACAAATACTGCTTCCAGAAGATAACGCAAAAATTGATTTATCTATAAATGTCACCCCCAGGGCATCAAGTGACTTGAAAATCATAAGAGAAAATTAAATCAGCAGTTTATGGTGTAATGGGTGGCTCCCCTTTGCATTAGTCAATGATACTTAATTTTTGCTTTTCATTTCTTTCTTCATAATGCCTGTTAAGCTTTAAGTTTTGATGATATTAAAAGGTTTGAAAATTTTCTTTCTGTGCTCTTGTTTGATACTTGACCTGAACGCTTTTGTGTTACCGCAGACTCAGAAAGCAACCCCCAGACACTGCTCTTCTCTGCCACCTGTCCCCACTGGGTGTACGCTGTGGCCAAGAAGTACATGCGGCCACAGTATGAGCACATTGACCTCATTGGCAAGAAGACACAGAAGACGGCCACCACTGTAGAAGTACGTCAACCTAGTGCTTTGCAAAGGACTTCCCTCAGCTCTTTGTCTGACAGCTTGATGAGGTTTTCAGGGATGCACAGTTAGCAAAGGAGGAGGTTGTATGTAATGAAAGATTACTTCCAAGATTTCAACTTTATTTTATTAATTTAAATTTATTGATTTTTAGCTGAGGTTATCCTTCTTAAAGTGGTTAATTAGGCTGTGACTCATTTGTACTTCTCATGAATCATCTTTAACCTCTGTTGAGTTGCAACTCAGTAGCTAGGAAATTCTATAGAACCTGTCGTTTGCACACGGGGAAAGCAGTCAAACCAGTGTCTTAGTACTGAATAATGAATGCTGTTTTTTTTGACTATGCAGTTAAGAACCGGTCAACACGATCTGCCATGAATGGGTATTTTGGTGTGGTGTCAAGGGACATGTACATGATTTGGTCACTAGTCTGTGCTGTCAAATTTTAAAACTGATATTTTCCTGAAGGTTCAAAATAATATAAGGCCAATACTGCATCACTTAAAGTTCACCTTCATTGACCATTGAAAAATGATTTCTTACTGGTTGTACGTACTGGAACATATGTCATTTTTCCAGGATGTAATTGCCGATGACAAGTAGGATTATTTATTTATTTTAAAGAATCTTGTTGGCGCTGCTTTTTAAACATTGACACCTTTTCTAACAAATCTATTCTTCTGTGGAATAAAAAAATTCATACCAGACCAGTTTTTAGTTCTGTCTTAGGGCGGCTTGCTTTCATCAGTAGTGACAAACAAGCTAATATCATTTTACAGTTGTTTGTATTGGCTCAACATGCTTCAAAATTCCTACCTCCAGCCTTTTACATGGTTTTAGTTGTTAGAGTATTGCATGCCATTTCTTGTTTGAATATCTTTTTTTTTTAAATTGACAGGCTGTTGTTTGTAAGTCACATTCTCTCTCTTTGAAACAGCACCTGGCCATTGCTTGTCACTGGTCCCAGAGGGCAGCTGTCATTGGAGATGTGATTCAGGTGTACAGTGGTAGTCATGGACGCACCATCGTCTTCTGCGAAACCAAGAAAGAGGCCACTGAGCTCTCGCTCAACACATCCATAAAACAGGTACCCTTAGTAGGACATGCTGCCTGTGCATATGGCTCCTCCAAAGCTCGATGTACATTTTGCATTCCCCCTTGAAGATGGACTTATACTGCAGGACTTTTGTTCTTTCCAGTTTACATTGAAATTGTATCCTGCATCTTATTCAAAGAGATACTTGTGGCTGTGGCTGGTGTAGTGTGAGGGTGATTTCTTGCCCTTTCTGACTGCTGTGAATGCATATATCACAGAATACCCAGTCTCTGCACGGAGACATTCCTCAGAAGCAGAGGGAGGTCACACTTAAAGGCTTCAGGAATGGAGTCTTTGAGGTCCTTGTGGCTACCAATGTTGCAGCCCGCGGGTTGGACATTCCAGAGGTTGACCTGGTCATACAGTGTTCGCCCCCAAAGGTGAGAAGGAAGGAACCATCTTCTTTTCTCATATTTTTTTATGCTATGAATTTTCAAGAGCTTCAGAGAATTAAAGATTCTGTGAATACTTAGTATGGAATAACTAAGACATTCAATGGTGATTCCTGATAACGTTTTTTTGTAATTCTCTTGGTTATAAGTGGGTTCATTGAGACTCATCTGTCATCCCTGTAAAGTCGTGCATTATGTCTCTGTCCTCTGGAAAGGATGTAGAGTCCTATATCCATCGATCAGGTCGAACAGGCAGGGCCGGCCGGACAGGCGTATGTATCTGTTTCTACCAGCGCAAAGAAGAACAGCAGCTCCGATATGTGGAGAACAAAGCCGTAAGTGTCTGTGCAGCCAACTGCAAACATAAGGCTATACTTGTCATTATTAGCGATATTAGCAAGAATGGTTTTAGCATAAAGTGATTTTGATGTTCTTTCAATGTGCATGCATTTTATTTTCTCCCTCCTAGGGAATTACATTCAAACGGGTTGGAGTACCTACAGCCAACGATATTATCAAATCGTCTAGTAAAGATGCAGTAAGGTATGCTCACATTTTTCAGCCTGTCACACTTAGTGTCTGTCAAAAACACTAAAGTTGAATTTCATTTTGTGCCACTGTTGTTTGAAGTTGATAGATTTGACCTTTTTGGGTATGTTTTTACTCAGATTTTTACTATTTTAGTTGTGAATGTTTTCTAGTACATAAATTCAGATTCTTGTGAAAAGAAATGGGTTCATATGATGGGTTCATGATACAAATCTGAGCCTTTATGATAATGAAATTCACACGTTTTTTTCATATGCTTTGTGAATGTGTCATACGAAATCTTTCCCAAATCAGGTATCTGGATGGCGTACCATCTGTGGCAATTGAATACTTCCGTTCGGCAGCAGAGAAGCTGATAGAGGAACGGGGAGCTGTTCCAGCTCTCGCTGCTGCCCTTGCTCACATCTCAGGGGCTACCACCCTTGAGCAGCGCTCCCTCCTCAACTCTGACGTGGTTAGTGCACCCAGTCCATAAGTCTGTGTTTATGTCCTGCCTTGACTGTGCATCAGCTATTTAATGAAATTTTGAACCTATTTTTCAGCATTCAAGAAAGAAGTCAAGTGTAACATGTAATATGTGGTCTTTAACTTTCCAGGGATTCACCACCATTCTGCTGAAATGTTCTCAAGAAATGCACAACATAGGCTATGCCTGGAGGACCCTTAAGGAGCAACTGGGGGAGGAGATTGATAATCAGATTCAGAGGATGACCTTCCTTAAGGGCAAGACTGTATGTATACATCTCTGTGTGAATAAATGTTTCTTTTTTAAAGTTGCAGATCTTTAATCCTGAGGTTTTACCGTAATACATATACGGTTGTGTATCAGTTCTGGAGTAACTGTAAAGTTGAGTTCTTGCTTCGTAGTGACTGTATCCTTTTAAATATTAAATATAACATGTATGTTTTGTTTTACATCATGATGTTATTGAATTTGTTTCAGTTAAAGAAACAAATAGATCGTTATGCACTTTTCAACTGCGTTGAAGTTTGAAGTTTTGAGTCTACACTACACCTGTTCTGATTTCGCTTGGAGATGCTGGTTTCAGAATCCCTCATAAAAAAAAATTTTTTTCTTAATTTTAGGGAGTTTGCTTTGATGTTCCAGCAGCTAAAGCAAAAGAAATTCAGGTTGGTGGTGTTTTTTTTAAATTTATATTCGTTTAGTGATGGAGAAGAGCATGTTTGTAATGTGATCTAAAGTCACGGTGCTGCAGTTATAACACTGCCACCTTCAGCAAATGGGTTTCTCCGCTAACATATGCAAGCTTAGGTTACGCTTCCAAACTTTGATGAGTCAAGTGATATGATTCATGCCATAGCTTCAGATTTCAGTCGCGTGCATGACAGAATGCCCAAATTGGTGTTTTAGGGTTTTCCATACTATCTACAGGTTTCCACTGTTGGTTTGCCCCCCACCCCCCTGTGCCTGTTAGGCTGCTTGACTGGTTTTGCACCCAGGAGCAAATTTTGGGGTTTGAAAGCAGTATTGTTTCCGCGTGTAAAGTGATCAGTTGGTATATGATGTAATTATTTGGTATCTGCCACTAATGAGGCAGCCCTGTGAAGACTTGTACGGTATTGAACAGAAGCGCTGGTTTATAGTAGCCACCAGGGCACTGCTGAGTATCGATGGCTGCAGATTCCTGTCCCCGGTTTGTAAGTATCTCCCGCACACCTTCTGTAGGAGGTCTGGCAGAACGGCCGCCGCTGGCAGCTGTCGATAGCCACAGAGCTCCCAGAGCTGGAGGAGAACAAGTGGAGCGGTGGAGCCCAGACATCAGGCGGAGCCCCTGGCCGCTCCTTCAGCAGCGACAGACGAGGGGCCAGACGCGGAGGACGAGGGGGTCGAAGCTTTGGTAACAACAACCGAAGAGGTGGTGGTGTGAAACGGAGCCACAGCAGGGCTTTTGATTACTGAAGGGTTGTGACCTGACCTGGTGCTTTGGACCACTCCCACATTCCCACTTTCCCAGCAGTGGCTGAGCGGACTCTTCACATTTACCCTTGGAAGTGCTCTAAAGGGCTCTACCACCTTCATACCTCTCTGCTACAAGTCAAAGGCTTTGCGTTTATGTATTTAATATTATATGTGAATGTCCATTCATAGGAATGAGATGACATTGATTAAAGGTGTTCTTTAAAAAATCTTGTTTTCACTTCAGTCCTTGATGGCGATCTAGACTTTTACCTGAAGTTTGCTATATTTTTGTTGCTAAGGTGATAGTTTAGGTAAGTATGGTGCTCAGTCAGTCAGTTCAAAAACACCATATAAAGCAGAGATCAAACCTTTGGAACTCTTGGGTTAGATGAGCAGTTAGTTGTATGTATTTTTAGAAATATGTAATAGAGAGAGCAAAGGCACTTTATAGATGGTTTAAATTTACAATTATTTGATGTGCAACTAAACATAACCATCACTCCTTTATACATCTGTTCCTTGCACCCAGTTGGTCTAAGAGTGGAGAGCCGAACTGTTTTAAAGACATTAGGAGACCGCTAATGGCCGTGCTGAGGTCCCCGGGTACCCGTTTACATCCCCCCAAAATAGAAGAGTATTGAATACTGCAAAATTTTCAGATAACAATAGAACCTTGTGAAACCTCTGCATAAATGCTTTTCTTTCTTGGATGACATTAAACAGACTCCCATGTTCACCCACAAAGAATCCCATCTGACGTGGAACCAACTTTAATTTGGACAGCCCTATAAAATCTCATATTTGGCAACGATGCTCTGCAAATCCCTTCCACCGAGGGAAGTATTGAACATTTGATTTTGGACATTTTATTGTTCAAAACTAATCTTCAAATCAAGACATCTCATTCTATTTGTTTTTTTTGTAATTCAAATGAGACAAATTTTGGAATTAGTAAAGAAATTATAAAATATTCTGCAAAATATTCATCTGGGCATTAGTTCTCAAAAGTAGTAAAATAGGCACAAACCATGCCGGCATATTCTCTCTAACTCTTCTAATTAATGCAGAATAACTGGTGTTTATCAGGCAATAAAAAAAATCACGGGAGGTAGAAATTCCCAGATACTTAAAACTAGTATTTAAAGTGTGCTTGTACACAGGAGTATAAAGTATGGTCACGTCTCTTTTGCTCTTCAGAGTGCGGAGACTTTTCCCTCGTTCAACAGCACTTCCCATAAGTTCTCAGGGCTCTTTTCTTCCCCCTGGCCAACCAAAATCTCTGGCTGATCAGCAAACCTCTGCTGTGGTACGTGGCTATTATTCATAAGAACCCTCACAACTACATTCCATGATCTACTGTGCACTTTGGCTCACGTCCTGCTTTCCTAAAGTTCATTCAAAATTTGTCTCTCTTTTGTTACAGAAAAAATAACGCAGCATGTCCTATCTGTTATTCACTGCAAAAATTCAAAATTTAAAACTTAATAGTTTGCTGCTACTAACTGATGTGCACATCAACCTGCTAAGGAGGGGATTTCTGGAACAGTAGAGTTTCTAGTCGAAAGCAGTTGCAGCATAACCAGACTTTGGTTCCTCGTTCAGTCGGGTCACAGTGGTCATCAGTTTGTGTTAGGAGCAGAGCGTTTGGCTAGTCATGGTACACCCTGAACGGGGTGCCGGTACATCGCAAAGGGGGGACAGAGATTTGGCACAAGGAGGAAGAGAACCAAAAAGTGAGGAAAAACAGTCCAGTTGTCTAATATTGTTATATTCAGCAATAAATTACAATTAATGTCAGTTTAGGTCACAAAATTCTTATCTGTATATCTACAAAGTTGAATCTGTCTTTTTGTTCTTCATACACGGCTTTGTTTTCCAAGCCACAAGACAAGCTTGAAGTTTGGCACACAGGTACTTCTCACTCTGCACTAGGTTTTGATGTACTTGAACTCTCTATCACACACACGCTGTTGAATTTTCTCACACCCCACACACTGCTTACTACATGCAGATGGATGGAGCTACTCAGGTGCCATTAGATCTTTTAACAGAAATGCACAACAGTAAATCCTGCTGGTGAGAAAGGTAACACGTATGACAGTTCAGACAGTGAAAAATATTTCAGCAGCAAAGGGGCCGCAGCGATAGAGCTATATGTTTTCAAAAGTATTTGACAAAGTGACGTGGCATAATTTCATCTTGTTTCCTTCTCAAGCTGACACGCAGCTCTGGTAATAGAGGAGCACCTTCCATTCTTTGTACCCATTCAGGAACAAAAACACTTAAGCCCGACAGAATTAGTGCACATTTTTAATAAAGTCATCCTGTGCACACTTTGTTAATGTGTGCACACTTCACTACTTCATAGCAGGTGAGGGAGGTTTTTTTTTACTGGTCTGTGCTTAAGGCTACAGAGTTTAAAAAAAACTATTTTATTGTTCAGGTGTTCGAGTAAAACTGAAAAATATGGATGCCAAAAGTTGCTCTGTAAAACTCAATTCCTGCAGATACTTATTTAAGAAAGAGGGTGAATGTAACTCTATGTTCTACCTGTGTATGACTATGAGGTACTGTGTGTGTGTGTGTGTGTGTTAGATGAACGGCAGAAACACGGCAACAGCAGTTGTGGTGAAACTGTCTTTGTGGCTGTGTCAGTATAAAGAAAAAGAAAGCTGCTGTCATTTGGAAGCAATTGCAAACGCTTTGTTGGAGCCATAAACTGAAATGTGAGCTCCAGCAAATGCAAGCAGTTGCCCTCAGCAGTCTGACAGATGACCTGCTGTGAGCAACTTCTGCAGAGGCCCATTTTGACTTCTAGGGGTACGAGCAGCTAAAGTAAGGCTACAAATAAGCAGTTAATAAATAATCTATGGCGTATTGACGTACACAATGAAGGTAAGAGGTAAATATGCTCCTTAAAAAGATCCTATAGTGTATGGCTCCTCAGCAGCCCACTTTGAGATCCAAGACCAGAAGGTTAGAAGCTTTTGTTATACCACTAAGAGTTTGCACCAAGACTTCAGAAATGGAGTTAAATCAGGTGGATTGCTGCCCAGTTCTCACTAAAATTATTCAGTTCTTGAGGACTTAAAAAGTCCCCTAAACAAGACTTTGGAAATTACTCCTGTCTGATGTTACTGCTGTTTTGCTGACTGCAGTTTATTTATTTATTTATACGATTTTGTGTTAATAAAGAAATTCTCATTAAGCTCGATGTCAAAGGACACTAGAACAGCAACCTGCAGGTTGCACGTGGCGTGTTCCAGTTGACCTGGTCCTGGCAGAAGAGCCACCCATCGTGCAGTTCACTTCCACAGAACTGATTCCTAGCAGAAGAATGTTGAAATTCCTGCCCACCAGGGCACTAAGATGAAGACTTCAACCTGGAGCCCTTCTTGTCATCTGTTCTAAAGTATACCTTGAAATTCTTCCTGGTATTCATAACATTCAACCAAAAAAAGCAGATATTTTTCAAGTATTTCCACTTTGTTATTGAATACTGATTATCAGTTTTGATTATGAATGAACCATAACTTGGTCACAGTCATATGCCCCAGCTAACTGGTTTTGTAAGTGAAGTTGCTGTGACATAATATAAAGCATTCTGTTGTAGATTATTTACACATTTGTTGGTTGCTGCGAAGTCCTCTGAGAAACTAGATGTAAGCAAACGACACCAGTGAACTTGAATTTGTTACAGAAAAGTTGATTTAATTAAAGTTACAAAAAAACTTAGAATACATCATACTTTTATGAAAACATTCCTGGATACATAATTAAAAGGTTTTTCAAAAATTGTAGCGTAATACTTCTTCGTTTGTCACAATATACAAATCTGCTCCATTCTGCAGTTAGTGCATATATTGACATGGACATGTACTAACATGCTCTAATCTTCCTTTAGTCCCGGCACAGTCCAAAGAAGATCTTCAAATGCTTCTCCAAGAATGTCGTAGTTTTTGGTTCCTGGGTCTCACTGCATACCTCACTGTTCCACACAGTGGAAGCTAGCTAAGATGTATACAGTACTGGTTGAATTAAGAAGGTCTTGGACTCTTGGCTTCTTGACTCTTGCATCAATAGTTTACAATGCTGTCTTGACCTGTTTCCTGGTGGCTATGGAAAAAAAGGCCTCTGTTGCCCACCATAGGCATGGTAATCTGTTTGAAAAGGTCCACAGTGGTCCATTCCATCACCTGTAGTTGCCAAAACATGAAGTGAATTCTTCAGTTGATGGACAAGAAGATGCTCACGAAAGCAAGATGAAGTAAAAATGACACCTACCATAAAAGTTGCTCCAGCTCTTGATGTTGTCATTAGATTGATTCCAGTGCTCTGTGTTTTTCAGGTGTTCCACTATCTAGAAGTGGAACATAGGAGGAGTCACTTAAAACAATTACCAACAAAAAATTACAGATATTAAAGTTGCTTTCTGGCCTCACCTTCAGCACAGCCTGAGCATGTTCATTACTGGTTGCAGGACTGTGCATGTTTCCTGTGGATCATCAAAATGTGGTGAACTTTTTATCCAAGATCTTGCTTAGCAGGATGGAACCCAGCAACAGCAGTTAGGCACATCTGGGAGCAATAGATGACATACAAAGATCCTACCGCTTGGGTCTGAGTGGAGGGGCAGTGGTGTGAAGAAGTAGTCCTGGTTGCTCTCCATTGTGATGGAGCTTGAATCTCTGTGGCACCGGAACCCAGGACTATATCCAGCCTCCCCCTCCCGGTATCGAGAGAAAGCATCTGGAAGGAAGCCCACTTTGTCAATTATAACTAACAGTTACAACAAAATAGCCGTGTGCCGAAGCATCATTTTCTGTTTTGACATCATCAAAAACAAATAATAAAAACTTTAGTGTTACATTAGTATTTAGTCTCTTTTCCTTGTGCATCACGGTACAGTAATAATATATGTGATAGGAGGGCTGTGCTCTGCAAGAAACGATATGGTAAAAACGTTTCAGCAGCTCTTCTGACCTGGAAAGTGCTCCAGTGGTGGACACATTCCTGACTGAACCGTGTCTGAGTAGGAGAAAAGGCCGCTTCCAGAATATTTCACATCAAAGTCCGACTCCCTCAGTCCTAGCGAAGAAAAGAATTGCCGAGTAAATGAGTAGAAATGTGCAAAAACTGCAAATCTAAAAAGTGCAGTTGGTCAAAATGCTCCCCATTATGGGCTTTTGGGACAGAAATCATATGTTTTTTTTTTTTTGTCCACACTGAAGCCACAGCAGCTAAATATCTTATATCTCTGCTATTCGGAATCATATCTCTTATCAGGAGGAAGGGACCCTTCTGTAGAGCACAAGCTTGTGCTCATATTACAAAGACAAGTGTAGCTGGGGCCCAAATCAGCCCTGCAAGAAGTGCTGTACAATAAAGTGGTTTTCAAACCAGTCCATGCTGTAAACAGCAGTTTTGTGCTTTTCAGCTAAAAGCAACACAAGATTATTGTTTGTTTGCAGCGCAAATGTAAATACTGAGTGAATCAAGCTTCTGTATTTCAAGTCTTCGGGAGATTTCTTTTGCCAAGCACTGATTTAATTCCTCTATCTCTGTGTCCAAGGTATTAAACTACTTATGCAAACTATTAGTAATGCAAAGCATATTTAGGGTCGTTGCCTTTTCTCCGCTTGGGGGTTTTAATGGATGGCAGCAGCATGTAGACCCTGAACGCGTTGTTTCCTTTTTTGGTGCTCCGGTCGTGCAGCTCTTTCACATCTGGAAGTGAATTCAAGGCACATCGGAAGTTGGCTTTCCATGTCTTGGGGTCAGGCTTGTCAATGCCAGGTTTGTACCTGCCTATGGATGGTGTGAAAAATAAAAAGACTTAGGCACATGACACCCAAAAAGCTGTAGACGCACCATTTAAATTAAAAAAAAATCATTTTTAACCATGTCCAAAGCTGACTATATGTTGCATGCTGATCGGAGTAATCTGCCAATTCATCGTTTTCACAAAAGTAAGTGTATAATTAAATGCTGCATCCAGGAAAAGTGCAGTAGTTTGCCTGATACTTTTCAGGGGCAAATGGGAGAAAAAAAAAATCATGCAGGCACAGCATGTCTAGGAGCGGAAAAACATTTCTGGTTTTGATCACGGTGAGAATCAAACGGCTGTTATCTGATGTTCCTCAGAATCGCTGCTTGAGGAACGTGTGATGCGGAATTCGGAGGAACGAACGTGTTTTCCGTCACAGCGGAGTGAGTCACATGGAAACCATCAAGGGACAAGCGGTTAAAATGTACTGAAAAAGCCTTGTTATTTTGTTTGCAGTTTATGCAAACAAAAACACATTTGCATTAAACGCCGAATTTGAAGGAATGCGTAGCTGGCCATATGAATCAGGTAGTGAAAAACCTGCTGGCACAACATAAAATTAAATAATTTGTTAAAGTTTGAACAGATGTTTTCACCTAGACTTCACCTAACAACAGTGTAAAATGTGCTAAATCCCTTTCAAATGAAGGTGTAACTTGACATTGAGATATTATAATTTAATTTACATTTTGACACACGGGAACTCCGTATGAGACAATAATTTCTGGTATTTTGCTCATATGTGCAGTAGACACTGCTGAGCTCTTTATGCTAAACCGAGGAACATGTTCATCTTTCAGATGATTTAAAGATGAGGTCAGTAAATTTATCTCAAACATTTGAAATTGTACTATAAATAATTTCACAAGTTAGAAAAAAAAAGCTGGAAAAGGAGAAAGGACAAGAATCCGTAACAAGTTGTGAATCTGATACAGTTGCAGCTTCACCAGCAAGTCATGGAAGAGTGATGGATCACCTTGGGTAGTGATGGGCTACCTGATATGTGTGTGTTCAGCAGTATCTGTGAGTGTCACGCCGTGATTCGTGCACTTTGTCCAACACTGTCCGGACTTGTCTCCCTACCTGTGTGCATCGCCCAATTTCGGAACAGAGTGGCGTCCTTGTCTATATTCCATCCGTGACGGGCCGCGTGTTTCCATGGGATCTGGAAGACACCCGCGGTCTGTAGTGTGAAGAAGAAGCACAAGTGGTGAGCTGACCCCTCAGGTTACAGCCTCTGTGAGCAAAGCCAAGCGGATCCCCAAACTGTCCAAGCACTGGGCTGAGGCCCGATTACATGTTTACTTTAGCCATGTTGATGTGTCCAGACCTTTACTTAAGGATGGGCTCATGTGTGACAGAAACACAGTTTTGATTTCAGAGGACCAGCACCTGCTCAACGGGTATTTTTATATGATACCTGTGGGACACAGAACTTTGGTCTCTTTCAATATCATAAATATCTGGCATCACAAATATCCTCCATGTATTTGCAGCCACTGCTTCCAGGGATGCGGTGATACTGAACAGTCCAGGACTCTACATGTACTAAATGTTGAAAACATTTAATAAGGATTACAAAAAAAAGTTTGCTTTAAATTGCCAGCATCTACTGCAGCATAATTCATCATTTTATTACACATTTTAAGGTTCAAGGTGAACTCATTGTCATTGTGCACTTGTGAATGATGTGTCACTTGTCCTGGATCCGGTGCACAGTATGCTAAACAGACAAACTAAGTTTCATATACAGCACAGAAAAAGACGCAGACAGATTGGGGTTTAAGAAATTGTAACACATTTTAACTGTTTTATTTTAAATCTCCTACAAACAGTTCCTTGTTAAAAACCGCAAGCAGTGTGCCAATAACAGGAGCTTGATCTGTCTGTATTTCAAACAGTTTGTGTCTTGAGTAAATTCTAGTTTCTGCAACATTATTCATTTTATTAGACATTTTAGAAATGTTAATGCTTTTTGCCTGTTATTTTTTTACTTATTTTACATTTTTTGACTAGCGATTCCTTGTGGGAAAATATGAGTAGTGTGCCAACAACATGACATGTATGTATTCCTATATCTTTGAAATAATTCTTTAAAAAGTATATTTAAACAGGTACTTTGTGTTTCAAATAAATTCCGCAGTCTGCAAGTCTGCAGTTTTCTGTTTTTAGAGATTTAGACTTGAACAAATACCATAGGTTTTCAAAAATGTAAAACAGAATTATTATCCAGTTATTTTGAATGAAGCATGTAGAAATGGATAGAAGACCCTTATGCAACACTATAGGTGTTATAGGTATACATCTGTGCACACTTTTCTCCAGGATACAGTTAACTAGAACTTGGATTCAAATAATTGTTTGAATGTTACTTGACAGATTATTGGAATAAATTTCTAGTTCTATATCCAGGTGGAGACTAATCCGGGACTAATCGCAAGTTCTTGTATTATGCATGTATATTTAAAATGAACTTACTTTGAACACAAACTTAAGAAATGATATAAACCAAATTTTACCACCTTGTCCCTGAGGTGTAGAAATAAGAATTAATTTGTTGTAAATTAGAAAATTAATTCAAATTATTTGGGGTCATTATATGAATTTTTCCCGACTTTGACAGTTAGGGACATTACAGCTGTTTCGATTTCAACATATTTATTTAGGTTAAATTCAAAGTTATCTTCTTGTTTAACTATGACTGACTACACATAAGCCTCGTATAATCCATCACTTTAATACAAATTATTTAACTGAAGCGCAGTGTACACAGTATTAGATTTATGGTAGCTAAAACAACTGAATGTTGCGTGGCAATTGGCCCTTACCTCATCGAGCCATGTCACGCCGGGGTACCTCCCAGAGCGGATCTGCTCCTCCAGCCAAGGTCTTAGCCTCATTCGACCCTGATGCATCTGGCCCAGTGTGGAGACTCGAATCCTGGCAGTCAACAGGCGACAGCAATCCCTGTGCTTGTTGCAGGTGAAAACAAGCACATCAGCCATCAAAATCACAGTAAAACAACTGGCAAAACCCCCGCCGCTCATTTGTTCAGGGGATCCACCGGCAGAGACAGTAGGCCATGTTCCTGCTGCCTGACCCCAGCTGTGAGGGATCCAGTGAGTCACTGAGCTCAGCTGTTGGATGGTGGTCTTGGAAGTTGAATGCCTGGTTGAAAAATAGACCTTCAAAAAGTCCCCCTGTCTCATCCAGCCGCTAATCCAGTCGAGTCCTGATGTGGAACCATTCTTTTTCAACGTGTAAAGGAGCAACCTGATAGCAAGTATGAAGGAGCACATACTTCCTGAACCAACTGGCTTACTCTGGACATCTAAATCAGAGCATCGACTGAAGACATACTCTGCTCTAAATCCAACAAAATTCAGTCCAGGTTTGTGCTGTGCCTTTACTTACCTCACAATGGAGAGTTGTCTTCTCATCAGTTAGCAAGTTTCCACTGTACCTGGTTCCTGATAACTGAAGTAGAATTTCCAGATAAGTGAATATATCTTGTAGCAGTCTGTCATCAAGCCACTCCCACTGAACCTTTACAAGAATATTACTCCCACACGTTGATGTGACAGCTTCTGGCAGCCAGTGCTTTGACACAGTTCAGTTTGAGGAAAGAGGAAGAAAAACTGACAAGAGTTCATCTGAGGAAGCTTGAATCTCGCCTTGCAGAATGTTTTTGTGAGCCAGCATGGAATCCAGGTGGAACCTTATGTCAGATGTTCGCTTTTCCACTGCCAGGGATATGGCTTAAATAAGCACATTTTTCCACAGTTTGAATTAAGTGCCCTTTTTACCTTAGGAGTTGAGTGCCAGGGAGGTGTGCCGTAGTGCTTCCCTTCAACATTCTCACTCTGCAGTTTCAGAGGAATCCCCTGGAAACTTTCCAGGAGACATTCATATGGCAGCTTTGAAGTTGTGTGTGTGTGTGTGTGTGTGTGTGTGTTTTGTCACTGTTGGCATGACAGTAAACAAGAACACTCCACATAAATACCTTAAAGAAATTTGACAGCCGAAGCACTTGATACTGAGGTCATGTTGAAATATTTGCCATTTCCCACCTGAAATCCTGGTTGACAAGAGGTGTTTATCCTGGACTGCCTCTGAAACCGATCCTAATAAAATAAAAATAAATACATGTTTATTTAAATGAATGATGTTGGAAGACCACTTGGACAAAAGTGATTGCTAAACAAAAGAGTAATTTTAAATAGTGAACAGATAAATCATAACCCTAAAAAAACGCTTGCTGGTGGTTTGTGGTTAGAGCTTCTGCCTTCCACTTAAAGGGCTCAAGTTTGACTACTGCCTCCTGCTGCAGTGAGCAAGGTTCTAATCCTGAATTGTTCCTCTAAAAGTACCCAGCTGTATAAATGGGAAAATTACTGAGAGGCCTTTTAGAGGAACATTAGATATTTAATGTTAATCGTTTTTTTAAAGTCAGACTTCTTGTAAAATTAAAGGAAGGCAGCATAACAGTTAATGGCATGGACTTTTAACCAGGATGTTGTTTGTTAGAGACCCACGCTCTACTTAAGCAGGGAACTTCCCCTGGATTGCTCCAGTAAACATCTATCTGTATAAATGGAATATTAACCAACTATTGAACAACACACTGTGAAGTTTCACCAGTTACATCCCCTGACTTGTTATGATATATTATTATATGCATATAACATACTCATGAAGTTGTACATAAAAGTTAACTATTTAAATGTAAATTAACAATTTAAAAAAATCTATGACTGGAAAATCCAGTCCAATGTTTCACATGGCAGAAAGTACCATCAATGAAGTTTTTATAGCTGTTCAAGATTCATTCTGAGTGCAGAAAGAGCACTGAATAAAATCAAAACTTTGTTAGATAAAGGCATGCTTATAATTAAAGGAAGTTTCTTAAACTTGGTTGTCAATCGCCATTGCTTGAAATTTGTAGACCTACTGCTTTCATGTTGATCCATTATCCTGGTTCAAACAGTCCAGATTGTAGTTAACTAGCTGCTCACCTTCCAAGCAGCACTGAGACCATAAGTTTGTTTGTAACTCCATTTGTTCATAAATCCACAGTCCTGTTTGCCACTGAGTCACAATGAGTTACAGCATGATAATACATATGTCCTTCAGTACTCCTATTTTGATGTACTTCTATTCCTATTCCTGTCTGATTTTGCCTATAGGGATGTAGTGTTCCTCGTCTTGTGGAAGTGGGCAGCGAGTTAACAATAGGTGGTTCCACATCACTATTCTCTCTGAGTATTTTACTTACAACTGTTGGCTGGCCATGTAAATATAGGCTGCATCCATTCTCCAGTTAACCACACTGGAATATGAGAGCTCAGGTATTATTAACATACCTCACACTATTAAGTTATTTCACACCAACTGTGTGACATAAAAAATGTGACAGTGGAACAAGGCAGTGCTTCCATCTGCTATGCCTCTCCTGCTGCTCAGGTCAATCACATGATCCTGAACTGAGTTGGTGGGATTGTTGCTCTTGCCAGTCCTTCTGTGGAACCCCAATGAGCTCCATAGCCGTGTCGGTCACACCCTCCCACCTTTCGGCGATGCGGGAAGTGACGCACACCACGTTGTGGTTGGTCTCGCGCAGCTCCCAGCAGAGGAGCCAGTTTTGTCAGGTCAGTGAACAGAAGCTGTCCCTCAGGGCTGCCTCTGTCTTCCTTGTGCGCCCTTAGGAGCTGCTACTCAGAGGCTTGGTGAAGCCCCTCTTCTGGCCCAGGATGCATTTGGGAACTGTAGGGGACCTCTGAGCATGGTCCAGGAATTAATTTTCATTACAGAAGTCAATGCATGGGGTCCTTCCTGTACTGCAGCCCCCACCCTGCTGCCAAACCTGTGGTGAACCTTGTTTTTGACACTGCCCTCAGGGCGGGATGTGGCCACAGGGGGTGGGGGGGACAGCAGATCAGAGTCTAGTACAGGAAGCACGATTAGAACTGATGATTCCTTATAAAATTAATTAAAAAACACTTACAATAATTAAAGCTTTTAAATTATTTATAGTAAAAAAAATGCACTGAAGTGAAAAAATAAGAATTAACATAAGAATATACAATGAAAAAACAAATGGAAATTTTGATAATTATGTTAATCACTGAGTTCATCCATATTTCACAGTAGGGATGGTGTTCTTTTCTTTGAAAGCGTCGTTTTGTTTCTGTTACCGTAGAATTGGTGTGATTTACCAGAAAGCTTTAATTTTTTTTTCTTTCTAAAACGACCTTCCAGAAGGATCAAAGCTTGTCAACATGCATCCTGGCAATCTCCAGTTGACATTTCTGTGTTTCTCTCTTAGAAGAGGGGTCTTCCTGGGTCTTCTACCCATTTTCATTCAGACAGCAAAGAATGGTGCAACTTGAAACTGTTGCACCTTGAGCTGGAAGGTCACCATCAATATGTTTTGATGTTTATCCCTGGTTCTTTCTCCATCATTCAAACAATCTTTCTTTTCAATCTTGGGTCAGTTTTCCTCTTGCAGCCACACCCAGAGACATCAGCTGCAGTCCAGTGGGCCTCAAATTTCTTAATAATATTGCCAACAGTGGTCACAGAAACATCAGGTCCTTTGCTGATGGTCTTGTCACCTTTATGTTGACCATACTTGGTTATTACCTTCTTTCTAACCTCCTCAGACAACTCCAAGTAAATGATTCTTTTTACATTCCATGGGAACAAGCTGGATATCTTTTTCCACATTCTAATGAGACTTTTTACCTTAATTTGCTTGCTGTGTTCATCAGACAGTTAGAAAAACTTAAGGCTCATTGGTTCTGGTTCAATACTGGACGTGCTATGCTTTCACACCCTATAAAAAAGGGCTTCATGCCCAGAAAGGTTGAATCACCACTGTAATTCCCCTCCATGCATGGGAGTACACTTGTGTTAAACTTTTTCACTTTAGTAAAGTGAGTGTAGTAAAGTGTATTAAATTGTAGCAAACGTAAAGTAGAATTGGAAAACTTGGCTTTGTTTGTTTTGTGCTTCACTACATTCTTCCACAAATGGTGCATTATTCGAATAAAATGCAAGAGTACCAATAATTTCGGTCACATCTGTATGTGTTTTACCTTGAAGCCAGGCATCAGCATACCTTCCAGGAGACCATATGTAGGTTGGTTCTGGTCTTTGACTATAGTGTGGATGTTCAGTGAGTCAAACATCTTCCTCTCTGCAGCAGACAGGCAGAGTGAGTGGGCGAGCCAGGCCTGTGCCAGATGCATCCCTGCCCTCAGCACCTTGGTCTTTGCGTGCCACTGCAGGTTCTGCCAGCACCTCTTGACATACTCTGTGGAGGCCTGGATGCAAGAGGCCAGTCACACCTTCTCAATAATCTCAGACTAGATCATGAACTTCTCACGTGCTGTGAGACAGATGCCCTGTAGACCTGTTTTCTTGTCTTTTGATTCCTTTTGTTAGGACATTGGTGAATTCGTGTTTCTGTAACATGTTGGACAGTGGGGCCATGCCGCTTCACTGGATCTTGTCGTTCCTGGAAGGAAAACAGTGGAATTCCTAAAATACGTGTTTGCGTTACTTCAGCTGTTGGAAAAAAAACAGCTGTTATTCTTAGAGAAATGCACTTCTGAAACCTTGATTTCTTTCTTTCTAAATGACTTAAATTATTAATCTTAATAAAATTGTAGCTATTACTTTCTCAAGAATATGTCAGTTGATAGTACAGGACATGCATGAAATTTAAATCCCTGCAGGGGAATTCACACCCAATGGCAGCTTAAGCACAAGACACATAACAAAAGGTGCAAAATAAATAAACCCATGAAGGGTGGAATACAATTTCAACTACAGTAAAACTAGACAAACAAGTGTAGTCCAACCAAGCAAAGCAGAGCTGTGCCAACATTATAGATTACAGTTTTCATGCTTTGGGTGGATTAAGCTGCAGAGCTTTTCAGCCGGGTAAAAACAGACCTTGGACTGGATGTTTAGACAACAGAGATGGGGTCTGATCTGAGAATAACTGACTATAAGACACAAATGCCAAATTATTTTTAAAAAATTCATCCAGTTTCCAACCTATCACCAACCATTCAAAAGACATTATAATTAATTTTTCAAAATATTGGTGTTCTATAATAATAATAATAATAATAATAATAAGAAGAAGAAGAAGAAGAAGAAGAAGAAGAAAAGTTTGGGTTAGCTGACACAATTACTATTATTATTGCCATTATTATTAATAGTAGTAGTAGTAGTAGTAATAGTATCAGCAGCAGCACCAGTAGTAGTAGGAATAATAATAATAATAATAATTATTATTATTATTATAATTTAATTACACTTAGCACTATCATGATAATACTATGTGCAATAGGCTTTTGCGCTAAATTACTCGCAAAGGGTTTACGCAAAAATGAACAATATAAAATATAGCCTGCATATGAGATAGTTTAATAAATCCTTATTTCAGCAGTAGTTTACACGCTGCTGTCATGTTGTTTTTCAGGATTTAGGTACAGTGAGAAGCGCAGGAGTGTCGGTGACGAGCTGCGGATAATGGAGAACGGCGACGCTCCCGGTCCGTCAACCACCAGCGAACACGAAGCGACCTGCGCTCCTCTCCGCACTTTCTCTTCTGCTCGGTTCAGCGCGCTACGTTCGGTTTAGCGTTGCCGTGGTAACCAGCGCTTCAGTGTGTTGTAAACAGTGTCGCGAAGCAGCTCGTTTTCCAGCTAAAAAGATGAAGCTTGCCATAGAAATGGCTCCACACTGATGCGGTTCTGGTGATAGTTCCTGTATTGAAATTTCATTTGGACTGATTTAGCCGGTTTAATTCAAGTCAGGGGAAAATAGTATTACAGAAAGCCTAATGTGTCCCTAATACAAGCCTCCCTCGCATTATATTATAATTAGGGTTATAAAAATAATAATTAATTCATCACCCCCCCCCCCCAAAAAATAACCAATTTCCCCAAATATCACTAAAATGCTGTAAAACTCTTCTATAACAAACCATCATCACTCTCATTCTTTCTTTCCTCCTTGCACAGCAAGGGACATTTAGCAATGACATTTGGACCTAAAGCCACAGCAGATCCCCTTCACTCACTCATCAAGCGATTCAACATTTCCTTATGATGGGTTTTCTGGCAGGGGATGTAATACGCTGTAAACTATGAGCACAGGCACAGTTATACTTTGCTGCAGACCAGACACTGGGGTGGCCAGCAGAGACATTAAAGCAAAACACACAATGTGTTTCGAAATAACAATAAATTATAAATTGAGATTTTTAATGCACAGTTCAGGTGGAAAGTATCATAAAACAAAAAGTTCTGTGCAAAAAAAACCAACTTTTAGATATTTTTGCATAAAATCGATCTCCTTAAACTCCAAGTTGTTTGCATAAAAAACAAGAGACGTTCTATGGGCGGACTTAAATAGGAACAACATATTCCATGGAAGAGTTGTGCTGACTTTCTCAACTTAACATTAATTAACACTTTTTTTTTTTACCAGAATTCTTTTTCAAAAGTTCATATTTCAAGAAACAAATTTCCCTCGTTGAGGCTGTACTTGTGTATAACTTCATTATAGAATACTTGTTTTTTTGATCACTCAATAAACAAGTTGTGTACAGCCATGGCTTTAAATTGTTTTTAAAACTACGTTACAAGATTAATACGGGTGCATAGAAATTCTATTTAATAGATAATACGTTTCACTGGAAAGTAAATGTTTACTATACGTAACTGTTTCATATTATCCACACTTGTTGAGGAAAATATCTGTTGCTAAGACGTTCGTTACGAACTTTGTGCAGGCAGATACGCCCTTGGCGTTTGTTACGGATTTTGCGCAGGCAAGATGCGTTTTGCGCATGCCTGACAAAATGGCTGCAGCCCGAAGTGCTGAATGGAGGTCTGTCTGCGAGAAATTTCGCCGAGCGCAGTACCTCACCGATGTCGAATCCAAAAGAGATCCGGAAAACGATCCTTTTCGCTCAAAATATAAAGCTAGGGAGACTCTGAAAGAAATTTATAGCATAATAAAGAGCTTTGACAGCGAGGAGAATGACAGCGAGGATAACGAGGCTGAGCAGCTGGGTGTGGATGGAGAGCCGGGCTATAGGAACGCTCACCCCGGAGACTCCCCGGCCGGCCTCCGAGCCACTAGGCTCGGAGTGACTGAGTATTTTCTGGGAGTAAACCACGTGGAAACGGAGGAATTGTCCGCCGGAGAAGAGCATTTGATGAACTGCATGAAGCTCCTCGACAAGTGTCTCGTATCTCGGGAGAATGTCTCTGTTTTCATTCAGGCCAGGGTAACGTTGATGCTTTTTCACTCGCGACTTAAATTCCTTTCAATACAGTGGACATTAAACGTTTAGAAGTGGTTTTAAGGGATTTACTATAATTTAACGTGTCTTGCTCAAAAGAGCGATGTTATGTGGGTGTAGTTAAATCACTGGTAAAAACTAAGCTGTCTGTGTTGATCCTGAAATTATTTTATTCTTTTTGTTCATTTTATTTTGTCTTTACAGAATCAGCTGGGGATATTGTGGGCTGGTAGAGATGAGATCGAGAAGGCGCAGGGCTTTCTAGAGTCTGCAGAGTCTATTTACATTCGCTATATGAAGGAGGTGAGTGTTCGGTGACGTCATTGCGCTGCGTGCGCGTCAACGTCAAATGCTCATGCACAGCGCTCCGTTTCTGTTGACGTCTGTTTTAGTTCTGATATCAAACGGTTACAAGCATCGTAATGCCTTAAGCATCTTCAGTGTACGGAAATTGAAGGGCAAAGATCTGCTCTCAGGTGACCCTGTGGTTTGTCCTGTTTACGCGGTGAAATCCAGTCCGAAAAAACCGTTTTACTGAAGCTGTTCGGTACAACTCCATCTATCCATTGTTAGCCTCTTCTCCGGTTATGGGTGGTGGTGGAATGGCGTCTATCCCAGAAGCATAGGTGTGAGGCAGTGTACACTTCGCATAGGTCTCCAGTACATCACAACAATCACACACACTCACCCAAACACACCTTAGTACAATTTAGTCACCAGTCTATCTGAAACATGTCTTTGGACTGTGGGTGGAAACTAAAATGAACATAAGAACATGCAAACTCCACACAGATCGGGCCAAGGTTGAGCCCAAAGCAAACAGTTCCCTTTAAATTAACGTTTTGCTCACTTATTGCAGCATTTTAAACAACCGTATAACTATTCCACACCTGAAAATAATATTTTGCTGTGTGAATTGTGCACAGGTCATCACCTTATAAAAGGGCTTCTGTGCCATGGATCCAGGCTTTCTTTTTAATATTTTGTTAATGAAAAACCTGAATTTACACCCTGGGGCAGAAGGCGGTGCAGTGTTCAGAGTTGTCTTTCACTAACAGGACCCAGAGTTCAAGTCCCACCTCCTGCCGTGGTACCTTTGAGTAGAAGATTACTATGAATTGCACCCAGCAAAAATAACTAGCTTTATAAATGGGGAAAATTGTTTTAAGTGGTTTAACATTTTAAGCAAATTAATAAATAATTAGCTAACTACTATTAGAGGTAGGTCCATTTTAACTGTCAGTCCCAGTTACTCACGTTTGCATGCATAATATCAGGTTTACATTCTGGTGGTATTTGCTTCCAGTACTGTACCATTTACAATAAGAAAAAGCATACTGTATTTTTTCCCCTCTGTGTTGGGTTTTCATTTTCATTGTTACCTTAATCGCCTAGCCCATTAGCTGTTATCATAAATGAACATCGATTGAATTTACAGTGCATTTTCAAAAGTAACTCCAAGAGCTTTTATTCAAATAAAATGAAATGTTATCAAATGCTTAATCTTTATCTGGCAGGATGGGCAGCCACCCACAGACCTAACAGAATTTTTTGTGGGAGAAGAAGATGAATTATCCCAGCAAGAGAGAACCAAAAGGTACTTAGGGTTTTTTTTTAGTTTTGTTGATTATTTAAAAGGTTTTTATGTAGAAATCTGTTCATCTTGTGAAAGCCTTGTTTTGGGTTGATAATATGTTTTAGTCCTTTGGCAGACACTCTTCAGGAAAAATGTATGTAATTCAGAATGATTTTGGTGCTTTTCTTTATTATTTTTATTTTATAAAAAGGCTGCTACTATGTTCTCATGGTTTTGTTTTTTTGTTTTTTTTTTTAGTTTGAGCTATATGATCTGATATAAACTGCCATGTGTGTACTTTGTGTCAATTTTCACTCAGGTTTGCTTGATTTCCTGAAAATCTTGTGGCTATGTTGGTCCTGAGGGTCCGAGTTACACTGGTGACTGTTCCTTGTTACACCAGCTGTGAAATACAGAAATTGCAAGAATGATGTAAACACCACTTAAATAAATGAATCTCACTGCAAAAGTAAATTGTTTAAAAGGTTGTGGTTATGGCAGTGTCAATAATCAAACAAGCAGGTTGACATGCAACACTCGAGTTTTATTTATGGTTTACACAGTCTATGTCTGCCGAGTGTTGTTCCTATAAATAATACACATTGTCTTTTAATGGGTTTTTAACATTAAGCAAGCTGTTTGAGTACATAAACAGAAATAACACTTCAAAACAGAAAGCCAAATATCTGTTTTTTGACTTTGATAGTTGATCTTGGCTGACAACACAGCGGATTCCAGAACACATTTGCAAGTTTTTATTTATATAAGTGTAAACATGTGTCAGCAATCAATTTCCTTGCTTTTGTGCTGTTTTCAAAGAAAAAGAAAAGTTTTTCTGACCTCCAGATTTTACAGCAAATTATTGATCCTCCTGAGACTAAGCTGTTCATTTTTTCCCCATTCTAGAGGACATATATTTTAAGTGTATTTCCCAGGTTGTATATGCTCCAGTGCTGAGTCTCAGTGTACCTAATACAGCACATCCTGTGTTTGACAGCCTCCTCAAAACTATAGACGTAGGTCCAAAAAACTTTTCTTGCTAGGTTTCTGGAGCGGAAGTAGACTTGCTGTTTGTGCTGTGACTGTTTTGATGGAAACAGATCTGTCCGTGTCCCGACAGGTTCGAGATGGCATACACTCACACCCTGTATTATCTGGCACAAGTTTATAAGAACATGGAGCAGTATGAGAAAGCGGGCCGCTACTGCCACATCACCCTACAAAGGCAGCTGGAGTTTGACCAGTTTGTACCCCTGGACTGGGCCATCAATGCTGCAACCCTGTCTCAGTACTACATCACCAAGGTGACCCCAGTCTTCTCTTGCTTTGCACTCCAAACCTGACTAATAGACAGGTGGTCGTGGCTTTTGATAAATGTGATCAAATAGTTAGTGAGTCTTATTTTATATTTACAAGTTTTACAAACAGCTTTTCACATTAATCTGAAGCTTCCAGACCAGATCCCATCAAATGTCTGTTCTGTTGTACTGTGGTCAAGGATTATTTTTTGGTAACTCGTTCCATGTGTCTCTAACTTTGTAAGCAGGTCAAAATTGCCGAATCACTTTGAAAGAAAGCTTGTGTCATACAAGCTAAAAGTAAAACATGCTCTAATTATTAGTTCTAAGCTCTCAATATTAATTATTAATCTGTTTACCAATCTAATTACTGCAGTTAAATTAACTGTAATGTGCATGTAGTAGGTGTGTACATATTAAAATGAAATTCTTACAACAGTAGCAGTCATTATTAGACTAAAAATGAAATCTTAATCCTCGGTAAGTAATTCATTAAATATATTCTGAGTGTAACCAATAGCCCTTTTGAATGTACATTAAGATTCTGGTGGTGGATCCAGCATGAACAGTTGTTCATATAATTGTACTGTTCGTATGATTTTTATCGTCTTTATTTTGTTCTGCTCAAACTTTGTCACGTTACAATTAATATCTGTAATGCTGGTTCTTATGTGTTAAATGTGACAAAGTGAGAACCTCCAAGCCAGATTCCTTGTACATGCAAACATACTTGGCCAGTCAAGTGTTATTTTATATCATTCTTTTGTTATAAAATGTTGATTTACACGTCCTCCCGTGATACCAGCCAAGGATGCAGTGGTAGAGCCCCTCTGTGGATTTCAGCATGAAATTATTTGTTCACAAGTCTGGTTCTATAAACAAGTTAGAAAGAGTGCTCACACTGTGTTTTAATGTTTATTTTGAGTGGAGGAGGGTTAGCTGTGCTGTAGAGCTCGCTGCCCCCCCCCCCTACAGGAGCGATGCACCCATATGTTGTACACTTCTCCACTGAGTACCTACTGTGTCTGACTTTGTAACAGAGCCGCTATATGGAGGCACGACACTGCTTGGCTGCAGCCAGTGTCATCGCAGGCCTAGCAGGAGAGGTGCCATCTGAGGCGGCTGCACAGGAAAGTACGTCCTAACCGCAGGGGCTACTTGGGTTCCCTCTTGTGGCAGCTGCTGTGATCACATCTGGCTGGGTTCATGAAAAGGCCACCTCCACTAACTCAGTACGAAATCACCGCATGCTCAGTGCAGAGAGGTTTAACATTCTGTCTAATTTCTGGGTGATCGGAGAGAAGCCTGTTGCAGTGAAAATGACCATTTGGACTAGCCTAGTGGCCTGAGTTATTTTTTCAAAATAACAGTATAGTCAGCGTCAAACTGTTCATCTCAAAGGAAATTGCACAAAGCTACAGCAGCACACATACAACACAGTAGTGGCAGAAGACACAGGAGTGTGTTGAATCTGTATGATCAGAGTAGTGCCACCTACAGTTTACGTTAGCTTTACCACATCTCCTACCACTACACTGCAGGTGGTCCCCATCCACTTGCACAGCTTGAGACTTGTTCACTTCCACTCCTGCTGACCTGGTGTTTGTGTTCAAGTGCATTCAGAGGTAACCAGGGCAACACACAAAAAACGTCTTGAGGGGCAGCAACTGACCCCCTGTACACAGTAAAAACGCCTCCATCGTTGCAGCCACAACCTGCAGCGTAACATAGCAACCTGTGAAGTGATATCAAAGGTATAAATAACTTCACTGTTGCTCCACATTTACTCTAAGCAGAGCTCACCAAACAGCCATATCATGCAGTGCCAGACAGGAGAAAAATTCTGCATTCTTTCCTGGTAACATTTGCACGTTCAGGTGCATGTTTTGTGTTGACTTTCATAATCTTAGAAAAAAGGTAAATGACTAGATTCAGGATGTTTAAAAGGTCACTCAAATTTGAATCACATAAAATTTGCACCCCCCCCCCCCAACCTGTCTGTACCTATGTGTGGAAAATTTTGTTTTGTTAAAGGTGAGGCTGAAAGTGAGAAGAGGGAGCAGCTTTGTCAGAAGAGGGCAGAAATTGCTAGATGCTGGATCAAATATTGTCTTAATCTCCTGCAGGATGGCAAGAAACTTCTGGAGGTGATGTGATTAATTAGTTGTTTTATAAATCAGTTCTTTTAAGATTTTTTTCACAATTTATTATTAAATTCACCGTAACGTGACGCGAGTATTGATGTATGAATAATGGGACATGAGTTGTAAGGTTGAGGTTGACTTGCATGCGTCCCTTTCTGCATAGGACAACATCGGAGAGCTTGACGTTGACCGGCAGGAAGAGTTGAAGAGAGCTCGTAGAAGGGAGGAGGAAGAAAAGGAACAGGGGCGCAAGAGCACCGTGCTGTTTGGCTTAAGTGAGACCTCTGACTCTATCTGCGCTCTGGAGGAGAAGGTGAGCTGCGTCGTGCCACTGGACTTCCAGGAGGCCCGCGCCGTCTTCCTGGTTGGGCAGAGCCATGTAGCCGAGGCCAAGGAGTACTTCCAGATGGACGGCCACGTGACTGACCACATTGAGATCCTACAAGATCACAGCGCCCTCTTCAGCGTACTCTCCTTCTTTGAGGAGGACCTGGAAAGACGGTGCAAGATGCACAAGAGGCGTGTGGACATGCTGGAGCCCATCTGCAAGGACCTGAACGCTCAGTACTACCTGCTCATCTGCCGGCAGCTGCAGTTTGAGCTGGCAGAGACCTACTACGAGATGATGGACCTCAAGCTGGCCCTGGCCAACAAGCAGGATGAATTGGATGCTCACACTATCAAAAAGTTCAACCACTTGTGCAATGCATCCATCAAGTACTACCAGACGTTTCTGGACTCCATCCGGTCTCCTGAGGGCAAGTTCCCAGAGAAGTTGGAAGACGATGTGCTTCGTCCAGCGCTGGTGGCTAAGTTCCGTATCGCGCGTCTGCACAGCCGGCACATCTCATCCAATGTCCCCACACAGCTCGAAAACCTGAGTCGCTCCCTAGACTGCTACAACTTTGTTGTGCACTACTGCGAAGAGAACCCAGAGGCCCGGAAGGCAGTGGAGACAGAGCTGGAGCTTAGTGAAGAGATGGTCAGCCTCTTGCCACTGAAGATCGACCGCCTCAGAAATAAGATGACTTCTTCCAACTGAGTATTTCCTGCTGTACCTGGTGAACCCTTCTGAAACCCTTTGCCAGCTCCTTCTGGTCAAACAGCAACTCTATATTAATAACTCTTTTTCTGTGCTTCGTTTCATTAGAGATTTCATTAGTATTGCCTAAATGGTCCTGAAATACAGCTTTCAAAATATTCGTTTTGTGCCTGAGCCTCAGTGTGTTATGTTTTTTTATTTATCCCTTAATGTGGTAACTCTTGCTAATCACTTGGAATAATGTATTATGCTGTACATATGGAAAATAAATGGAAATCGAAGAAACCTAAACTGACTGGTAGTGTTTGTTTTGTTGTTATTTTGTTGCTTAGCTGACATTTTGTAGAGGATGTGGGCATGTAGCTGCCCAGCAAGATAGGTTGATGCCTGTATTCTCCACCATCTGTGGCAGGTCACGGGGCAGAGGTGGCCACGGGAGTAAGGCCCTAGACAGCAGGTATGTCTACAAAAACAGGCTTTAATGATGCAAAAGAACCACAAAGCAGCTAAATCTACTCAATCTACTCATTTGCATACCTGTACATACTCCTGTGCAGTACTACAACCTGTAAGGAACACACAACCAGTATCCTTACACCACATTCATTCTGCAAAAACACTGTGTGTTACCTCATCTGAGGTAGGGACTGTGCAGGTTACTGGTGTAAAGACACTTAAAGTTTGTGAAACCACCTTGAGATGATGAGCGTTTTGTCACATGGCACATTTTTCTGCTGGAAGTATCTAGAGAAGGAAGAAAGTCTAGACTGGCCATGAAAAGATGCACCTGGTCTGTAATAATGTCTTTGTTCTTGTGGCATTCAAAAGACGCTCAGTTGGTACTAGAAAACCTAATGTCAAGAAAATGCCAAGTAAACATTGACCACAACATTATCCCCCACCATCACTCTGTATCGTTGACAACAGACAAGACGGTTCAATGGATTTGCTCTTTTTATGCCAATTTGTGACCTTTTCCACCAGCATTTTACAGCAGAAACTTGGAATAAGAATCAAGAAATGTTCTCCTGAAATTTTCAAGATTCAGTGACTCCATCTATTTCCACTTGAGATGAACTTAATCTAGCCTTTTGCTGTTGTAGACCATCTTCTTCAAGGTTCGATAAGGTTTGCATTCAGAGAGGCATTTCTGCCCACCACTGTTGCGCTGACCTGTTATTTTTGCACTTGTGGTTTTTCCTATCAGCTTTAACTACTCTAGCAATTCTCTTCAAGCCTCTATCATTAGCAAGGTGTTTTTTTCCAACAGAAGTGCCTCTGAGGGGACATTTTTTTGTCTGTTGCACTATCCTCTGTAAACTCTAGACTTTCAAGTGTACAAAAATCCCAGCTGTCTGACTTTGCCTGAACGTCTGGGACTACCATATCTGGCACCAAAAATCATGACTTGGACTACACACCTTGCCTTATCCTTCTGTTTAGTCCAACAGTAAGTGGCCAGTGAGAGTAACTGCGCAAAAATGTCATGTCACCTCGTGCAGGAGGTTTCTGATAATGCCTATTAATGACTGGTTTTGTTCACAGTTCAAAAATTCCCTTTTATCATTTAATACCAGCCATTACACATCTGTGTTCTTTCATATGTAATGTTAGCGGTTGTAAGGAAGCCTACAGCCCATTGATTCTGGGATGGATCTGGAGAACCACAACTTGGACCAGGATTAAGCGGTTAACAATAATGGGTGGCTGGATGATTGTAAGGCATTTCCACTGTTTTTACAGAAAAGATGTAAGACTTCCACAGTGACTTCTACAAACAAACTGACAACAGCTACACCCATATGTGCAGAAGAGCACTTTCACATGGAATTCTCAAATGACACTTAGTAAACTGCCAGCACCAAAACATGTATGTTTTACAAAATACTTATGACAACAGCCACAGATTCATTGCTGGTATAACTAATGTCAAGTTCCCAGGCGATGGCTGTTGATTTCTACTTATAAAAAATATGTGGCCTTATTCCTCTTAATATAGCTAGTTTTCAGTAACTGCAGCAGAATTTCATCCTCTTATGAGAAACGTGTGGCTTTGGGCCAGAAAATCTTTGGTTTTTAAACACGTCTGTAACTTTGTTAAAGCAATTCCACTTTTTTTTTTATCAAGAAAGTTTATTTCAAACCAGTGCTTGTAGGGGACAGAATAAATGCTCCCCCTTTCGCCAGGGTTCCATACATATTGGTTGGTATCAGAAAGCTATTGTTAGGCATTAAAGTTTGAATTTCTACAGGGAATTTAAGAAGTGCTACAAAATACGGGTGAAATTCACAATATCTATTTCTCTAATAAATGCGTCTTGCCAGCATGCGACCCAACTTGCAGTGTAACAGTGTATCCTGGGTAATGTAATGTAGCTATGAGGGTTATTATGAATAACGGCCCTGTAGGCCCACAACGTTGAGCTGGGAGAGCAGCTCAGCCAGAGAATCTGTTGAGGTGGGGCAGATAAGAGAAAATAAAAGAAAGCGAAAAAGCATATATACAAGATCAATAAATACAAATGTATATATGTGTATGTATATATAAATGTGTACCTAGTAGAAACGTAGACAGTCAGTGGTCATGAGCGGTGGTGAGAGTGATCAGGTTTGAGATGTTGAAGTTCAGCAGCCTGGAATAAGAAGCTGCTCCTGAGCCTGGTGGTTTCAGTTCTCAGGCTACAGTAGAGTCTCCCAGATGGCAACAGTGAAAACAGACGGTAGAGATGGTGAGAGGGGATCATGGTGACGTTGTGAGCTCTCCTGACACACCACTTGTTGTAGGTACTCTAGATGGTGGGTAGTGAGGTCCTGGTAACGGACTGGACAATCTTCACTACCTGCTGCTGGGTGCAGTTGCTACCTAAAGTCAGAACCAGTGTGGTTCCCATGTCAGACTGAGACACAGGAGGTCAGAATGTTCCCTATGGTGCATCTTTAGAAGCTGGTGAGAATAGGGGGGTGGAAGTCCAGTTCTTTTCAGTCTTCTCAGGAAGTGGAGACGCTGTTGTGCCTTTTTCACCATACGGCCTTTGTTGATGATTCAGAAGAGCTCCTTAGTGCCGTGCACTAGCAGGAACATGAAACTGTGCACCAGCTCTGCTGCTGAACCACCAACACAAAGAATTGTGAGCAGCTCGAGTCCTTCTGAAGTCACCAATCATCTCCGTGATCTTGTTGATATTAAGAGACAAACTGTTGACTTTGCACCAGGATACAAGCTGCTCCACTTCCCCTCTGTAGGCCGACTCAGCATTGTTGGAATTGAGGCTCACATTTGTGGTGTCATCAACATACGTGATGATGTGGTTGTGACAGTCAGGGTTTAGAAGGGTAAACAGCAGTGGGAGGAGCACACAGCCTTGCAGAGTGCAGCCTTCAAGATGGTTGTGTGGGAGGTGTCGTGTTGGATCCTCACAGCCTGTGGTCTGTTGGCCAGCAAGTCCAGGATCCAGTAGCACAGGGGGATGTTCAGAGCCAGTGAGGACAGTGTACTGACCAGTTGCTGGGGGTTGAAAGTACTGAATGCTGAACTGAAGTCAGTGAACAGCATTCTGGCATAACAGTCTTTACCCTCCAGGTGGATCTGGGCCAGGTTTACTGCAGCAATGGTGTCCTCAGTGGATCTACTGGGGTGATAGAAATACTGATGTGGGTCTAGTGTGTAAATTTTATGGTTATTTGGAGTTGTGTTAAACACATAATCCCTACAGTGGACATAAAACATCCAGGGGGTCAGAGTCTACTGTTACGCAGGACTAATACACAGGCCATACATGTATTCAGTGTTTAATAAATGTGTTTGGAGAAATTACTCCTGCAGTGAATTCCTACATATAACACGACAAGGACAAGCTTCTTTGGGCAGTTGAACAGCTAATGTTTGCTGTTTATAATCTGATGCAGGACATCTTCTATCTACAAGAGAGGCCTTTCGAAATGCTTGGACCCCTGGATTGAACAGGACCCCAGTCTGGTCAAGGAAAATTCCAGAAAGGCACACAGACTTTTACCTTCCAACTGCCACGTGGCCCTAGCTACTCCAACGATCTCATACATTGCTGACCAACTTGCTGACACAAGTCCCCACAAGGGATTATAGAAAGACTACATACTGATGAAGGCCATCCGTTTGACTCGGGTCTGGTCAAACATCTCTGTGACATGCTGGACGGCCAGAATACAGAGCCCAACCCCAGCGCTCAGTGAACGATCAAATTGTTGGGCCTCTGCCTGTTGCATAGAGTCAGTCTTTCTATGTGGAATCCTTTCCATCCTCAATTCATGATGAAAAAATGTAGTGAAAAAGAGGTGAGATTTAGTCATCATTCCCGGTGAATATACCATTTCCTGAAAGCAACAGAAATTAAATTACTCCTTAAAAATGGAAGATGGCGCTATAGTCTTGTGGAAGTCTGAAATGTCAAAAACGGCTTACATTCCGCATACAGTGATGAAAAACTGCTCCTTTTCCAATCTTCTCAATTTTTGCAGCTTTTTGACATTAAATTTGATCTTTTGGTCAGTTGTAGTAGTAAATGAATGTAGCCTGAAAGAGAAAAGGTGACACTAGTACTGTTTTATGTGATTTCCTTTGTGTGGAAGATGATGAAACGTGCAGTCTAAGGTATGAAAAAGTTCTTGGACCTTTGCAGTCAGTAACTGGATGCTTGACCTTTATCCGCAATGACCGCAACTAAATGCTCCCTGTAGCTGTTTACCAGGGTCTCACATCACTGTAGATGAATTTTGGACCACTCCTCATGCAGACCAGGTGTTTGTGCAGGTCTTGCCACAACATCTCTATTGGACTGAGGTTATGGGTTTGATTAAACCAGTCCATAAGTATAATTTTATTTTTGTTCAGCCATTGTGATGTTGATTTGCTTCTGTTTCGGATCACTGTTTTGCTGTGTGACCTTGCTCCACTTCAGCTTCAACTCGTGGACAGGCGGCTTGACATTTTCTCGGAGAAATTTCAGATTAAACTTTTGATGATAGCTGATGTGAAGGTCTCGTTCAGCAAAAAATCCCCGACCAAAACACTGCCCCCATCTTGCTCGTCCGTTGCTCGAAGATTCTTCCTCTACAATGTTGTTTCTGTCTCTAATTTACCTGAAGTGGACTGATTCAAGTTACAAGGTAGTTTTTCACATCTATTTTTGCACATTTCATTGTCTTCCATATGAACGACATAAATTCATATATTACTATAATATTCAAAATAATCTAGTCAAATTTACTGACAAAATGCTACAAAAAACATAGGAAATGGAATAAATACTTTTGCAAAGCACTGTATGTCCTTTGTGTGAATTTTACCCATTAAGGAATACATATATTGTAATAACGTAATTACTTTTTTCAAATTGCAAAACAATCAACCTATCAACATCTGTTCTGTATTGGCATTTATAATTTTCTGAAAAGAATAATACAATAATGTACAGTAAGAATTTAGCCAGCCGCCCCTTGAAATCATTTCCCTTGTTGCCCCAAATGCATTTCTCATGCTTTCCAGACAAGTTTCATACGGAAAGCCAGCTAAGACCCTTCAGTGAATATTTGTTCTTCAGTATAAAGTGAGAAAAATTTACATTGGGAAGTTCTGTTCCTTCACCACATTTATAAAGCAATTTTTCACTTTTCAGTCATGAATGAAATGTGAAAACCTAAAGAGTACAAAATAATTTTTTTAGCTGTTATTTTGAACCCTGTTCTATACTGCCTTGCAATTGTCATTTCACTTTGATATAATGGCATTTTATAGCTCAAAGAACACTTGGGCATTTTTCCTTTAATAATCGTGTAAATGAAGCATTGTGTCATCAGCACTATACAGACATCTGCATGTTAAAGACATTTTATATAAGACAAACTGAAAGTAATGATGTACTTCTGGCCCCCTACATGCTAAGAGTATTGTTTTATTGCAGTAGACTGTGTCACCAGTAGCCACTGACTGAGAAAAGGACCTAACACTTCTCAAACCTTATACATAGGATGATACTAACTGAATAACAGGGCATTGCCTGAGTCAAAAAGTGTACAGGGCAAAAGTAAAAAGTAATAACACTTTGTATAAACAGCAAACAGTTTTTTGTTATTAAAGTGTTTGCATTTCGCACCTAGGACTGTTTGTGCTGTCAAACAGGTGGAATCCATGTGGGTGGGTTGTAGTCCAGTGGAAAGTTAAAAATAACCAAAATAATATATTGTCAAACTTTATTTATCCTACATCACCAATGTGTACGGCAGTCTGTGTGTGTGTGTGTGTGTGTGTGACATATAATTTAATTTATATATAATTATATAATTTATTCATTTTTACATTTTCACTTTGTACTTTGGACAGACTATACAAATTTGTGCACATATTATAGCTACCGGCTTCTGCTACTGCTCAGCTCAGCATCGTGGTGATGATGATGATGATAATGGTGTCTTATCATCTCTGAAATGCACTCCCCCAAAATCTCCCTTCTCTCTTGCGAATCCAGCATGTCCCCATCCCCTCCCTCTCGTCAGTTCTGCTCTTCACTGCAGACAATAATAACAAATCACATGTCACCAAACTAAATTATCTTTCGGCTTGTTATATTCGGTACATTAGTGTGTGTCTATGTGTCTGTCTTTCCATGTCTGTTTGACTACAAAAAAGTCTCACTTCAGGTGAGAAGTACCTGTGTGCCAAATTTCAAGTCTGTGCCTTGAAAAACATAGCTGTGAATGGAGAACAAAGAGACAAACAAAAACATAAATCTGATTTTTCAGTTTCAATACATACCTCAATAGCAAAGTGCTACTGGAATGAATAAGATACGTAACAAGAATAATAATCGCACCGTTCTCAACTGTTTTACTTGGTTTTTAGAGTTCTTGGTCCATCTGTCTTGTGTTCTTGGACAGTGTATATAACCGTAAATTAAAAAAAGTATACTGTACAAATATTGTGTATATAAACAGAAATTTAAATATTTTATAAGGTGTTACTGCCCGCATGCAGTCTTTACATTGTTTGTAGAAAAATACAAGTTTCTCAGTCAAGTGATTCAGTACATTTGTTTTTATTGCTAATAAGAGAGATCAGCATAAAGATGTTTTCAGCCCATTTTTTGCACTTTTTTCCCAGTCAAACCACAAAATACATTATCAATCACTGTTTGCACAACACTATTTCAAAAGCAAGTGTTCGGCATCGAAAATATCTAACAGGCTTCATCCGACTTCCTCTTTTTCAAGTTCGAACTGTGGAAGAATAATTGGGCTAATTTTAATAGCAAATAATTCAGTACACTTGAACTAGTTATCTAATTGTATACTAAAATGGGCAGCAAGCAGTTTAAAGGTTATTAATAGTAGAGTAAGGAATAGAATCAGTGAGGTATGAATAACGTACACTACAGTGAAAGCAATAAAACATAACTTACTTTAAAAATGGGACAGAAAAGGTTAATTTTACTTAGCTATTCAACTGCTGAACGCCATCTGCAGTGCAACTATTTACATCTGGAATTGAGAATAAACAGAATTCCAGAAATAGTTATTCATTTAACATATTGTATGATTTGTTTTACAAGAAATGGCAGATGCTACAAGATTCAACTCAGAAGCACTGCCAGCAGCTGTCTTTAACCTGTGTGGTTCAAGGTGGGGGTGAACTGGAGAATTGGTCGACCTCTTAAGAGGTTTTTGTCTTAAAGTACTTCCTGCATATGCTGCACTTTTTACACATACGCTGCATTGTCAATGTTACAACCCCTTCTGGGCGTTAAGTCTCATGTTAAGTGCTAGAGGGCAAAAGGGCGGCACATAAAATGTTAAAAAGGAAGTGAAGATGAATGTCATGTGAATACAGTACTGTGCAAAAGTCTTAGGCACCTGTGGGAAAAATGCTATAAAGCGAGGATGGTTCCAAAAATAATGCCATGAATACTTATTAATCAATAAACCTTCTAAAAAGTGCAGTAGACAAAAAAAACTCAATCAGATCAATATTTGGTGGGACCACCCTTTGCCTTTAAAACAGCATCAATTCTCTTATGCAAACTTGCATGCGGTTTAAGGTAGAGGTTGGCAGGTTCTTCCAAACATTTTGAGGAACCGGCCACAGTTCTTCTGCAGACTTTGACTGTCTCTGCATGTCCTCTCAGACTCACTTGATCATGTTGAGATCAGGGCTCTGTGGGGACCAGACCATCTGTTGCAGGATTCCTTCTTTTTGCTCAACATGGTTGTGTATGACAGATTGGGTGTGTGAGCTCATTCTCAGGCTGCAGAATGAATTTGGGACCAATGAGAAACCTCCCTGATGCTAGATAAGAATCTACCTGTACTTCTCAACACACATTCAAGTTGCATGCCTAAGACTTTTGCACAGTACTGTATGTTGATTTTGTGGGGAAAAGGGTTTATTGTGGGGACAAATAGTGACACACATTGAAATATATTTACAGTACAATGAAAGTGACAAGGTGTCTGAAGTGAAAAAAACTCGGAGTCAAACAAACAGCCTTTCTAACCTGCACCCAAAAAGTGGCAATGCCAAAAGAAAGTCTTCCACTCCTATATAAACTACTCGAATACAGTAACAAACAAAACACACAAACCAAAAACAGGACACCACTCACTGAACACAAAAACACTACAAAACACAAAAAGCCCACAAATTTCCACTGCTAATTTGCAAATCACTCAAAAACTACTCTACTCCTCCTTCCACGCAGGTGGGGTTTATTGGCATAGGCGGTAGAGCCCTCAAGTCATCACTCCAACTGTCCAGGTGCCCTGAACTGGCTTGCATCTCACCCGGTTAACACCAAGAGAAGAGGGGAAAAAAGCAAACAACACCACTACAGGGCCAAGACATCAGCAAGCAATCTTCAGTCCACGTTCTTTTTGAACATGGTCTGATCTAGATATTTACACAAGTAGGTAATTTTTACTGTACCAGCTCAGGGTAAACACCTTGATAAAGCATACTACTTCAGTGGCCTGTGTATATGATAAGACATGCTAGAAGGGCAAAACTGTCCAATCAGCACTTGAAAAGGACCCTTGAGTAACTTTCTTTTATGCCTTACTGTGCTTCTACAAGTCAACTACGTGTTGATCACAAGGGAGGGAGCATTACGTAAGCCAACTTTGAAGGAAGCCTGCAGCCAGCTGGAGGAGACCGCGATCGGAGCCTCAATTACAGCCTTCCAAAATCTCACATATTTGTAGCTGAAGCAGCATCAGACACCTCCATTATGTCAAACCATCCCTATAATCCTGAGAGTAAAAGTGTGCAGTTGGAGCAGCTTATTGGAGAGGCTTCTGGATTAGGACAGCTGTGTTATGTCATGATGGATAGTATATTTATTTACTTTTGCCCCATTTTAACCACATGGCCACTGAACTAGTGCAGGATTTTAACTTTTTTTCTTGTAAAAAAGAGAGGTCAAAGACACGGAGGAGTAATGCCATTAAATGATATCAATATCGCCCAGCAGCATTTTGTGTCTGTAGTTCATTCATAGGCTATATTGACATTGCATTTTAATCTATTTTTGAACAGTATAACTGATTAAAATGATACACACAACCACACAGTATTTGGTTTGAAAGAAGTACATTATTGGTCATTTTTCAGTGCTAAAAAAGTAAGACAAATACACACTTTGTCATCTATTTCCTAATTTTCCGGTGACTACAAGTTAGCAGAATATGGGGAATTTCTGATTCATCCAGTACCAAACTGGATGACTGGAAGTCATCGTTCTGTTTTTTAAACAGGTCAGCTTTATTCCATTTAACCCAACAAGATACGTACACTATGGTTCAAAATGTTTGAGTTACAAATTCTTTGTGAATATAGACATGTTTTCCATTTTCTTCAGTTATCTGTGTTCAACAGTTTCTGTCTGTTGCAGCATGATAGCTAGGAAAGGAACCAGCTTCATTCATCTTGCTTCCACACTGTTTACAGCTGTGTCTGGGGTTTGTGGCTTTTAGTGATCAGTAACAAGATGATAAACTTTGCACGTTTATGGGAGGAACCCCTCAACAGTTGGCATCAAAGAAGAGTTGGTGGCATATTGTATACATACATTGTAGTTTTATCCAAGACTTTTATAGCACCTGTCCTACAAATCAATCAAGGAAGTTCTCTATTATTCAACTTTTGATTGTCTACATGTAATAGTAAAAGCTGAAAGAGACCAGTTGCTGACAAAAACTGGACAAAGATATCAGGGTCAATTAGCAGGCAGTACAAACTACAGACAAAAATTCTGAATGTTCAAATTAATTTGAATGTTGTTTAAAGTCAATAAAAATAATGAAATAAATCATATATAGGCCGTATTATTTGTTATAGCTCTATCTGTTGATATCTCATTTTACTGAACCAGTGACTAAATCGAGGGATGTCTATAACAATAAACTTTTAATGATTGTGAACACAGGACAAAAGTGACTTTGGATTTACAAACAAATGAAGTTACAAATGGACGTGGCCCCAACCATGTTGGCAAGTTGAAGAACCAGTGAATCTTTCAATGAACCAAGCAGTGGCTAAAAAATGCAATGGTGGCTTTACAATAAATATTCATGCTCGGTCCCAGAAGAATGGGGTGGCATCCTGCTGATGTGCACTGCACATTCACCACACCCTCAAAACATTACCAGACACACAAGCTGTCAGGCAGTTACTTTCTGGGTTTTTCACTTACTGGCAGTTTATGATTAAAGTGTCTTGCGGACTGTGGTTAGTCATGTGGTGGAGAGCAAACACTTACGAGCACATTTTTGTGAATCATGAAATTTACTGTGGAAAATTTCTTTCAGAAGTATGGCATATAGTATCAGACAACTGGTTTTTCCATCGTCTACACAACAAAGTGTTATTTTCACTCTTGGTTTATTGTTTTGAATATCGTTTTTGTATATGCTCCTTATTTCTTTTTTAACCCTTTCCATATCCCTTCAGCTGACGCTGCCTTTGCCTTAGATATCTGTGCTATAATGGGTTGCATATTTTCACGGAATCAATCCACTGATCCACAGCAAATGAAATCACACATAATCAGACGGTTGTGATGACGTAAAAGCATTTTAATTTCCGTAATTCCCTTAAAACTTTAGTCGCCTGTTTCAATAACTCGAATAAGTATTACAGTGACAATGGTGTAGAACCGTAGTGTTTTTTTCAGGAGTGTCAGAGCAGGATGGAGACTAACCAACACGGGAATTCTTATGAATTCACACTAAAATGTGTCCTTTGTATATGGGCTGAAATTACCACCCTGTGTGGGAAATGTGGAGATGCTTGTACTGTTCATGTACCTGCAGCCTTGTAATCAACGGTCATATTTTACTCATTTTAAGTTTTGTAGCTTTTTTTTGATATTCAGCTTAGTTGTTCTTGTGAGCTCGAGTTTGACATACATGAATGCATCTGTCACACCTAGGCAATTGTTCTCATTTCCTTAATAAACTAAATATGCATTTGTCGTTTTTGTTTTTGTTTCTGCATTCTCATATTACAGCGATCACTTAGGAGCTATTAGTAGATGACATAGTGGCTAGAGCTGCTACCTTGTGGTCAGGAAACCCTGGCTGCTGTAGAACCCTTGAGCAAAGTACTCTGAATTCATACAATAAAAAATAACCAGTTGTATACATAAGTAAATTGCTTTAAGTAGCTTACATTTGTAAGACTTTTGAAAGATGCATCAATTAAATAAATAATTGTAAAACTATAACTCAACTCAGTGGTTTAAGAGACATGTCGGCCTTTGGAGAAGCACAAGAATGACCATATTTTGGAAGTGTGGATACACCAGCGACTCTCCCTGCTGTGTGAACTTGCCACTGTTGGCTCTACCTGTGCTCACCGACGTCACCTGCTTTGTTTACAATTGTTCAGACGTACCATCTTCAAGGAACAATCAGAAAGAGTATGGCGAAACACTTCTCTCAAACTACGCCCTTATTGCGGTCTATTTCTGTGCTGTTTACAACTTCATCCTCTTAACGACAGAAACCTCTTCTATTACTGATTCTGTTTACTTGAGCATTTAAATCATTTGCAGTCGTTCATTCTTTTAAAACTGAGATATTGTAATTTTTAAAGATTCATTTCAAAGACTTTTCTTGATCTAATGTTTCATAAAAATTGCTTTTCTATGTGAGGAGCAACTTGTTATCCATCTGATCTGATGTCTGTAATGTATCACATTTCAAACTGGGGCACATTTTTAGGGCAACTTCCCTTTCCATTGTGCTGATACATTTTTACTGAGACCAGCCTTTCTTTACCAGCAGTAACCAGGGCCTCTCCAAGTTCAGGAAGTGTAGACCGACACGGTGAGAGGCTGAGTTGCAACATTATAATTGCAAAAGTAGGCATTTTTAGCATGTGCATCGTTGATCTGTTGCTCATGCTCTGGACCTGTATCCACTGAAGCACAAAGGAGCTACTCGCTAAACTGTAAGCAATGAAGCTGGCTGCTTGTTTTACTTTTTGCGGAAACTTGCAGTGTCACTTCCTGCGCAAAGATGAGACTCTCCGATACAACCACTTCCTGTAGCCAAAAGCCACCTATCAGCTGAGAACAAATGTAAACGAACACACAAAGCCCTGTGACTGGAGTGAATACATTTAATAAACGTGTTCCATCTCTTGCTGACGTGTAAGCTGTGTGTGGACTGTGCCCAAGGCCAACATACACTGATACTTCCTGTTCAGATGCTAGAATGAGGGCGATCATGACCTTCACACAAATCCCACCACCCTCTGTTTACATGGGGGCAGCCCCTCTCACCCGAATTGAGGAAGCATTCACAAGACCTCCTGTACTTTCCCTTTTGACATTTCTTCCAGCCATTTCTCATTCCCCCTGGGGCTGTTCGACAAGATCTTCTTGTCACAAGACTGCAGATATCAAAAAAGAAGACATTTCTCAGCTTGAGTGAGCTTGGGAAGGCTGTAGAACTGAAACCTGTCATTGTGAGAGAAGCAGTTACTGTGTCCCAAAATTACTGTTTGCTTTGGACATGGAGGCTGAGCCTTCCCTGAAATACACTGCAGGATTTGGCGGGATGCAGGGCAGATGTGGGGAATCTTCCTCCTCTCTGACCACATGGCTTAAAAGTAGCTGAAAAATGCACTCTTATCAGCTGTTTTTTTTCTATCAAACTTTTAAGATCCTTGTACTTTCTTAACGTTTATTTGTTCCAAGTTGTTCACACACTTAATCAATGCAATTTTTTTAAAAAGTTTGGATTAGTTTGTTCTATTGCTAACTCTGTAGGAATTGACAGTGGCTGAAATGCTGTTTCACTTTTGTTTCATTATTTGAGTAAGATTAATGAATTGACCTTCGGTTATTGGATATGGTTTTGATGGACAAATTGAAATTGTTTTTGGTTGAAACTGAAATTTCATGAACACTTGTACATTTAAATGAAGTAAGTAGACTTGAACGGTATATGATTCTTTTCTTTTTAAGAACACCAATTCAACATTAATAATTCAACATTAATAATATTAATGACCTACATTAGGTAAAAAGTTTATATTTATTCCTGTAAAATAAACAAAGAAGCCTATTATATTATATAAAACTGAGTAATAGGTCAATATTAACATATGATGGCACTGACTGTTTACTTTTAGGGAGTGAGCTTGCCCTTCAAACTTACATTCACACCTTTTAAGGAAAGTATGGTTTTGTATATGAGATTTGTTTGCTTGAACCCTGGCTTTACAACTTGCTTACAGTCAAGCGTTTATGCATACAAGAAAACATTTGACAACAGTACATCTCTAATAGAAACATGAGGCTTGCAATGACAGAAGTTTAGTGGCAATGTGAAAAATGATCTGTATCTGTAGCTGTATCCCCAAAAAAACATCTAAAGTAGTCATAGCACCTTTGGACAGGATACAGTTGCAGGTTAAGCTAATAAATAAGGTTAACTGTATTGATCAACTCGCCTCACTGTAGTCACTGAGGTCTTCATAGGGCCCTTCCTGTATGAATGTAAACATGATAGTGCTGGCCTGTCTGCGACTCATTTTTAGCAGGTTTTAATTGTGACAAGGGCTGACTACTTCACAGTCAGCATGGTCAAAGGGAGGAACTCCTGCAAATATTTTTACAGTGTTGTGAGATGCCACTCAATATTAGCAAAGCCCTTTTCCACTCCTTGTTTTCCAGCGCATTCCTTGTGTTCTTTATTGGGCAATTCAAATGCCACAATGGCAGCTAAAGTAGCTATCACTCTTTTCTTATAAAACTAAACAAGCAGTGACCAAGAATAAGGAAAATTTTATCTGAATGAAATGAATCAATAATATTATCATTAATATTATTAATGAATCAATGAATATATCCATAATATTCACTGATTTTGCTGTGTGGTGAATAGCCCTCTCAGTTTCTCTGCTCCACTCTGTTGACCCAGGGAGTATTGATGTGAAATTCCTGACAGGGACTGAAAACATAACTCCGAGCCAAATTAGCAGTTGTTGTACACTGAAAAATGCATCCAGGAAAACACACTGGGGGTCAGCTCATTCAAAAGTGTTTTGAGGACAGAGTAGATTTAGACCGAATAGTTTCCATCACTAACAAAGTACATTTTCTTCAGTACAGTCTACTTCAATACACATTTTTTGTGAATGACATGCCTTTGCTTTCATACACACCTGGGTGAAAGAGACTGGGAAACACATTTGATGCTTTATTTTTGAACAAATCTCCTGCAGTTTGGATTAAAGCATATGCACACAGCTTAGGTGAGCATGTTTAAGGTGAAGATACACACTGGTGTGCTTAAATCAGATGCAAAAGAACACTTTGGTATAGTATTTTATAACACCAAAAATGAAAGGATTGTGCCTGGATCAGATGCTTTTTCAGTTACTTTAAAAACAGAGTCTCTGCAGACAAAAGTACTATACAAAGGAATTTTGACTTATTCTTGGTAATCCTAAGGCTGCCTCAACAACTTTAACACTTGTGACTGTTAAACACTTCATCATGTAAACTTTAACCCCTTCTCATATATTCTTTCCAGTAAGGCCCATTCTTTTAGCCTCTCATTTATTGCTTGAAGTTGGAAAAAAATAAGTGCTGGTACTCGCTATTTTGGCATTTTGGGGTGTGTATTCATCTGCATTAGCAAACTATTAAGTATTACATTTTGAATTAAAATCCAAGTGAATTCAAGCACTCCTCTCATTCTGCCTAGAGGACATCTGCTGGCATCGTCTGAAAATGAGGGCATTTCCAAGAGAATGTCCCCTCATGGAAATCACTTTTAAAAAGAAAGAGGAATCATTGGAACTCCTTAGATATCAGGTGTAAGTGAGTATTACAGGGGTTTTTTTAGTGCCAGAAGAACCGAGTCATTGAATTTAAACCAGGAGGGACAAAGATGGAGAGGTCTGAACTGTTACCATGAAACCAGGATTACTCACTATCAGCTCAGTAAATTCTACCAACTTCTCCTAATCTGAATTTACGGCCAAAACCATTGTATTAATCAAAGTCATTCTATTCCTGCATATGAGGCCTATAAGAGAAGGCTGGTCACTCACATACTGGCATAGCACTCAAAAGCAGACACTGAAAACAGCAGGGAATGAAGGTTTGGTGGGAATTTCCAGTTTTTTGGCAGATTCTGTAATTGGCATCGAAACGTGTGTTGGTTTCTAATTGAGATTCAGAACCTGAGCACTGCTGAAATGGTTTGCAGGCTGTGGACTTGGTTTGAGTTATGGAGTAAGCTGAAGACATCAAGAAACAATGTCAGTTGGCAAAAGCTAATGGTTAGTTGTGCAAGTAAAGGAAAGTAACGCCTTCAGCTTTTCTGTTCTTCAAGAACGGTAACTTACATAGGAAACTCACATGGGACAAAGCCACTGTTTCAGATAAATTTATTAGCTGCTCTTGACACTGTGTGAGATATTCTTGTCGCAACCCAACTTTGTCTGAAAGAAGTATTTCTTGTACTTATGTCTTATCACTGAAAAATGTGATGCATGTAAGCGCTGGGTGACAGAAAGGGAAACCACAGATATTAGCAGATGTTGAGACAACACTAGGCTGAGTAAGGTGGACTTGCGTAAGCAGCAGCAGGTAGCGCCTGTTTCATCCAGAGTTAACCTGTTATTATGGTTTGAACTTCTTACTAGCAACTGCTGCGTCATTGCTTCAAAATTGTCTTTTTTGGAATGAATTCAGAAAGTCAAGGATGTTCTTGTGAGCAATCAATGAAATAGGTTGTGGTACAACATACATACTTGTTGGCTTAAGTCTTAGAAGGTGTCCTGCTGTAGAACACTTGAGTAAACTATAATACATAACAGTAGGCAAATACAATACTTAACAATAATAAGCAAAAATGTGCGAGGAAGTGATGGAGGTTATGATAAAAACATGCACTAAGTTGTGCGGAGAGGACAAAGAAGACATGAACCACAGATGGGTCAGATGGAGATGAGGTTGAAACAAAGGCTGTTGTTTTACCCTCAGCTTTTTCAGATGTTTTACTGACACACCAAACCAAACTTTTTTAAAATACTGCTCACTTATTGCAATTTTTGGGTAAGTTAAAAATCAGCTGCTTCTCCAGAGCCAAGACCATGTGCTGTTTAAAATAAATGGAATCATATCCGTTTCAAAATGGTCACCTTACAAGTGATAAAATTCTTTCACTGTTAGATGTGTGTGTCACTTAAGGAGAGCAGCATATATACAGTATATAGAATATGTTAGATTATGATCCCACAATATTTCAGAGAGAGACATTCATTACTAACAGAAATGAAAGTGAGAAGCCGTTATTTCTACATTTTTATTCTTCCTCAATTTAAAAATTGCAAAACTTTTTCACATTTATGCACATATTCAAACACAAGACCCTGTACTGCAAGACATTAATGTATAATAAAGTCCAATGGTTGTTATCATAATACAAACTGAATATGAATAACATTGACGAGTTATTTTTACTAAAGATTATTTTTTACATATCATAGATTATTATTTTGACCAAAATCCATATGAATGTATCAAGTGTCTCCCAAACTAAATAGCAAGGCTTGATACATAAAATAATATTTTAGATTTTTGATTTACATATCTATGTAAGAGCTGATATTACATGCCAAAAATTTTAGTGTCGTATATATGTTTATGTTTTATTTATCCTGCTAAAATGAAGAAACACCAGACTTGCAGTTTAGTGAAAAATTTTGCATCTGTGCATCTACAAAGCTAAATCTCTGTTTAGTTTTAGTTTGTTTGTTTAGTTTATTTGTTCTTGAAGCACAGCTTTGCTTTTAAGCCACAGACTTGAAATCTGTCATATGGGTACTTCTTGCACCAAGTGGGGTTTTTATATAAACTCACACACACATATGCACACAGAGACACACACATGCACACACAGTACTGCACACATTAGTGACAAGTGCTTCCAGACAGACCCTACACAATACATCTGGACAAGAAGAAACAGGCCACTTCACTCATGTATAAACAGTGCTATAGACATTAGTGACTTTTGCCTCCAGCTAGTTCCCAGCTCATTTATCAAGATGAAGACAAACGGGTCACTTCACACACAAACACTCACACCCACATATACGCACACAGCGCTGCATGGATTAGAGAAGTGTGGCTCTATGCATTTCATAACTGATTTGTCAAGGTGAAAACAGTCTACCTCACACATGCGCGCACACACACACACACACACACACACACACACTCACTCCAGCGAATGACCCAAACTGGCAAAAGGGAGTTAGACATGATACACATGCAAATGGAAAATTTACTAATTTAACAGTAACAAAGCTTGATGATATATATTTTATTATTTTTCTCTTTTCCACCTTCCACTTGACCACAGTCAGTGTGCCACTCTGCAACATCTGCCTGTTCAACAACACTAATAATACTTCTCTACTGAATGCAGCCACTTTAAGATTAAAACAGTTTTCCAATATATAATGTGTTGTTACTATTATTCAACTTTTCACTTTCTGACCTGGGTAGTGGCAGGTAACTCTGTTACGTTTTCTATATGGAAAACCTTTCCCAGATACTTAGTAATATTATTCCTTCTCGGATTTTAGCCTTTGAGGTTTCTTAACCATGCACATCTTTCACTCATATAACTGGTTGTTATTTTTTCATCTTTAAAAACTTTATTTTCATCTTTGTAACTGTACTGGGAAGTCTGTGAGATACCACTTTATTAGACTCACTACACCTATGGTGAAGCATCAGTGTAAAATGTTACTGAAAATGGGTGGAGAGATAGATGAATGAGTAAAGTCATAATTTAATAACCATTCCTCGGTGTTAAGGCAACGGAAAGCATCACTAGATGTTATAACTGGCGTTTTCAAAATACATATTCCAGTAAGGCACTTATTAAACCATTAAAAGAAAACCTGACATATGATATTACTAATTCGTGCGCTTCAGGTAAACCTGTTTGTGTAGTGGTTAGTGTGGTTATTATTGTACTTATCGGTCAAGCTGTGATGGCAGTTGCAGTTGGAGCCATTACAGTTACTACCGCCGTTATTACTGTTGTACTTACTGCTTCTCACAGTTGTTATTGCGCCGCCGCTTTCCGCTGCGTCTGTTTTCCGCTGCGCCCTCGGACGTGTGAAGTCTGCGCTGCAGGAAACCGTGACGCCGCGAGGGGAGGTTCACATCTTCTTCTTGAGGCTCCGTCCTCTTTTCCACCTCAGAGTCGCTTCTCTGTCGACGCGCCTTCCCGGTCGCCGCCGTTTAGTGAGGAAGACATAAAGGAGAAGGGAAAGAATGGGGATCCTCGTGAGGACACTTTTGGCTTTGGCGGTGCTGCACTGTCTGGCGGAGCGCGTGCTGGGTACGTAAGGTTTCTCCTCTCCGCGTGACGAGTTTAACCCGCATAACTTCAGTAATAATAATAATAATAATAATAATAATAATGATAATAATAGCCGGAATAACGAATACTAGATTATTAATACACACTACCTCGCTGTTTTGGGTTATTGCTTCATTTGGAAGGCGTACCTCAGGGGAGGAAATTTGTTGCGCTTTATTCGATTTCGTAATTCAAGTAACTTTCTTTAAAAAAACGCAATAATGACTTTTAAAGCCTTGGTTAAAGTAAATATCTTAGCACTGTAAAAGTTTTACTGGTGACAACTTTTGTAAGTGGTGGTGATAAGGAGCTTAAAAAGTAGTAGTTGGTCCTCTGCGGTTGGGGACATTATGTTTTATGGCTCGTTCGCTTGTTTCTTTGTGAGTGATGGTGCGATTTGGGGTGTATTCATTTGTCCCAATTCCCCCCTGTGTTCCACGCCAGGTGCCCCCACCAAGGCCAGATACCACTGGGTGGAATGCAAGCCAGGTGGCATCAACAGCAACTGTGTGACAAAAAAGGGGCCGTGGTTCGAGATCCGGACGCCCCAGAAGGCTGGAAAACCCGAGAACATGTGAGTATGTAACGCTGCTGGGGTCCGAAGAGTCATTCAAAACGTAAACTTGACCACCCTACCCCGCACGGTCCAGTGGGGGGGGGGGGGGCACTCAGTATATATAGAGAGATGACATGGGCCATTAAAATGTCTCCGCTTCAGTTTTGTTGTACTTTAGACGACACTGCGATGGAGACAAAGCGGGGACATCCACAGGGTCATAGTTATAAAGTCAAACACTGAGGAATTACTGGACAATTGAATATTAAATAAAAATCGAAATGACGTCACGAATGCGAACGTGAACTCTGACTAAATGTTCGCCCACAGCAAAGTTTCCGCAAAACTTTTGTTCCGTTTTTCCTGGGAACGAGAATCCATTAATAGACTTTATTCCGGTCCATAACTGGGCTTCTGTTCTGTGCTGAGGGGTGTTAAGTCAGTATTGGGAAGTCGTGTCTTCAGCGAAAAGGCTGTTTCTTAACGACAAACATCATATCGTCTTGAAACTACTACTGAAGATATAGACAAACAGATCTCGTTGATAAATGAGCGTTGGGACGAGTTGCGAAGAGGGAAGTGCGAGTCTGAAGATTATTTTTTTTCTTGGTGGTTACAACTGCATTCTTAGCGGAAAATTTTACATACGACCCCGTGAGCGGCTATTTTCAGCTCTACTAACTGGACAAACTGCCCAGCCATTAAGACTTCGTCCAAATGCTTGCTTCTTTTTTAAAGTAGCATTTAGGGCAGTGGGAAACTGAATGACCTTCGTGAATATGGAACTGATCCTTTAGGGTCTTGGATCCATACCTGTAATTTCAGTATTCTTTTTTTATTTTGAGCCTTAACAGCAAAGTCTTGGTGAATAGTGATGTCTTAGCGGAAGCGAAGCTGTTAGAGAGATAGCATCGCTCAAGAAAGCACTTCATCCTGCGTGGTTTGGAAATAATTCTTTTCACAGTTATCTCAACATAAGCATGGCCATCAAGCAAATGACAAACCCTAACAAAACCAAACATCTTTTTGTTCAGCAGTTACACAAATTGAAGTGTCGGTATGAGTCAGATCTGGTCTAAATTTCTTCATTCAGCTAAAACAGCCTGAGTCATTTAGAGCAACATCTGCCTGCCTTTGCTTCTGTAGATATAAATATATGGAATTTCTGTAAAGGATATTTAGGGTCACATTACTTAATGCTTTGTTAATGCAAATTAAAGCATCAACATACCAAAAAAACTTCACTGAGAAAAGAAAGTGTACCTATTATTATGACAATATTTTTATGTATTTCTGTATTTGGAAATGAAGAGGTTGCATTTAACCCTACAGCATATTTGCATGTGTACACAATTTTGATGTTTTGGGATCAGGGGAAGCAGTAACTCTTGTGTCCATATCATGTCAGCTGTAAATAAGCACTGGAGTACTACATATTGGTTTCTTTCTGTAGAAAAAAATACAGCGGGACAGCTTTTTTCACACCCCTAACATCCAAAATAGCAGCAAAACCTGCAGTCTATCTAAACACGAAATAAAATCTCTTTATGTTTTTCAGCATCCATTTAGCACACAGTTAATGTAGCAGTAATAGCAGTACTAGTAGTAGTAGTAATACTAGTAGCAGTAGTAAATATTCACTCTTCATTTGTTTTTTGTTTTTTAGTACTTCTTTCTTAGGATATACTGATACAATGAGTGATGTGTGCGCAAGATATATATACTTTATGTTTAATAAATACATGCACTTACATTAATCCTTTTTCTCACCACAGTAGAAATTACATACCCTAGTGTAGGAGTCTAGAAACCTTTTTGTTGCAGACCACATTATGCATTTAGTTTTGTTGCTCATGAGCTCTTAAGAGCTTAATCCACTTAACTATAACTCTGACCCACATAATTTAGCTGTTTCCCTCAGCACAAAGTTTATTAGGCAATTAAATAATGTATAAACCATACACACATTACACACACATTACGTGCAAAAAAGTCTTGCTTTCAGGGACCTGTAATAATGTCTCATGGTTTGCCTCTTAGCACAGTTTGGGAATAAGTTAAGCCGCTGCTGTTTTGTTGTTTTTAAGCAACTTTAGTAAAATATTTAGAAATGTTGATTAATGTATTTTATCACTTGGACAAGTTTGTTTTTAATGCATTGAACTTGCTTTACCTGTCATTGAGTTAAATGCTGATTACCACTTCCCTTAGAGTACTCATAATTCGCCCCAAGGTAATACACAAAACAAAGGAGTTGAGTTTTGAGGGGGTTGAGAAACAGGCCCTTGCTGTGCCGAAAAATTACAGGAAATAGGAAAAGGATGTGACCTCACCCTTACCCAACCCTTTCCCTTATTCTAGAGAGAAGATACAAGATACCTTAGACCCAGAAGACCAATCAGGTGATGGATCTGGTGGCCGTGAACTCTCCAATGAAGTGGATGAGCGATATCAGTGGCCAAAGGATGAGCAGAAACTGGAGTCTTTCACAACAGAGGGCAGTGCAGAGCAGGAGCATGGCAGTGGAGACTACGACTACTCCAACTTCATCTTCCCCTCAAAAGTGCATCTTGAGAAGGGTGGGCCAGTTGAAAAGGAACTTCAAGAGGAAAACCTGATCCTGTAGCTGGCTGGAAAAAGAAATATACTAAGATGTATCTGATGCTGGTTTATCAGTATACCATAGCAACATATGAGCCAAAACTCAGGATTAAATGCTCTTCCCCTTGCTCTTTTGTTTATTTTGGATTTTGTATTTGGTTTTTAAATTTCTAATTATCTTATATTTGAGACCAGTGCTATATATTTTTGATAAAACTGGGAAATATATTGCTATAAACAAAGTCTTATTGTGTATTTTTGAACATTTTACTCTGAAGTTAACTATAAATATAGCGAGAGATATACATTAATTCTTTACCAGCCTGTATATTTTGTTAATATGTTCTTCACACATATATTGTGTATGATTATTTAAAACAAAACATATGCCCAGCATATTTTAAACAATCATAAAATGATGATGGTGTTAGCAGAAAGTTCCCTCACCTGAATAATCCAGCAAGGAGACAAATAGAAACACCCATGTAATAAATGTGAATGTGCCATCCACAGTACACTTTGAGCTTTTTTAAGCATTAGTGCAAAAACTATGCAGAAAATATGTAAAACATCCTCTGTAAAATTCTTGGAAATAGGTCAGGTGATAAATGTTGAAAAAAATTATTATACTAAAACTTCTTTAAAAGCAAATATGTTTGAAAACAGTGATGTTTTAATAAAGATGGCAATTTACATGTTTTGATTGATTTTGCATGCTTACAGCAGCTGGATTTTTCCTCTGCCACAGAAATATTTGCTCTTTCTCCTGTGTTTGATTTAGGTAACAATCAGTAAAGCTACTGGCTAGCTTCATTACTCAGGATCCCAGAAGCATCTCTCTGTTAAAACATTTATGTTATAAACCCAGAACTAAGCTGGCCAAGGAAACACATAGTGAAACTCCAGTAGCACTGTGGAACACGATCTATTATAATTACGTGACAGCTCTATGGTCGAAAAAAAAACCGTGGTTTGCTTCTTTCCTCTCAAAGTTCTGACCTTGGTGACATGCTGGGTTTTTGCTGGGTTTTTGTCTTTTGTGTTCATGAGAAAGGAGGAGATCATGCGGCATGTTGATAAGCTTCCAGCGGATGGTCTGACAGGGCTGGACTCCCTCAAATGTTGAACTGTATGTCACCCCAGCATTCCCAAAACATTCATGCATCTCCGATATTTTGCCTCCATTCAGTGTTTCTCATCCCCAGCAGGGGAGGTGGGCCAGTAAAAAGAAATATAATAATCTCACCCGTCTCCAAAGAAACTGTAACACAGATCATTGCTTCTCAGCTGCCATTTCTGGGAGCCAAAGAATGCACATTTTCTGTTACAGCCCAGAACAAATGCCCGAATAAATGAATCACAAAGCACTGGATGAGCTGCATCAGATACCCTCTTGGATCTCCAGTACTAGTACCAACATACACTGTCATAGGAATTCACAAAGAATAAAAAAATATCCATTTTTTAGAAGAGTTATTCTTACATGAAGCAAATACTAGCTTTCCTGATGTTTCCTGTGGTAATGCTTGAACAGGCCTTGTGACCATGTTACTGTTTCCTCCATTGGTCTCTGGGTGTCACAGTGTAATTTTATTTGAACATTTTGTATAGTTAGCTCTAAACAATACGGCTGCTCTCTTGAATGCTCTTGCAGTTTAGATAAGAATCTTTGAATTGTAACTGGTTGATTTTGACATTACATGACATTACACTGGATGAATGGATGGATGTATGATGCTTCTCATTATCTCGTGGATGTGCCCATTTCAAATGTGTGACATTCGGTGACTCATTCATCCATCCATAACTTGTCCTAGTCATTTTGCAATTATTTCATATAAGAAACTAAAACAGTGCATTTCAGCATAATTTGGACAGGTTTAAATAACATTAACCTTGTCTATAAGCACATTTAGTAAACCAAAATTCATGCTAAATGGAGCCCTTCAGTCTTCTCTTAATTTGTTGCAAAATATTAAGGAAAAAGATTATATATTAAGGTAAATCAGTGAATAAAAGCTAACCATACCTGTTTCTTTAGTTACACTTGTGCTTGGCTGTGACAATGTGTAATTTATCTTTTTTTTCCGGCCTAGATGTGCTTTGCGTTAGATGTACTATTTTTGGGGGTCTTCTAATAACTATGGTGATGAAAAACTGCAGATGACACCTGAAGTGGTGTTAGAAATCACTCTACAATTAAAATCCATTTATGGATGAAATAAAGATTCACCAGTTGTTTAACTCCAGTATTGTAATTTAACCTCTAAATCAGGAGACATATTTCAATAATCTGTATGAATTTATTACATTTCCTGTGAAAATTATATTTAAAAAACACTTTGCCTTAGAACACATTTCAGTGTAATTATATTAATAGTATTATAACATATTAAGTACAAACAAAGTGAGACACTCAGAGTAACTGGTATGACATAAACTGGCTGTGAAGCTTAAAATTCTACGTTCATCAACAATCCTCAGAGATGTATATCAAGGTTATCTAACAAATGAAGCAAAACCGCAGTCCCATATAAAATAATTTTTTAGAAAAATGTTTTATTTCTGAATTTCCAACTCACATGGGAAGTGAACTTTTGCATAAACAGGCCAGAAGCAGCAGTGTTGCTGTTGGTTTTAGGCTGTTTGAAATGAGAATTTGGTTGATTTGATTAAAAAAAATTAAGAAAGAAATTCAATTTTCTAATAATTACGATTTCTTTGTTAATGCTAAAACCTTCTATAACAGTGACGGAGTGAAGTTCTTTTTTCAAAGAAACGAGAAAACGCCTGGTTCAGCACAGCTCCTGTGGAAGTGACGCAGCCTCCCCAAATTCCTCACAAGTCTGTGGTCGTGATTTTATAATAATCTCGTGAGGAGAGCGACATCTAATGGTTGAATAAACAGGACTGAGAAGTGTATTTATTATTATTATTATTATTATTATTATTATTATTATTATTATTATTATTCTAGCCATTCATCCTTTTTCTTCAACCGCTTATCCTGAACAGGATTGCCGTGGCACAGTGGCACATTATTATTATTATTATTATTTTTACTATTATAGTACTGTGCAAACGTCTTAGGCATGCAACTTCAATGTCTGTTGAGAAGTACAGGGAGGTTTTTCATTGGTCCCAAATTCATTCTGCAGCCTGAGAACGACCTCAAACACCCAATCTCAGTCATACACAACTATCTTCAGCAAACCTGCAACAGATGGTATGGACCCCACAGAGCCCTGATCTCAACATGATCAGGTCAGTCTGGGAGGACATGCAGAGACAGTCCAAGTCTGCAGAAGAACTGTGGCCAGTTCCTCAAAATGTTTGGAAAAACCTACCAACCTCTACTTTAAACCGCATGCAAGTTTGCATAAGAGAATTGATGCTGTTTTAAAGGCAAAGGGTGGTCCCACCAAATATTGATTTGATTCAGGTTCTTTTTTTGTCTACTGCACTTTTTAGAAGGTTTATTGATTAATAAGTATTCATGGCATTATTTTTGGAACCATCCTCGCTTTATAGCATTTTTCCCACAGGTGCCTAAGACTTTTGCACAGTACTGTATTATTATTATTATTATTAGTAGTAGTAGTAGTATAAGTAGTGTTACTGTCTTGTTGTTGTTAAAGTGGGATGTTACAAATTAAACGACTAAATTCTTCCATGTAATGAAGTGGTAAGTGGACCAAATAAACCACAGTGGAGGAAACAAGGGATTGAACACTAGAAAGCATGGACTTTAAAGTCAAAAACTTTCCTATAGACCTTGTGGCTTGTATTTGGGCCCTAATGATGGCAACTGTATAATGATAGTTCCATGAAAATCTCCCGCTAGTGTTCACTTTGGGAGAAAGTGCAGCCTCGCGCAGAAAAGCGGACTGCGCGGCTGTGAACGAAACTAGGATCCCGACGTCACATGACCGCGCTCGGGCACTCCTGTGACCACGTGACCTGAGCGGGAGTCCCGAGGTCACATGACCGGAGTGGGCTCGAGACGGGGTTTTCGCACGGTACGGAGTTTACGGATTTCGGCTGAGGCTCGCGCCGCGGAGACGCTCCGAAATGGTGAGTTTACCGCGACTCTAGGCGAAGCGAAACGCCATGCAGCGGCGCACGGACGCCGAATGCGGCCCGACTCCGCATGTACTTGTGGTTTAAGGCCCCGGGAGGTCGTGGCCGGGCCGGCGCCGAGGCGTTGAGGGCGGAGCGGCCGCTGTGTGCAGGCCCAAGTCCCGCTACTGAAGCGCTTCTCAGTTCGGCTCGGTAGCCCTCGGTGGGTGCCGGTTTACCGCTGCCCGAGTCTCCCTCCTTGTGCTAGCTGAGCTAGTTAACCATTGTACGTTACCACCCAGCCAACTGTGCTGAACTGCTAATTCAGTTGCGGGTAACTGACAAGACGGACTAACTAACTAACTGTCACAAAGGCCATTGCATCGATTTCCAGTCTGTACTTTGTCTCCGGCAGCACATATGTTAGTTATAGTTTGACGATCAATTATTATCTACGTTTTTTTCCAGTTTGAATTTATAGGTTGACTTCCTGTACAAAACACCTTTCACAAGATGAGCAATTCTTAACGGACACGCTATTTGTCAAACGTCTAGCATATTTCGTTGACATAATGGCCTTAATTTCAACAGTTAGTTTAAATAATGTCAAATATGCTTTCCTGTAACGCAGTTTTTAAACTAGTTATTAAACTAACCTGCGAAATGCTGTATCCTCCTTTAACGGATGGTGTTTAACCTAGTCGTCCAACTTCTCCCTTAAATGTCCTCTACTCCTAACTTCAGGTGTTCTGGTGGTGCAGGAAGCAGCAGTCCTGCCTCACACCACCTCTGGTTTCCTCACAGTCCAAAGACATGTGTTTCAGGTTAATTTGTCACTCTAAATTGCCCACGGTGTGAGTGTGGCCACCCTGTGATGGATTAGTGTCTCATTCAGGGTGTAATTTCATAGCCTAGCTCCAAGTGATTCCAGGATAGGTTCCAGACTGGCACAACACTGACCAGGTTAAACCAGTTAATGATGATAGTGGATGTGTTTAAACTAGTTGTCAAGCTTTTGACCAAAATTTTCACTTAAACCGTGTGCGAAATCATTATTTTAATATGATTTTTGCAGTGCCGTTTGTATCTTATTTGGTTTTGTGTATGAATTTTGTTTCTGATAGCCACCAAACAGGGATAGTAATTCAGGTAGTGACAAACCCAGTAATTCCGGGACCTTGAAGGCGCGCATATATATATATATATATATATATATATATATATATATATATATATATATATGTGTGTATGTGTGTGTGTGTGTGTGTGTGTGTGCGTGTATGTGTGTGTGTGTATATATATATATATATATATACACACACACATACACGCACACACACACACACTTTTTGTTAAATAAAATCCAAGTAATTTTGCTGTTGAAACCTTCATGTCAGATCTTTTTTCCTCTCTTGGATATGTGAAAAATTTGTTACAAAATTCACTTGGAAATAAAGTATGCAAATCCTCTTTTGAAAACATTTATGCAGTTTGCCAGATCATCAAAGCAAAAATTTTATGTTCAGCTGAATTATAAAAATGATACAGATTTTGAATTATAAGAATTATACAGATTTTGTTCCCAAAGATAATTGTATTTTTTCCAAAAACACTTTTTGCAAAGAATTGTTGATATTATTGGCTATGCTAGAGTCTATACCAGGATTATTTTGGCACCATTTTGCTTTTCATTCCTGATTGGTTGATTGCTGTCTTGGTCTAAGTGACAGCATGCCAAAGATGCTGCATGTTGACCTTTGATCTTTGAATTTCTGCATTTCAGAGTTTTCTCGGGAATTTGTTTGGCCCTGTGTGTGAAATCGACATAGTCCTGAATGATGCCGAGACCAGAAAGACGGCCGAGCTCAAGACTGAGGATGGCAAAGTTGAGAAACACTTCTTATTCTACGATGGAGAGTCTGTTTCAGGGAAGGTCAGTCTATTCTTATGCTACTTGTCAATCCTTGTTTATGTTCCCTGGTGTGGAAAATTGGCACTCCCTGTGCAAAGACATTATGTATGCAATGTCACTGTAGTTTAGTCATTTGTTGATGTGGTCTCTGAGTTAGAACTTTTGAAGACATAAATCTTTTCCAGTTTATTTTAAATGACATTTCCTTCAATTATCTATTTTCTAAAATGGCTACAGTTGGTCCCCTACTTCCAAACTCAAGACTGAGAGTTGGTTTGTTACTGTTTTGCTGTTCAAATGATGCCTGCAACTGCTCGCGTGATGTGACTACAAAAACAATGGTACTGAACTAAATGACTGTATCCTGAAGGTGGCGTGTCTGTATTGGCATCTCTTTGTCTCTTCAAGTGAAATGCTCAAAGACTTTGTTTACTCAAAGATTACATCACTCCTGAGAAAAGTATGTGCTAAGTGAATACAGTAATACCCCTGTTTCATGTTGCCCCCTTCAGCAGGGTTTTGTTACAGCAGCCATGCTTACATTTGATTTGTCATTACAAGTGTCCTTTCTTTGTTATTAATAATATCATCATTGTGATTTTTCTCACTTCTCTCCAGTGCTTATGCCATGTGTAGTGGCCTCTCCCCTGTGGCGTCTTGCCCACTGTTGCACCTCTAGTGCATCCACTGCATACAGTGCAAGAAATCGATAACTAACACACTCTCTCTCTCTCTCTCTCTCTACTGGTGGGCACATGCTGTCACACAACTAGAAGCAGGTTCCAGCACTTTCACCCATTTTTAATCCCAAGGTTTTCTGGCAATTGAACACCATTTCTACGTATCCTGAGCACTAACCAGGGTTTTACTGTAAATATCAGCAACATGACAGCTCTGTGGGGTGGGAAGCAACAGCAGGGTTTTTTTAGACAAGAAAAGAACAACTTGTGGATATCAGACTGAGTCAGACCTTCCCACTGGTGAGGGAGGATGTCTCATGTACATTTTTGTATCCTCTGAGTTCCCTGGCAACAGTATTTATGGCACATTCTGAATAACAAAGCACAATAAAGAACCTTGGCTAGAGCGAGAGCAGGGCATTGAAAAACTTAAGATGGCACTTATTTCAAGCTCGCTATTTGTTGGCTAAAAGAATTGTCATTCCATCTCTATGAAAAAATGAATGTGATATTTCTGAAAAACTTTTCATGAGAAAAAGTTTTATAAGTCAGGGACTGGTTATACAGCAGAGAAAAAGGAGAGGGGCTGATAGATGGCAGTAAAACATACCCAAATGCAGGTAAACGGCAAATGGCGCACATATCAAAATTACACATACTGGGATGCTATTTTACATTTTAAATGAGTAAAAATCATAATGCATTCTGAGTCCATCCAAAAACCAAAATATAAAACTTTCCCAAATATCACCAGAAATGTAAAGCACCTCGTACCACACACAACACTGCCCTACGCAGCACAGCAATTGCCCCGGGCAGCAGAGTCCTGTACAGTTGTCCAGCAACCTTGTTACGTAGCGGAGATGTTGCATAATTGGGTAGCAACCACACTGTGTAGCAGGATGTAACTCAGCTGTGCACGAAGCATGCTGTTTAATACAAAATTTATGAAAAAAAGAATAAGTGAAGTGAAAATTTTTAAATGGACAACAATTTACTGAAATAAACTGTTACTGTACTCATGAGTGATCAGTACAGTTGATTGTGAATTGTGGTGGTTGACTCACCTCTTTCAAATCTTTTAATCACTTCAGATTTTCAGTTCTATGTGCTTTTCGAGCTTTACCTTCTTTTCATTTTTTACAAGCTTTTCTACCTTTTCTGCCCCATTTTGCTGGATTACACTTTATTTAATAGACTAAAACAAAGACACTGCCCAAATTTGTAGAAACAAATCAAACATGAGACAGGATATTAACAAAGTATATTCATTACAGCTTGCCATATTCAGTTGCAAGGTAGTATGGGACAGGAACAAGTCTCTTACACAACATATGAGCTTAGAATTTTTTTTGCTGACAAATTTCTGCCTCTGCGTTACAGCAGGACATGTGTTGCTCAAACCAGGATCTGATATTAAAGTATTAGCTGCTCTATAGCAAAATTGTGCATACTAGGGCTGCATATACCAAGGTTTACCTGTAGTATTTTTATTTTCACGTTTTACATTTGTTTTAATGTAGCTCTGAGTTAAAGAAAACATTAGGCTAAAAGTGACTGCAGTTTTAAAGAAAGCAGTGAAGAGCAGACTTGTACCTCTAATTGTGATTGTCAGTTGAGAAGCCAGTGTATGTAATATTGTTATCTTTATTTGTTTTTGGGTCCAGCTATTTAGATCAGTGCCACTAATGTTTTGATGTCTTAAAGGTGACATTTAACAATGTCTGACAGGTTTTTAAATCATCAACTGTGTAATTTAGCAAGGTGAGTGTATTTTTTGCCTAGAATGAGAAAACATACAAACAGGATGAGCCTTGTTCCTTACACATGCACCTGTTAACAAGATTAACAGTGAAAATGTTGCAGCGAAACAGGTCAACAGCATCACTTACTTGCATATCTTTTTTTTAAAAAAAAAAACTTTTGCTCATTTCATTAGGATACAGAAAAAAGTTTCAATAATTAACTGGCATCAGGGTGTTTTTAGTGTGGCGGGGATCTGAGACATTGTTTCGGTCATATGCTTGTTGCTGACCTGCTTTGCATTATTGGATTAATGGAGATGGCGACGCTAACAGAATTGAGATTTTTCTCAGGTATAGCGCAGATGCAGCAGACCTCCAACTTATTTATGTTGGAAGTTTTTTTGTAGAACAGTTTTTTTAGGGAAGTTGCGTGCTGATGGTTTGTCTGGGGAATTGCCTGTTTGATACATGGCGTTTGAAGTACTGCCTCCCAGACATTGGAGGCATCTGCTGATAATCTCATCTGTGGAACTCGGTGACCCCTATGATCTTTCATGTGTGATTTAATCATCCATTTGTTAGCAAATATTCTGTGTTTTTGAAAAACAAAAAAAGGTTGCGATTAGGGTTAGCATTAGTAGTATAGACAACATCATAAAAGAATGAAAGGTATGCACTTCAGCTTGTCTATGTCATACAGTTTTTTTTTCTAGAGTGCATCTTTTTTTGTTGTTTTTTAATACATGTTTTGTTTTCCTACTCAGAAAAAGATTGACGTTAATGATAACTGCCCCCACCCTATCCATTATCAGGATTTCCTTCCGCACACCGTATGAAACAATATGAGTACTCAGTGCTACTTAAGGTTTGTTTGGGGGGCTTGCCCCTGGAAATGTGTGCATCTTGAAGAACTTTCAGTCCTATTTCTGGTTGAAGCCTATGTTGTTGCCATGTTTCTGTCATAATCACGGTGATCTGATATGAGCCTTTTGCAAATGTTTCTGGAACCAAGCTCTCTATTAAGTGATTCTAATGGCTGTGGTACAATGTGTTTTGTGTCCAGGTGAACCTCACTGTAAAGCAGACTGGAAAGAGACTGGAGCACCAGGGCATCCGAATTGAGTTTGTTGGACAGATTGGTGAGTTTTGTCACCTGTATTTATTGGGGGTATAGATTATAAAACTGAGTTGAACTGACAGGTCTGGTTCAGTTTTGGATCTTTTTAGGGGGTACTGTGTGTCTGTCTCTCTCTTGCTCTCTGAATCAGTGGTCTTGGGGTAGAAGTGGGTAGGGGGAGTTCACAGCCACTGGGCTCTATTCAGCCAGTGGCCTCAGGTTACAAGCTTAGCAGAACATGTGGCTGTCATGTGAAGATCACACAAGCATTGCGGCTGTGGAATTGGTAAGGTTTCTAAGTCTGACATTCAATATCATTTTGAATTTGCAGAATATGCTAGGTACACTTTTGTTGTTTTTAATCATTTTGTAAGCTTTATTGGCAATAAGTAGTCAGCAAATTGAAGCACGATTTTACAGTAATACCACCCTTGATGCTGTCCTGTTCCCAGCTTTCCCCCCCCTCATACCACTCCTGCTACATCCTTATGGTACACACGTGTAGCGCAATCACAGTGCACAATTTTTTATTTTTAGTTAGCATTGTAATAATGGATTTGCTGTGGCCTCTCCATTGGATCAGAGCATTCTCTGTACTTTTTTGTGCATCGCCCCCTGTTTTCAGTTCCAGGGCTTGTTGTACACAGCTTACAGGTGTGTGTTCTCACAAGCATTTTGCTCTCATGGAGTGCAGGTTCCCAGATTTCTCACGTGTGTCATACGTTTTGTTTTAATCACAAAATTCTGACATTTGAATGTCGTCTATGTGTGTGTAAATGGCACCTGTCTAAGTAAGGTATAATGGTAAAATGGCTTCACTTTCTAGGAATGCATCTTGAGCACTACTAAGAATATGGGGTCTTACTATATCTTTGTCATGCAAATGCAGACTGTACTTGCAGCATCAAAATGCTAAAATGTTATTTTCTGTCTTGGTCCAAATTGTGTAAAGTGTGTTCGTGGATATGAAGCTGAGATAGTGTATCCCCTTTGGTTTCCTTTTGGTGGTCAACAGGTACCTAGGAGTTCTGATCAAACAAGAGTGCCAGTTTACACCACTGACCCTTATAGGATCCTATAGCAAGGGATAATCTTCAGTTGCTTTAGTCAAACATTTTATGTACATGGAAACAACACTGGGTTAACAATTTAAGTTTTCTGAATGTGTTTGCTAAATTCTTGTATAGTGATAGTTAAATGAATTAAACCCATAACCCACCCCTGTCGGTTTCCCTCCATGACCCACCAGAACTCTTCAGTGACAAGAGCAACACGCATGAGTTTGTGAACCTGGTGAAGGAGCTGGCACTGCCTGGAGAGCTAACGCAGAGCCGCAGCTATGACTTTGAGTTCATGCAGGTGGAGAAGCCCTATGAGTCCTATGTTGGGACCAACGTTCGGCTGAGGTGGGCTTCCGGTCAGTCCGACCCGATGAACATTCTGTTGTTGTCTGCCTGAACAATGTTGTGATGGTTAATTTTTTAAATATTTGGAATCCCTGTGCAATTTGAACCAGCTATATTCTACTTACTTATAATACTTTATGATTAAAAAATTATGAATTATAGTAATATCTTCATTTGCACAGCAGAAGTGAATGAGGGAAATATAAACCTTTACCTCATCTTCATGCATATCTCCTTGTTAAGTCCAGGACAGTTATTTTAAGGAATCAAGAAAATTGCAATCTTCTGAAAATAATTTAAGCATTTGGGAATTTTCCATTTTTGTCCATAACAGATATTTCCTGAAAGTTACAATAGTAAGAAGACTGTCTGACTTGGTGAAAGAGTATGACCTCATTGTTCATCAGTTGGCCACATACCCCGATGTGAACAACTCCATCAAAATGGAAGTGGGCATTGAGGACTGCCTGCACATAGAGTTCGAGTACAACAAGTCCAAGTAAGCAGGCTGGCCTCTTGGTGCCACTGTACCGTTTATAGTGTCATAACAGATGATGATCTCTTTCTCATTGAGATTAAAATACTAGATGGATTCTTTTAGCTTTGTCTGATGGTTTCTGTTGGAGTGATCTCTTATGAATGATACGCGTGTGCTGCAGCTGTGATGGCAGTCTGTGTTTTGATTAATGCAGAGAAATGACAAAGTTGCAAAAAGACCCAAAAAGGTTGTTCTTCAAAATCTGCGTTCATGCATCAATGAAACATTTTGTGTAGGTCGACAAGAAGTTGGTGCAACTGCATGTCATCATACTGCTTTTTACACATATCAGGCATTTCAGATGATGTGTAGAACATTCACTTTCACTGTTACTGTAATCTTTGTCCTCCTCAGATACCACCTGAAAGACGTCATTGTGGGAAAAATCTACTTCTTGTTGGTGAGAATCAAAATCCAGCACATGGAGCTGCAATTGATCAGGAAGGAGATCACTGGGATCGGTGAGTTTGGAGAGCAGGGGCAGATGTGAGGAAAACTCAGTGCAGTTGTTGACAGAGGTAATGCATGGTGGGATGGTGATGATGGAATGGCATCCTTGCATTTCAGAAAGTCCTCAGAAATGCAATATGTGGCAAATTTTAAATGTTATATGATGGAGTTATGTGAGCAGCTTGCTTGAGCAAGTACATTGATTCATTAATATTTAGCTGTATGTGTGACTTGGACAAGCTGCATTGTTAGTAATATTTATTAGAAATTAGCCCACACCATCTTACCTGATGAGAATCGAGAATTTATTAGCACTGGTGTGTTGTTTATTTAAAGAAAAAATCAAAACTGAAGTTTAGTCAGTTTGTAAGGCGTTAGAATAATGGTTTTGCTTGAGCAGGACCTTTGCATGTTTTTCAAAACAGATTCATAAAATGAGCAGACATGGGTAATTCTTACATTTTTTGTCATAGCTGCAGCTTTGTTAAAGCTCGTTTTTGGGGAGACATACTATTTATACAAAGTAATTCTTGGAATTTTTTCAGTAATTTTTAGAGTATTTTGATTTTGTGCTTATAAGTTACAATTATATATGAATGCTATTTTAAAGCAATTGTATTTCCGAATAATGTCGGGGGGGGGGGGGAACAAATTTAATTTGAGAAATCAATCAGTGAAAAAAATGTTATTTAAAACATATTCCAAACATTATATTATGTTATATTCCAGAAGTCTAAAAGGAGGAAAAATGTTGTAAAAAGCTATACTAATGTTTTTTTTCATCCTTAGGGCCTAGTACAACTACTGAAACGGAGACTGTTGCAAAGTATGAGATTATGGATGGTGCTCCAGTGAAAGGTAGGTATCAGAGAATAACACTTGCAGCTGAAAAGTCTTCAGACCGCACTGTACTCTACAGTTGCTCTGGTTTTACTGTGTTTTCTCTGTACTGTCAGTGTTTTTCCATTCAGCTCACTGTGTCCTGTCTGTACCAGGGGAGTCCATTCCCATTCGGCTCTTCTTGGCCGGCTATGACCTCACAGCTACCATGAGAGATGTCAACAAGAAATTCTCTGTACGATACTTCCTCAACCTGGTGCTGGTGGATGAGGAGGACAGGAGATATTTCAAACAGCAGGTGATGACCAGCAACAGCTACCTGTGCAGGAATATGTTTAGCAATGAAATCTGTGTGTGTCTTTACCAAAGCACCCTGCTACAAATGGAATCATTTGTCATCTTTGTATGGATGTTTGGCAGTTATTAAACATATTTTAATTAGTTGCTTCTTTTTCAATTACTTCTGTCATCCAGGAGATTATTTTGTGGAGAAAGGCCCCAGAGAAGCTGAGAAAGCGCAACTTCCACCAGCGCTACGAGTCCCCCGAGGCTCGACCGACACTGTCCGCGGAGCAGCCAGAAATGTGAAGGACGTGGGAGGGGTAGGGGCAAGCAGTGGGTGGAGCCTGAAACGAAGGGGCAAGCTGACGATTGATGATTCAGCAGATCGGTGTATTGCAAAGGGGAGGGTGGCAGGGTGGGGCAGGAGAGAGACGGGCCAAAAAGCGAGCACATCTTATGATTTCTTTTCCGTCCTACTCTGCTGTGCTCAGTTTGCCAGCAACACGGAGCTCCGTGTCAATCTGTGGACAGCTGTCTCAGAATGGGGGGGGTAGGTCAACAAACACTGGAACATTTGGAAGCTACCTTTCTTTTGTGCAGTGCATTGTGCCCCACCCCTTGTAGGCAAAAACAAAATGCTTGTGGCCATGCAATAAGCTCCAAAACCCAGAGAAATAGATTTGAGAACATGTTACACACAGGAGAAGAATGCATGTTGAATGATTAGTTTGTATGGTAGGAGCCCGACTGGTTTGACACAGTCAGAGCCAACTTTTAAGAACACAAAGGTATGAGGCACACTGTTTGTGTTCCCTGGGTGCCATATTGGTGAATTCTCTGAGATTTATGTCCATTCTTCTAAATTATTTGAAGGTTGTGTGTAGTTTCCCCACTGCCATTTTCTTTGTTATCCCTTAATGAAGGCTGAATTTTAATTATAAATTATATGCATTAGAAAAAAACTATATATTCCAACATGCTGTTTTAAAAATTTAAGTTGGACACTATACATTGAAGAATAACCTATAAAGCTCTGTTTGTATGGGCTGCTGACCCGCTGATTAACTGCCCACCTCAGAAAGCTTAGTTTGAGGAAGACTTTGATAAATACACTTTGTGCTCTGTGTTGCTCACCTGCTATTTGGTGGCACTGTAAAGGGGAGCTTCAGATGTTTTTTTGTTTTTGTTTTTTTTTTTTTTGGCTCATGTTTTTTTCTCCCAAGAGAGAAATGGGCTGTGTTAGTCACGTGGCACGCTTAAGAAAGCTCTAAAGCTTAGATTTAAAAAGCACTGCATTCACTCTTCAGTTTACTTGAGTCTTTTCAATTGTGGATGACCATATTGGGGAAATCTCCATTCCTTTTTTTATTTTGTATGTAAGTGCCTGTAAGAAATTGATTTAACAGTTATGCCAAATACTGTACTGGCCACTTGCATGTTCACCCCCCTTTTTACAGTATCTAATTTGAAAGGAAATAAAAGCAACATTTCTGTACATTGAAAAATTGTACATATCCTGCTCAATCTCAATCTATTTATCCATCTACAATAAACTATCAAATTTCTACTGCTATGTAAAGTTGCGTGTTCTGTTGAATGACCATAAAATAAAACTATATATTCATGTACAAACCCTAATGATTGCTGAGTGTGTGGATGATACTGTGACCAATCTTTCAACATTCAGCTAAATCAAAAACCTTGGTTTTACTCCTGAGGTCCTCATGACGCTGAAGGCCCACAGCACTGCATTTTAATCTGGTGACATTTTAGTGCTTAAAGACACCGAAGTGCAAGAGCACCAACATCACTGAATTGAAAGTGTCCCTGCTGAATGACTTCTAGGTGGGTATAGAGCTGTTAGTTTCTTTAGCTAGTGGGCATAGATCTTGCTATATCCTGGTGCTACCTAGTTTTTCATGTTTGTGAGTGTTGGACATCTACTGCTGTGGTGGTGACTGATTTCTTTCTGGTGCCCCATTTTCATGTCTCTTACCCTCACTGCACTGGTCTTGTGTGATGACTTCTTCTCATTTATCTTCCAGAACTGTCGTGGCTCTTAGCAGATCTGTGGCCAATCTTTAGTTGGACTGCAGTTGTTCAGAGGACATTAGATGGTTCTTTGGAGAAAGAGGGACTTGTTCTTTTGGTTGGGATTGCGAATATTGACTTTTTGAGAGTAGATGATGGTCATATCCTTGTTTTATGTAGTTTTTCTCGAGTGTGTTGTAGTAGCCATTACATTGTGTCCCATTTGTTAATCCCACAAAGCTCCAGCCAGCATGACTCTCTTTGTTCTACTCATTTTTATATTGGGTAGACATACTAAGCAGGTACAGCGTTAGGAGTCTTGGAAGGATCTCATTTACAAACCATGGACCTGGAATCCAGGAATCTCCGGAGTTGGTGTTTTACTACTTTTGTATTGTATTGTATTGTTTTGTACGTATGTATCTATGCATTTATTTATATATTAATGCACAGAAAGAAGGCTCGGAGTCAGCGATCCCGCAAATGCTCGGGTGGCTGTCTTTACAAAGACATTATGTGAATCGAACCACAACGCAAACTTGAACATGGGCTTAAAACGCCCAAAGGCTCCCCGCAGCATCTCATTTAACGCACCTGCATGAAAAAAAGATCCCAGTCACGCGCATAACCGAACTTTGCATACACGCAACTATTTATACAGACGCTATAGCGCTGTTACAATATATACTTTTCTTGTTTAAATCTTGTATGTATTTAAGTTTAACTGATGTATTTTTTAAATTTATTTTCTAATTTCCACTCCTGATCTGCGTGCTGTGGACCCAAGGAACTTCATTTTATGCTTTCTTGAATACCTGCTGTATAAGGGTGCTCAACTATAAACAATTGTTTATCTTGATAAACTAGTACGGGGATACAGTTGGTTATATGAGTGAGTTTAACCTAGCAGTTTACCAGAGCTATACATGGTATTACGGACTGTATAGTTATGTGGCGAGAAGCTGTTTGCTCCCGCGGGGATAACAAAGATACACGCAGCAGCGTGTGGAGACAACATCCAGGGAGGATACAGGACAATGTATGTATTTCAGCCAGAGGAACCGTAGCAGAACTAAGTCTCGCCCGAAGGCTCGCTGTGCCACCGCAAGGACCGGCGCTCACTGCCACCTCCGCGATTCAGCACAACTCTTTACAGTCTAATACCTGCTCTGATCCATAGGGGGCCTCGACCAACAGACGCTACAATATTTTCTTCCGATTCTTTTGTTTAAAAAAGAAGAAAACAAATACTCGTACGTATATGAGAAGTTGACGTGATAGTATTAATCGGCTCGGTGGCTCTGAACTGTATTAAATTTTAAAAAAAACAAACAAATATTGCACTTTGACCTTAGTTTGGGTCGTCGTTTTTTAAGCCTGTGAAAGGAAACGGTGAAATACATGCCTTTACGACTATAGGAAAACTTAAGTATTTTGTTAGAATATGTTGATGAATTATGAAATATTTTCCTTAGTGTATTGCTAAAAATGAGTGTAAAAACACCAATCATACGTCCAGGACTCGGCTGGCGACGTTCCGCCCAAATTTCCGACGGGCTCTGTTGTGGACAGCTTGCTATGAGAGGGGTCCTTCGCCACGCCGATTGTCCTCTCTGCCCGGAGCTGGTGACAGCAGCATGGGGAAATAGAAAGTGAGCCTGGCTGAATAAGTCCCGTTTGTTCGACATGGCGGTGAACCGCTATTTATTCCTCTTTAACCGGCTGAAATCCCCAGTTTGTCCCGTGTCTCTCCGCAAAAACGCCACCTGTCCCCTCTCAAGACGGCCGGAGCCCCTGCGCCCAGGTGGCCGGACTGCTTCCCTTTCATGGACCCGATATGTCGCCTCCGGCAGCCCTCCCAGACCTCCGGACACGTCGCTGTTTGTGCCCGTTGACATCAAAGCGGACTTCTCTGTGAATGGGAGTGTGGGAGCCGAGCTCACACAGCCACTGGACAAAAGTACTCACACAGCTTTCCACTCTCGGAAATTGTCAACAGATTATGTGCACTTTAATAGTACTGATTTACAGAGTCGATCTTTGACTTAATTACTGGCAGAAATGTGTATTTACTGTAAAACAATTGATATGATTTTCGAGATTATGAGGATGATCAGTTGTGGTTGATAAATGACGTTTGACATTGAGTTACTGTTATTTGTCTGTTGTACCAGGTGAACTCCTCAGAGTTTTGAACCGATTCTACAAGCGGAAGGAGATGCAGAAGCTGGCATCTGAAAATGGTCTGGATGGTGAGTGAAGATTTTGCTGCGGTCCATTTTAAGCTGTACTATCAGCAAAATCTGTTCTTACCTTTTTCACAGTGCTTTACATTGTTGCCAAGTATTTGTATACAGGGTAAGTTAATAACAGAACAGACTGAGGTGTTACTTGAAGGCTATGTTCGCTGACTTGGTGACATTAAAATAAATTGCTGAACTTGTGTTTGTATCGGTTGTTCCCTCTCAGCTCGACTCTTCCACCAGGCATTCATCAGTTTCAGAAAGTATGTGTTGGAAACAGATTCACTTAATGCGGATCTTCACATCATTCTCAACGACATATTGTGTGGAGCAGGTTAGCAGAAGAGTTTGTTTTACAGATTTCTTTCTCCTGTGGGAGAATGTTCCTGCCATGAAATTTAAGTCTCAGTACTGACTAAATGTACACTAGTTGCAATGTGGAATATCTGAAAGAGGGGAAGACCCAGTAAAATTTTGCTAATTTGTTCCAGGGCACATAGATGACATCTATCCTTATTTCATGAGACATGCTAAACAAATCTTCCCCATGCTGGACTGCATGGATGACCTGCGAAAAATCAGTGACTTGCGTGTACCAGCAAATTGGTAAGTGGCACAGGCCTATGAAGGACTGTCAGATACTTAAGGCTCTGTTCAGCTTATGTTCAAAAATGTGGCAGGAAATATAGCTGCCATAGTTGAACAAGATTGATGTGTCACTGTTTGTAGATGAAAGTTTTTTTAAAATATCTAAAACATTTCTTATAAAGGTATCCTGAGGCAAGGTCTATCCAGAGGAAGGTGGTCTTCCACTCTGGACCAACTAACAGTGGGAAGACCTACCACGCTATCCAGAGATACCTGGAAGCAAAGTCTGGTGTCTACTGTGGTCCACTAAAGCTGCTGGCGCACGAGATCTTTGAGAAGAGCAACAGTGCTGTTCGTGTTCTCACCTTAAATATTTGTTCCTTCTGACATATAAAAAAATAAATGATATCATTCAGCTTGAAAAAAGTAGATACAATACAGATTAGCAACTTTCAAGCCCTGTGTGTCCTGATCTGTGTGTTTTTTTTTTTTTTGTTTTTTTTTTTGTGGGATGGTTAGGGTGAGCGTACTAACAGTGTTGGTTTCTGTCTTTTCAGGGCGTGCCATGTGACTTGGTGACCGGAGAGGAGAGAATATTTGTGGACCCCAATGGACAGCAGTCTGGTCATGTTGCCTGTACCATTGAGATGTGTAGTGTCACAACTCCATGTTAGTCAGCTTTCCTGCTATTAATCAGTCAAGTCCGGAAAAATTATCAATAACAAACATGATTTTAAAGATGATGTATGAACAAATGTTGCAAAAATGGCTGATTCAAACACAAATTTTGAAGGTTCCTGTATCAATAAATAGTTTTAAAATTCTCTGTGCTTTTTGCAGAAGATATTTAGAACGCATTAATGAATTGTATAATCATCTTTTACATCCTGGGCCTTGTAACACACTAATATTTGTGCCAATTTCAGATGAAGTTGCAGTTATAGATGAGATCCAGATGATCAGAGATCCCTCAAGAGGATGGGCCTGGACGAGAGCCCTGCTGGGTGAGCACACTCTGGCGACCCATCTACTACAAGGCGCATTATTGAGTAGTAGATATAGTGGTTAGAGCTGTAACCTTGTAATTGTTATTGGAAGATCAGGGTTTGAATCCCACCTCCTGCTTTAGTATCCTTGGCCAAGGTCCTTACCCTGAATTGCTGCATTATAAATTATCCCGCTGTATAAATAGGCCAAACAACAAGCAGCTTAATGTGTAAACCTAATGTAGTTAGTTGCTTTGAAGGAAAGATTTGGCAAAATGACAAAATAAAAATATAACAACAGAGTTTATAATTTAACTTTTAATCCATATGTAGGCCAACAGCACCAGGTTCAGGAAAAGCTTTTTCCTGCAGGCTGTTATATTGCTGCATTCTGGACTAGATAGGGGATGACTACCACTATCCACTGTACCATCATCAGCATCATTATTGCCTGTTTGCACAATTATTATCTGTTTATTTACAGTATCTGTCTATTCATTTATCTGTGTGTGTGTGTGTGTGTGTGTGTGTGTGTGTGTGTGTGTGTGTGTGTATCTATTTATTTATTTATATATGTTTCTACTTCAGTTCATGTGGGTTGTCCTGTGTTGTTATGTTGTTTATTGTATCTTACACTATGGTCCGGGAGAAACTACATTTCATTCTCTCTGGTACCTCCGTATAAGTGCAAAATGAAAATAAAGTGAAATTTTCCTAACCCCTTGAAATGACATTTTTCTGTACTGCCTGTTTGGAAATATTTAAGAAGGTGCTTCTGCTCAGTGTTTTGTACATTACCAGTATCTTGTTCTCTGTGATCAGGCCTGTGTGCAGAAGAGATCCACGTGTGTGGTGAGGCAGCAGCAATTAACTTGGTCACAGAGCTTATGTACACCACGGGTGAGGAGGTGGAGGTGAGTCTCGGGAATGTTGGGACTGTGTACAAAGCTCATAGTGTGTTTGAGGAGGAAAGAGAGCCTCAAAGCTTACATATGCACAGATTATTTTTTCCTCATTTTTTTAGCATATTTTTTGTTTTTCTTTCGTCAGTTGCCAGCTAAATAAAGGTAGTAATAATAATGTTTATTTATATAGCACATTTAATATATGAGGATAATTCAAAGTGCTTAACAAAAGCGAAGATAAAGGACATAAGAGATTTAATAATAAAATCGATAAAAAATAAGTGTAACAGATGTTTTAAAAAATGTCTGTCTTCTGTTTCTCTTCCTTTAAGATCCGCAGTTACGAGAGGTTGACCCCCTTTTCGCTAATGGACCAAGCATTAGAGTCCCTGGATAACCTCCAGCCGGGCGACTGCATTGTGTGTTTCAGCAAGAATGATATCTACTCCATTAGCAGACAGATTGAGGTGCGGGGCTTAGAGTGTGCAGTCATCTATGGCAGCCTTCCACCTGGTAAGACAATCCAATGGTGACTTTTTTTTTTTGGACTAGGCCACTGTTAAATAAGTTATCGTTATCCACCACTGGTTTCTCGGTCAATAGGAACCAAGCTCTCACAGGCAAAGAAATTCAATGACCCATCAGACTCATGCAAAATCCTTGTTGCAACTGATGCCATTGGAATGGGATTAAACCTGTGAGTATCTGAGGCAGGTAGAGGATTGTGTGTTGTGTGCATGGTCATTTCTGCATGAGTGTTCATTTGCCCTGTGATGCACTAGAGTCCCATCCAAAATGTAGCATGCCCTCAAGCCCTTTGCTTCTGGCACAGGCTCTGAACCACCATGAACCTGCAGTGAAAAGCAGTTGCTAATAAAAAAATGGATGATCTGGAGACTATTAAGATTTTTTTTTACTCCATATGCTGAATGAAGTGCATCATTGTCTTGCTATATTTCTTCAAAATGGTCGGGAAAGAAAGATTCTAATGGGGAAGTGTTTGATAATATCTGCAGCCGTTGCTGTTGGATGTAAATTTCTCAAACAAATCAGTGGTTCTCCACTGTGAGCAGTTACTGGTTGGAAAAGAATTTTAGCTACCTTGAATGCTAGCTCCCAGCCATTCCCTCCCTCCCCAGGAGCATCAGGCGCATCATCTTCAACTCGCTGGTGAAGCCCACCATCAATGAGAAAGGGGAAAAGGAGATGGACACAATCACAACTTCTCAGGCCCTGCAGATCGCCGGCCGGGCTGGCCGCTTCAGCTCCGCCTTCAATGTGGGTGAGGTCACCACAATGCACCGCGATGACCTGCCTGTACTAAAAGAGATCATGGGACGCACTGTGGAACCAATTGAGGTGAGAAACATAGACCAAACCTTGGTCTTCAGCTAGTGTTTGTAAGATCTTGAGTAATGAAACCTGTTGGAGTGGACTGCAGTTGGGACATGTGCTACATTGAGTTCATGAGGTCCTGAAAGTTTTAGAGATACATGGTTCTGGACTTCTGTGTTCAAGAAGAGAATTTCTGTGGTCATAGCAAGATATGTATGTATTGTGTAGCTGACTTTCACTGATCTGGAAGGACTAGCTTCAAGTTTTACTTTAGATCCCCATTGTTGTTTATGAGGAATTTCAACTCATGAAGTGACTTGTTTCATTCTGCATTTTGTGATCTACTGAGGTTTTCGTGTGTTGGTTTTTTAATGTAGACAGCTGGACTGCACCCAACAGCTGAGCAGATTGAGATGTTTGCCTACCACTTACCTGACGCCACACTCTCTAACTTGATTGTAAGTGTTGAAGCAGATGAAGTGATAATGACACATTGAGTGTTTGGCATAAAGCTGAATACCTCCTTCATCACTGTGAACTTTGACCCCCTTACTGTTCTGCCATCCTGCAGGATATATTTGTGAGCCTGTCTAGGGTTGATGGCCTCTACTTCGTCTGCAACATTGACGACTTCAAATTCCTTGCTGACATGATCCAACACATTCCACTTAATTTGCGCTCACGATACGTTTTCTGCACTGCACCCATAAACAAGAAACAGCCTTTTGTTTGCACCACATTTCTCAAGGTAAGCCATGGTAGGAGAGAGCAATCATGGGGTCATCCTCCTTGAACCCCCCCAAAAAGTTTTCAAATATATTTATGATTTCTAAGAAGCTGTCCAAGCCCCACCGTCACATGTGATATCACTTAAAACCATGCAATGTCCTTTGTAAGGTGCATTAGGACTCAGCATTGTAGCAGGTACAGCTTTGAAGACTCTTAAAAGATATATTGTCTGATGTTGTGTGGGAATGTGCATAGAGGTACTTGTTTTAACCACTATCCCTGTGTTCTGTCCTGAAGTTTGCCAGACAGTTCAGTAGGGATGAACCCTTGACTTTTGACTGGGTGTGCCGCCACGTCGGCTGGCCCCCAGTGTCACCCAAGAACATCAAGGACTTGGCTCACCTTGAAGCTGTTCATGACGTGTTGGATCTGTACCTCTGGCTAAGGTGAGGGTGTTCTGCTTTGGGCACTACCTCATCCAAACTGCCTATAGGAGAGCCTTGAGAAACAAACTTTGTTTGTAGTTTCTAGCTATCATGAAGACACAAGCAACTCCTGACCCACTCACAGAATTACTTTCTGTGTTATGTGAGGTGTAATGAAGATTTGATTTGAGTTGTGATTTTCCATCCCCAGCTATCGCTTCATGGACATGTTCCCAGATGCCAACCGAATACGGGACATCCAGAAAGAACTGGACGAAATCATCCAGGTTGGCGTGCGCAACATCACACGGCTCATCCGGGCCTCTGAGATACTGAGCTCAGAATCCCTCTCCAAGATGCAGACACAGACCCCTCAACAGATCCAGCGCAGGCTGAGAGGCTCCCAGGGTAGGGGCCAGCTGACAAGGAACGTCTTGGGGGACAGTACTCTAGGGTCCCGCCTGGTCCGGGAAGGCCGGCTGACCAAAGACCTCCTGCAGCAGCTACAAAGGGAATGGTCTGAGGAGCAGACACACAACAAAAAAGATGCACAGACTCACTCCCGGGCGAGTGGGGTCAAACTCAGAACAGACAAAAAGAAAAGAAAATGATCCCCCTTTATGCCCCAATACTGCCTTAGGTTCTGTTGTAATATCCTTTAAAGCAGTGGGTCACATTTATTGTCATTGGAAATTATTTTTGTATGATTTTATTCTCTTTTTGAATAAAATGGGAGATGCTTTCACATTCTAAAAAAGACAAAAAGAATGAGGAAAGCACATTTCTTTGTCAACGTGGAAAGGTGGATGCTGCTGGGGAACCTGGAATGGAAGGCATTCACTTAGTATACACGTGTGTTTAAATATGAAATATATATTTAAAATTTTTTTCTTTTTACCCCATTTTTGCTGAAAAGGAATTGGAACCCAAACACTCGAATGTTGCAAACTGACTTTGGTACTTCTGCTGGAAGAAGCAGATAAAAAATGATGCTGGACAATTTTTACACCTATGACTCTTGCAGAAGAACATTTTAACTGTCTCGTAAACAAAGTCCCCCCCCCTTTCTGTTACCTTTTACTGGATGTTGGAAATCATGGCAGTGTACTTGTAAATCACTTGTTTATAACTGATACTTGAGCCCCCCTGCTTTCTCCCAAGCTCAGAGGCTGTAGGAAATTTTTTAAATGTGCTAAATATATATGATATTAAGTTATATGATTAGGAAATTTCAGGCTTGCATAATTGTGTTTTGAATTTAGATATGTTTCAGAAGGAAAAGAGCAAGACTTGGGAAATCAGTGATATGAAAATTATACCTGTTAGAAATATAAAATGTAACTTAATTCCTGAACATTTTAGACTGGGTTATTTAATGTACAGTTCTAGAGTCTTATAGTCCTCTTGCAATATAAGGATCCTGGGTCAAATCCCACCTTCTGTAGTGCCCTTGGTGAAGGTATTTACCTTAATACAGTAAAAATTAATTAAATAATCCAGTAAATCACTTTAAGAAGCATAGTGTACAAATTTAAAAATGTCACCTTAGAGAAAAGGATTAGCTAAATGAACAAATAATAGTAAACACATTTGTTGAGAAAAGTTCCAGGTACCACTGTAAACTTTTAATATTATGAACATTTGAGAAAATTATTTCCATTTAGTATATTGTTCCATTTTAAACCTACACTACATTAAAAAATCCTTAAAAAGTATTAGTGTAACCTACACAGAAAATGTCCCAAGTACGGTAATCCGGGGTTCAACATAGTGATTCCAGTGGAATTCTGACGATCCAGCTGCCATTTCTCTTCTGCTGCCTTGAAACTAGATCAAATAAACGTTTCTTGTGTCCATGTGACTTGAATCACGTTGCAGAACATTTTTTTTTACCATAAGTGAGAACATGGATTTATTTATTTATTTTTTTGGATCAATGTGTCTGGTATTACCGACTGTCCAATAGGGCAGCTGTGACAGTTACAATCTCTTTTAAAATCAAGTCCGGCTTTATTAAAGCACTACGATAAATATTTTAAACCATCATGTGCTGCTAAAACGAATTCGTAAAATTCTCTTAAAACCAAAAATATATGCATAACTACGGTAATTAAGAAAACCGATAAAAAACAGAACCCCAGGATCTAAATAAAAATGGCGGTTCCCCCGCCCTGTTCCCAGAGTGCTGCCGTACACCTACCCTGCCTTTGTGGGTATACAAGCACGTCTCCTATTAAATTAAATTTATTATTACAATCATAACAACGCAAGACAGTAATCGAACAATGCATCCTGAGAACATGGATAATGTTTATTTAAATGAGCCAGTAAGTTTCACTGGTGTAGTGTGAGGTGGTGTACAGTACTGACGCAGAGACTGATGGTAAATGAGAGTTTATATTGTGGCGTCGATTAAATTTCACAGCTCTTCTAACAACCTTTGGACTTCAGAACGCACGATTAAAGCCACAAGGCGCCCGCCAGCATCCGTGTTTTCTGGAATTCTAAATGTAAGGAGAAGGTGTTGAACTTCACCTCCTGTTGCAGCCTTGGAGTGCGTTACAGAAGCGCGTGACTGAAAGCTTGGATTAAGTGCGTTAAGTGGAATAACTGAGCTTTCCTGTGTAACGACCGGCCCTTTAGCAGCAGGTGGTATCGTGGTTAGACCCCCCTGCCTCACACTTGAAGGACTCGGGCTTAAATTCGACAAAAATGTGCCTCGTTCCTTCCGTTCACTTGTAACTTTACGATGTTCCGTTTGGTCGCCATAGTAACGTGACGTTTTTTTTTACGTTAGCGCGCAGCATTCCTCGTTGTCTTTTAGCGGTAACCCTCGTTTTTTTTTAGCGCCATCGAGGTATCAATGGTAACAGGACGCAGGTCTGTTATGCGCCATTAGAATGATAGATCTGAGTTCTGCTTTAGAGCTGAAAACACCATCAGAAAGTGCGTGAATCAATCCGCTTCTGTTGGGTTTAGGTGAGTTTTCGCTGACATCTATCCACTCGGCAGGTGAACAGATGTTAGAAAATAGAAATGGATGAAAATAGATTGCCACCTGCATTATATAATCACCAAACTGTTTTATCATTAAAGTGGTTGCATTTAGGAAATAATGTTACTGTTGTCAGGCCGACGGCATAGGGTGACGTCTCACCCATAGAGAGTGAGACGCACGCAGGTGGCAGTGAAGGGAATAGAAATAACTATATATCGCCAAACTGTTACTGGCTCCTATGATCAAACACACGCCAGTGGTAGGACTTGCACATAGTAATAACAAAATTGTATTACCAAAATGGGCTTTCAGTTTGTATAATTTAGTAAATTTATGTGTGTGTGTGTGAGCTTGTGTGGAGCCGGAAAATCCATTAGTGTCAGGTACCCGAGAGAGACACAGTCTGACTACACAACAACCTCGCTTGGTGTGTGAAGTTCCGTTGTGCCAATTTTCAATGATAATAGCTTAAATATATACAAATAACACAAACCTTGGGTATAATAAATAACAACAATAGTAATAATAGTCTATTATACCTGACGTTTGGCTTATTTCTGTGTATTTAAGCTACTTCAATTATTTACCATTTGTACAACTGGGTAATTTTCACTTTGTCAATTCTGGGTAAGCACATTGAAAGGGAATAACAATAGTAATGAAGATTATTATAATTTGCTGTGAATTACAGTAGTGGCTCATGCAATATTGCAAACAAGTCGTACTTATGACATGTTTGGTTAGTGTAAGGTGAAATGCTGTGGAGTCAAAAAGAATCGGTTTTCTTTCCAAATTGAATGCATATTTACCAGCTTCTTAATTTGTAAAATTATAAATGACTGATGTATGTTACAGTTCTGTACAACATTATTTTCCCATCATGTAAATGAAGAACTGTTGCTGCCCCCTGACATTCTTAAGGCATGTTGAGTGTTTGTGAAATGAATGCGGGTGTCTGTGGCAGTTTGCTGGGCCCCCGGGTCAGTTTTGTGTAGGAGGTGGTCCTGCCTGACACTGCAGGAGGATCTGTGCTGAGATCCTTTTCGGCTGTAGTCCTCTCTCCTCTGGGCTCCTTGGTGATGCCATATCACCACATCATTGGTATGTTTACTAGAAATAAACCACTTTGTATCATGTTGTTAGTAATATCAAAATTTTGTCATTTCATTTTCCCCACATGCAGGTGGCTGCACTTGTTATATCCTTGTGATCTACATTGCTTTTACAGCAGGACCTAGCAGAATGCTTACCAGCGGTGACCTTTGACATTTCCGCTCCAGACAGAGAGGGTAAGTGTGCATTAAGAAGGTCAGTCTTGGTTGACAAATGGATTAACTTGTTGTTCGGGCTTTTCTGGTGACGGACAAGGATGCAAAACTGAAATACTCAACAATGCTTGGGTTCCGATCACTACTGATATTCCAGAGGAATAAAGGAAGTGTTTTTTTTAACTTCAGAGTTATAAAAAAAAGTCACTCATCGGGCATTATGTGTAAACGGCACTGTATTCCACGTGGTTTTGTGGGAAAATGTGTTTACTTTATCTTTGCTTCATTTTGGTGTTGAAGGTACCCTTTGCAGATGAGGGCCTGGACCCAGGCAAGATGGCCAGGCATTGCTAGGAGAGTGCTGAGAGTAGGCCAGCAGCGCAGAGGCCACGCCGTTAATTATTGAGCCAGGGTGGTGAGGAGGGGCAGCTGGGTAAAAGCCCTCTGTTGGCTCACACGGAGTTCAGAGTGGAGAGAGAGAAGGCTTACACACACAGGGTTGAGGGATCTGTGGAGGAAACAGGAAATAAGCACCCTGTCTTCAACTGGAAGGCGTCTTTTTCTCTGCAAAACCACCATCAGTGAGAAGAAACTAACCTGCACAATTAGGTCGTGTTCAAGATGTTTGCTGTGCATCTGATCTCATTTTTCTTCTCCAAACTAAAGGAGGACCAGATTAAAAAGGTGAGGTTTGTGATGCTGTGCTTGTTTTCGTAGTTATTTGTGAGGGGCTCTTTAAATGTACCCATAATACAATAATATTCTTTCTAACTTTATCCCAAAGTTGAGTATTCAGATGAAATGGGGGAATTTACGTAAAACAACACCTTCCAAACCTTTTCAGCTACATGGAAGCAGTATTTGTTGTTCCAGCTGTAAAATGTGAAACTTGTTGTTATCGCCTTGTATTAGACAATTGCTCGGGTTCATTGTGTGAATTAGCTGAGCCGTGGGTTGGTAAAAATGGAAAAAGTAGAGAAAGCAACACTGCACGGGAGCAGAAAGGATTTGAGACGTGACACCAGTTTTGCCGGCCACCATTTTCATTGTCCTGATTATTCTGGCCAGGGTTGCAGCAGTTTAGAGCCTATCCCAGAATTCGTGGGTGATAGACTATGAAACTACACCCTGGATGGGATGCCAGTCTTCTGCACGGGGATGTCTTGGGATGTTAAATGATTAGGAATCAAATATCTCTCATGAATGTGTAACTTGGTCCCATTAAAACATCTATGAAAACCTTGCACTGTTAGATCAATGCATAAGATAAATAGATAGGTTAATTGCCCTGGGTGTAAACCTTGACCAGGTACATTTGTTAATGTGGGTTTATCTAGTTCAGTCACCTGAGGAATGATTAACCATTTTGTTCTATTAAAAATTACCACGGGGAGGGCTGCCGGCCTGCCAACGTGATTTGCCTCTATATTGGTACCTCTGTAGACCTCTATTATATTGGTTTGACCGCGTGTCAGATTCAGTGTGGCAGTGCAGGCAGTAAATAAATAAGCAGTAAAGAAATAGACAAATGAAGAATTATTACTTATTGTATGTTCCATGCTTAACAGTGCTATTTTGACCACATTATAATGTTATGTGCACTGTTTATTCCTGTAGACATACCTCTTTTTATCACTAGTGCTGCAGGGTCTTCTTTTGGTTATATGGTTCTGGTGTATCATTAGTGCATTTGATAATGTGTGCATCTGTTATAAGTTTTTCTTATTTTCCCCAAAGCCAAGTAACATTTCACAAAGGATTAGATCAAAGTCACCAAAACATTGTTCTTTATTTCCTTTCCGGGGCTTTTTTCCTCTGTTTGGGTTCTTTTGTTTTGTTTAATATTTGGAAGCAGGAAACTGAAAGACACAGAAGGGGCTTTTGTTGCTAAATACCCCTGGAAAATCTGTAGGCCCTTTTATAGACAACCCTTTGCTGACTGATTCAGAGAACGTCTCATACCGGTTACCAGCTCATGGTAAAGTAAGGTGTTTGAGCTTGATGTTTGTCTAGAAAATGAGTCATTGGTGCTCTAAGACAGCGTGATATTTTGTAAGGTATATGAATAATGATCATAAGCCTAGAGCAAGTATAAAATGAAAATTTCACAATGAGTTCACGTATATTAAAGTAAAATTGAAAAGCAGCTGAACACCAACTGCTAATGTTGACAAATTCTGGTATTAAAAATCACTTGAGTATAAGTACAATCCAGTTCTGGATGTCCCACCATCCACCGTCTCCCCTTTTGAGACTGTAAAAAGGAGTTGAACACAAAGGGCAAAAAGTAATTTATACACAGGTAAGTGAAAGTAATGCAAAAAATATATATATACAGTACTGTGCAAAAGTCTTAGGCATGCAACTTCAATGTCTGTTGAGAAGTACAGGTAGATTCTTATCTACCATCAGGGAGGTTTCTCATTGGTCCCAGATTCATTCTGCAGCCTGAGAATGACCTCAAACACTCAATCTCAGTCATACACAACTATCTTGAGCAAAAAGAAGGAATCCTGCAACAGATGTTATGGTCCCCACAGAGCCCTCATCTCAACATGGTCAAGTCGGTCTGGGAGGACATGCAGAGACAGTCAAAGTGTGCAGAAGAACTGTGGCCAGTTCCTCAAAATGTTTGGAAGAACCTACCAACCTCTGCCTTAAACTGCATGATGCAAGTTTGCATAATAGAATTGATGCTGTTTTAAAGGCAAAGGGTGGTCCCACCAAATATTGATCTGACTGAGGTTTTTTTTGTCTACTGCACTTTTTAGAAGGTTTATTGATTAATAAGTTCATGACATTATTTTTGGAACCATCCTCGCTTTATAGCATTTTTCCCACAGGTCCTAAGACTTTTGCACAGTACTGTATATAATGGTGAGGTAAATTACTTTCTACATGAATGTTGATAAGTGACGAGCTTTTTGATAATTAATAATTCTGGCCCCAAGGTGGAACAGTTCCTTTATGCCATGCGTCTCTCTGATGACCAACTACTGGACATTTCTGCCCGTTTCCGTGCCGAGATGGAGAAGGGTCTGTCCGCCGAGAGCAACGCCACGGCCACAGTGAGGATGCTGCCCACACACGTGCGCTCCATCCCAGATGGATCAGGTGCGGGGTTATGGGTTCGTGCCACTTGACCACTGTTGTCTTGTTTCAAACAAAGAGGTCAGTGTTTATGGCTTAAGGTCTTTCTAACCAAGTGGTCAGAAAAGTGAACATTCTCCAGATCTACCTAGATGACAGTTTAAATTATTTCACTTGAAAAAGTAATAGTTCACTTGCCCTGTGATGGAGTGGTTTCCCGTCCAAGGAGTACCCTGCAGAGTGTTCACTGTTTCCGAGATAGGCACCGTACCGCCTCAACCCTGCACTGGGCAAGCAGATATTGATAATGGGAGGATGAAGAGTACCTCAACACTCTGGTTTGAAACCAAAGCTACGTTCTTCACTGGCATCCACGATCGACCTGTTATTTTAGGCTTGGACCTCTTGTTTTACCATGTTTGGAATGTCTTTGGTGTTTTGCTACAAATCAGAATGTAGTACCAGTCAAAGGTGTGAGTGCACCTGAGTGAGTATCCTGGGCAATTGGTGTGGGACAAACTAGACAGAAGAATGAAAGCTCTGCAACACGCAAGCTCTGCAGTAGTGTCCTACATCTGCAGAAGAGCTGCAACTTGTTAACCAAATGGTTAATTAAAAACTTCTCATGTCTAACAGGTATACTCAAATTTTTGACTGCCACTATGCCTTCATTTTGTAGAGCCAGTGAGTATAAGTAGATGGTCTGGGCTTTCAGCAGAATTGAGTGGAATGACCCCTCTGAGGCCCCAGATAAGCCCCTTTAAGTTCTCGGTAGCTGGAGTGGTTCTCATGGTCCTCATCGCTGGTATTCCTCCATCCTCCAGAGAGGGGTGAGTTCCTGGCTTTAGACCTGGGTGGCTCCAAGTTCAAGGTCTTGCGGGTGAAGGTGTCTGGGAATGGGACACGGAAGGTGGAGATGGAGAGTCAGACATACCCCATCCCAGAGGAGATTGCCCATGGCAGAGGCGTAGAGGTGAGTGGTGTGTAGACTTGGTAGCACAGAGCTCTGAACCACATACACAGTTGCAGTAGAATATTGCGAATTCTTTACTTAATGAATAGTCAGGAACACTGGGTAATACATACAGGACTTACCCATAACACCCAGGACTGTTTTGATTATTGAGCTGCTTTATCTGAAATGTAAAAAGATAGGTTTTTATGGTAATAAGGTGTTGGGACAAAGCAGAAAATGAGATGTTTTGTGCAGCAGTACACTTCGAATAAATGCATACCGTTTGTCAGATTTAAGACTGAATCTTAGATATTTTCAGAGGAAGACTTATGACTCTCCACACAGCATACTTAGTTTGTTTCACACAGTTCATGAAAGCATTGATCACAGATTTGTAGTTGTTACACCCGTTTTTTTTTTCTCACAGCATGACCACCGTTTTCTCAAAAAAGGCCAAATCCTTTGATGTCTGCTGGACCCACCATCTTAAGTTCACTTGTCACAAATAGTGCACCCCAGAGCTTGATGTGGGCCAGTACTCAGCAGTACAGAGTAAACTTCCACGTTTTGCTCCCAGCCGACCAGAATGTCTGGCTTAGCTGGCCTCCCAGCAGAAGACTGCTGTAGTACATGGCCAGTATTCCCAATGGTTTTCATAGCTACATGTCATTACCCAGGGTTCAAGTTGCGCTGCAAGTTGAACCATACACAGCTCCCTACTGTTTATTAGACATTTGTTCCTTATTAAGGAAATAATATCCTGTGACATCAACAATATCTTCTAATATATTTTATTCAAAATCTGATGCTTAATATTTGCTGATACTGAGCGGCGTGCCAGTAAGACGAATACCAGCACTTATTTTTTTCCGGTTCAAGTACTGGGGCTTCCGTCAAGCTGCCCAGCATTCTGCATAGTCACTCAACAAATCATAACATGGGAAGGTGTCAGGAATCTTGGCCGAGGAAGACGGAGACCATGTCCGAGGGTATTGTTCTGTTGCCTAAGAGTCCCTCTTCTTTTCTCGCCCCCGCAGCTTTTCAATCATGTGGCTGAGTCGCTGAGGGATTTCATGCAGAAGACTGGCGTTAATCAGAAAAAAATGCCTCTGGGATTTACGTTCTCCTTTCCCTGCAGGCAGTCCAGGCTGGATGAGGTGAAGATCAGTGCTGCAGCAGTTAATTGCTGGCCCCCTGAGTCTTGAAGTCTTGAAACCCCTCTTGCCAAAATATTGTTCAGTTGTAGATGTCTCTTATTTTAAGCCACAAGTCTAAACACAATTTGATGTACTATAGAAATCCTTATTGATACAAGTATCAACATAGCTGTTCATACCAGCACGGAAGCGGTATTGTTAATATGCTGCTGATTTCTGTCTGTAATATGGGCAGTAGGTGGCGTAGTGGTTATAATCACAGCAGCTGGGTTCAAGTCCCATCTCCTTATAGAACCCTTGGGCAAGGTATTTACCCAGAATTGCTCCAGGAAAAATTCCTCAGCTGTATAAATGCGCAAGTGGCTTAGTGTCAAGTTGCTTTGGAGAACAGCTTGGACTAAAAATTTCTTTCTGCATTATTGTCATTTCTACTCCAGGGTGTTTTGCTGTCATGGTCAAAGAATTTCAAAGCCCGCGGGGTCCAAGGGACTGACGTGGTGGAGTCCTTAAGGAAGGCCATTGACACAGTTGAGGTGAGCTTGAGATCATGCCAAATAAGACACATACAGTGCACTTCTGTACACTTCCTACACTGTAGAATTAAAAAATGCACAATTTATTGTAAATTTCATTTGTACTGCATATTATATGTTCACTAACAACATTTGCTAGATGTGCGGGAAAGCAGCAGTGAATGGCACCGAATGAGAGGTAACTGAGATTTGTCAGTTGTGGATCTGTACTGCAGCAGCTAGATTGAACTTTTACCTTGTGAGGAGGCTGGGTGGAGTGTGACGCTTTCAGTTGTTTAATGTCCCAGCTCTGTTTCTCTTTCTGTCTTTGCCCACGTTTTCTTAAAATGATTAATGTTTCATTTATACATTACCGTTGTTCTTTTGTGTTTGAAGTAAGCTCAACATGGCGGTTTTGTACCATCCCTGGCTGTTTCCAGCTGTATGAGATGATTTCCTTAAGTCACTATTAAACACACTTCCCCTTCTGGATGTTACATCTTGAGAAGGTGTAAAATAGTCACATTCTGAACTAGAATGGTTAGCATGTTCCCCTCAAGTTACCTTAGATGAACTGGTATTCTGATGTTCCTGATACATAAGGTTCCTCAAAATAAGTTTCTCTGAGAGCCATCTAGTGACTCCTGATGTTCCTCTCTTTTTCTGTGTTTAGGATATAGATGTGAACGTCTTAGCTCTTGTTAATGACACTGTGGGAACCATGATGACCTGTGGATTCGATGACCAGCGTTGTGAAGTTGGACTCATTGTAGGTATGGCAGAGACCATCAGGACACCTTGAGTTCTCAGTGTTGGTCCTTCTAAGCCATGACATATTTCACCACTTGGACTGTCTGCAGGTACAGGGACCAATGCCTGCTACATGGAGGAGATGAGGCACATCGACTTGGTGGAGGGGGATGAGGGCCGCATGTGCATCAACACTGAGTGGGGGGCCTTCGGAGACGACGGAGCACTGGATGACTTCATCACCAGCTTTGATCAGGATATCGACACAGCATCCATCAACCCTGGAAAGCAACTGTAAGGGTCTTTTTAAAAATCTGTCAGTCTGCCATTTGTAACATGAAGAGCTAGAGTCACATTAAATGCTTTTGTATGGAAAGCCGTTATTAAGAATATTGCTATATGCAAAGAAGGTAGCACCTGTATAAGTGAACAGGAGAAGTTTAATGTTATGTTTTGTGTTGAAAGGGCTGTGATGACATGTTTGGCTGCAGGTTTGAGAAGATGATCAGTGGGATGTATTTAGGTGAGCTTGTCAGGATCATTCTGCTGAAGATGGCCAGGAGTGGCATCCTGTTTGGGGGTCAGGTATCGGACGCTCTATGCACCAAAGGGAAGCTGGAGACCCGGCACATAGCGCTTATGGAAAAGTAAGGATGGTGGTGCTGCCAGGGGAGTATTGCTTGAAGGTTCGGTGATGAAGGTCCAGGGTGTGGTGTTTACCCATCTCAATCACCCCCTCCACTTGTCTGCAATATCTAGGTACAAAGAAGGCCTACAGAACACGAAGGAAATCCTGACTGACCTTGACCTGACACCCTCCGATGACGACTGCGTGGCAGCACAGCACGTCTGTACCATTGTCTCCTTCCGATCAGCTAACCTGTGCGCCGCAGCACTGGCTGCCATCCTCACACGCATGCGGCAGAACAGGAAACTAAAGACTTTGAGGACCACAGTGGGGGTGGATGGAACAGTCTACAGGACTCACCCCCAGTAAGTTAACTTGTTGTCACCCAGCTGAGATTTTTCCCCCTGAACAAGCAGAATCCCTGAAATACCGTACCCAGTACATGGACTCCTCCGCAAACAATATTGGGACTGGAAATCAGTTCTCAGCACGATTTAGGGTATAAACTCAGTTTGATCATAGCTACAAACCCATTTTAACCACCAATAGGTTATGTAATACAGACAGAATAATCCTTCTGTTTATGTGTTAAATCCTGTAATAATTTTAAATTAAGCTGTTACCACATGCATTGCATGCCACCATTACATTTTGCTGCCACCTGAGGGTTGAATGAGGAAACAGATTGCAGAAAACGCAGTTAACAATAAACTGTCAAAAACGCATCATTGAAAATTTATAAATGTTCATCACAGGAGGAACCAGTGTATAATAGGTATTATCAGCGACTTGACCTCCCGAAAGTTACGTTGCAGTCCGTAAGGATTCTTACAGTGGCACTGCAGGTCATCAGTAAATGGTCTTGTCCTCACTCTAGTACAGCTTTATTTTTATCTCTCTGTCCATAAGGCTTTTTTTCAGAACTCTGGAGATATATTTTTTTAAAGCAAACTATAACCTAGACCTTGTGTTCTTGGCCTCACGGTGATTTGCATCCTGTGGTGAACCCTTTGAGGTCATTCCAGTGTTCCCTTCTCTTGATGGTATTCTTTGACACGTCAGTGTCTATATCACCGACAGTGTTCTCGATCTGTTCAACAGTTACAGAGAGGTTTTCCTTTGTGATTGAAAGTATTTTTTGGCCATCCATGAAAACTTTGTATTAACTAACATCTGTAAAGTTTGCTTACATTTACATGTACTGATTCAGCAGACTCCTTTCTTAAAAGCAGCTTAGTCTTTATTTTTTATGGAGACTATATTTTTGTTGCTCTTTAATGCTGTTAGGAACAACATGAAGGGAAAACTTCTGGTTCACCCCCCCCATAGGTACGCCAAGCGGCTGCATAAGGTGGTCCGGCGTCTGGTACCTGAGTGCCACGTACGCTTTGTGCTGTCAGAAAGTGGCAGCGGGAAGGGTGCCGCCATGGTGACGGCAGTGGCACGGCGGCTCAAGGCCCAACGGTGGGAGGTGGACCAAACACTAGCCTCCTTTGTGCTGACAACCGAGCAGCTGTATCAGGTGCGGGACCGCATGAGGCGAGAGCTGGAGAACGGCCTGAGGCTGGAGACACACACCACTGCCTCGGTCAAGATGTTGCCTACTTATGTGTACAACACGCCCAGTGGGAGAGGTAAGCAACTTCTAGTGACCGTTCCTCAAAGGACAGGTGACTAAGAGCCAAAGTCTTACAGGCTGCCTTGTACATGAACTGAGGTTTGAGCTTTAATGGGTTTAATCCTGTCTAGTTGTGGCAATTGAATCCATGACCAACTACAGTGGCTATTATTACGTTTACTTGATATTTTTCTCCAAAACAACTTACAATAATTTACCAGTTTGTACACCTGGGTAATTTTTATGGGAGCAGTTCAGGGTAAGTGCCTTGATGAAGGAAACCTGGGTCCTTGAAGGGGAATAGAGCAGCTCTAACCCCTATGCTCCTCATCAATAATGGTAATAATAAATACTTTGATAATATATTATGTTAGTTCAGTGTACCTTATAACTGATTTTTTTTTAGTGACTGAGAAGTGTGTATGTTTTAAGAATAGTGGTGATAAATTATAATGTTATATAATGGCAATAATCGTGTGAAGGACCGTTACTGTGTCACTTTCTTTTTCTGGCCTCCTGCAGTTCAGCTGCCCAGTAACTCGCAACCTGTTTTCTTTAGAGCACGGAAACTACCTGGCCCTAGATCTCGGCGGAACAAACTTCCGCGTGCTGGTGGTCAAGATCCGGAGCGGTCGGCGCAGATCTGTGCGCATGTACAACAAGATCTATGCCATTCCCTTGGAGATTATGCAGGGAACTGGAGAGGAGGTAAACCATTCTCCCGGAATTAATTTAATTGTTAATATAAATTAATACTACATTTGTTTTGAATACTGTTAAAATCTGGATGATTTTTATGCTTAAAATACTGTTGCAAATTTTTTGAACCACTGACCTCTCAAGCTCCCTTACGGGGTAAAACGCCAGCTCCTCATGTTACCAATGTTAAACTAAAATTTTAAAGATATAAATGTTGCGGTTTGTTTTTGACTGCATTTATTCACTTGTTTTATAAAGTTTATTTTTGTTGGGGAGCAAAACTGACCTGAGTTTTTGTGGCCAGCTGTATTTGCGGTAGAATAGACACAAGCAGGACAGGTGTACGACCAGATTAATTCAACTCACTTCCACAATGTTTACAACTGTGTCTGGTGTTCTTGAGAGACGATGATTATTAAAAAGGTAATGAATGTCACACATGTTTATAGGAAAATCTTTCAACAAACAGCTGAATAGGGATTTGTAGGTGTCGCTTACTTAAACATCTATGTTAAGCCTTTATTGACTTAGCAGTAAAAGTGACTTTGGATTTGCATCCAAGTTTGTGATCTTGGTAGTGTTCATAGGCTAGACAAAACATGTCAACTTTGTTATGGCCCTAATGATTTCCTGCATTTTTGGCTTTTTTTAGCTGTTTGACCACATTGTTCAGTGTATCTCCGACTTCCTTGATTACATGGGTATGAAGAACACACGACTTCCCCTGGGGTTCACCTTCTCTTTTCCCTGCAGGCAGACTGGGATTGACAAGGTGAGAGACCTGTTGGTTCACTGCACTCGGTGTGTGTGTGTGTGTGTGTGTGTGTGTGTGTGTGTGTGTGTGTGTGTGTGTGTGTGTGTGTGTGTGTGTGTCTATGTCTGTGAGAGAGAGAGAGACAGAACCTGGTTGGTAAAAGGCAGATGTTTTGATGAGGACTTTGGGATCATTTCAGAATCCACCTTCCTGGTGCCATTTTCAGTTTTCTTGTCTGCTTTCATAGGGAATCCTGGTTTGCTGGACCAAAGGGTTCAAAGCTACAGACTGTGAAGGAAACAACGTGGTGGAAATGCTGAGGGATGCTATCAAAAGGAAAAATGTGTGTGTCTTCTGATTAATTACCTGCAATTCAGTAAACAGCAAATCCTGTTGTTGTACACATAAAAAACCCTTCTTGTTTTTAGTATCTGATGGGCATCTCTCACATGAAACTATTAAATAAACAAAAAGTGTTGCATGACTTTGTGAGGATAAGGCTGACACATCCCCTCCTGTAGGAATTTGACCTCGACATTGTAGCACTGGTGAATGACACGGTGGGAACCATGATGACATGTGCATATGAAGACCCCAGATGTGAAATTGGCCTCATTGTCGGTATATACAGATACCCCTTTTCACCCACACATGCCTCAGCTGCATCTTATAGGCCGTGAGATGTTTGGTGTAGAAATTTCTTCACAGCCACAGGTCGTGTGTTACAGGAACGGGGAGCAACATGTGCTACATGGAGGAGATGAGGAACATCGAGACGGCAGAGGGGGACGAGGGCCGTATGTGCATCAACACAGAGTGGGGTGGCTTCGGGGAGAATAGAGAGCTCGATGATGTCCGTACGCAGTTCGACAGAGAAGTGGACCAGGGATCCCTCAATGTCGGTAAACAAATGTAAGAACAACTGTCTATCCTGGTGCTGAACATCAAAACACATAGAAACACCAGCAGCGCAATGACATGTAACGTGTCATACTTGGCACACCCTCTAGAGGGCACCACAGCCACAAGACTAGCTATTCATTCACATAAAGTATTCATGTATTATTACTCAGTTATCACTGTTGGCATCCTTATGAAATTAAGCCCTTAATAAGACAATGATAAGACCAGACGAGACCAGTGGTCAGACCAGCAATCCATATTGATGGGAGTTGAGGACCCCCTGTCATGATGATGTGACCAGCTCACCTGCACCTCAACATCACTTTATTCAGCTTTACTGTCCTACATAGTGTTGTCCTTAGCACTATGACCTTTGTTAGCTGTTACTACTGCCACTATTTTCTATGTGTAGAAGCCCAGGAGGGGGGCAACCACTGGTGCTCAGACCCCCAGAGGTTTATTTTTCTCCCTCGTCTCCTGGTTGCGAGTTTTTTGCTTTCCTCTTGTCAGTTGCTGAAAGGTTTGCTGTACTGCACTTATACTATGTATAGTTGCTCTCTCTCTAACCTCTGTCTATAGCTACACTATATACCTGTTGTCTGTTCTGTTATCCTAACCTGCTGTTCAGCGCTGAGTCACTGTGTGAGAAGGAGCCTCTATAAAAGTAAATTGAATTGAATTGAATGAATATAGTGTATTACATAAATTCAGCTTGAAAACTGCACAAAATACAATAGATTATTTATACATTTAACAACAGCAAATAGACAAAATTGTCTATTTGATGGACAACAGTTAAAAAAATGTAGTTGTGAAACTTGTAAAGTTTTAAAATATTTTTGAATTTTTATAGTCAGTTATTCAGAGAGCACTATCATGAAACAGCACTATAGGAGATGGTGCTAATAGAAAAATGCACAAAATGTGTAAAAGATCAGACTGAATTTTATCTTTTCTCCCACTTTTTAATTTTTAAATTGTGTTCAGTGGCTCAGTGGCTTTTTATCTTAAGTACTTGTGCTGGCCTGGGCCTCGCAGTGTGTACCTTAACAAAGTGCCCCCCTATCGTGCTGCAGCTTTGAGAAGATGACAAGCGGGATGTACCTGGGTGAGATTGTCAGGCAGATCCTCATCGACCTGACTAGACGCGGTCTGCTATTTCGAGGACACATCACCGAGCGCCTCAAGACTCCGGGGATCTTCGAGACCAAATTCCTGTCTCAAATTGAGAGGTACTGGGTGGGGAATGATGCTCTCCTCCCCCACTGTGTCTGGTCATTAACTGGCAGCATGATCAAAAGCCCTGGGGCTGTAGGGTTGGATGTGGATGTGAAATCTAACTCAGTCTGTGTGGAGTTTGCTTGTTCTCCGATTTACACAAATTATCTTCTATTGCTCTGCTTTCATTTCAAACTCCTATGTGTTTCTATTTGATCTCTGACTTAATTTTGCCTGTTATGTATGTCTGAGAATCCAGTGTGTGGACAGCACCTTGCAATGCCCTGGTGTCCCATTCAGGGTGTACCCTACCACATGCCCCATCCCACGTTTCCCGAATAGGCTCTGGACTGCCATGACTCTACACAGGACAAGTGGTTATTAATAATGAACAGATGTATCATGTTCAACCCCCTCCCCCCACTCCAGCGACCGGCTAGCACTGCTGCAGGTGAGGTCTATCCTGCAGCACCTGGGCCTTGACAGCACGTGTGACGACAGTATCATCGTGAAGGAGGTGTGCGGCACCGTGTCCCGTCGGGCTGCTCAGCTCTGTGGCTCCGGGATGGCCGCCATCGTCGAGAAGATCCGTGAGAACCGTGGACTGGACCGGCTGGAAATCACCGTGGGAGTGGATGGCACACTCTACAAGCTCCACCCACAGTGAGTGGCACAATGCAGAGCTCTAATTCTGTGTTTCGCAGCATAGTAAATGTTGGTTCAGAACAGTCTAGTTCACACACAACGACCGAGTGTGAGGATCACCACATTTGAAAACTGCAGGGACAAAATATACAGTTTTATGGTACATTTTTTTAAAGTACAATAAAGAGAAGTAATAATGTACATTTACTGGAACGCAAACCCAGATTTTAAAGAAGTGAAGCGTTACTTTTTAAAAAGTGGTATTGGAAAGAACCTAAACATATTCTGCACATAAGGCTTGCACGGAGGACAGAGCTTGTACGAGATTAGAGACGTTTACTCTCATTTCTGGCACAGAGGCAGCCAGACAAATTCAGCTCACATACAGCATATGTTATTAAATGTATGAAGTACCGTACTTTGATCAGAGCTGATTTTTGTCCAATGAGGCATCCAGAGGGAGGCACTGTAAAGGTCTGATCTCCCATTTCTGACCTCCTGCCTCCTGTCCACACAGCTTCTCCAGCATCCTAAAGGAGACAGTGAGGCAATTGGCGCCCAAGTGTGACGTCTCCTTCATCCTGTCGGAGGACGGCAGCGGGAAGGGTGCCGCGCTCATCACAGCCGTGGCGCGTAGCATCTGCGATCGCGCATGACCCAGGTCTGAAAGGCGCCGAGTCGTGTCCACAGCATGGACAGATGGAAGGGAGTCCCTGGGAACCTGGGCTTGTGATAGTTTACTCTGTGGATTCAGACAGTTGTCTGAGTGACATTGTTCTATTTTTACAGAATTTTGATTTTTTTTTTTTTTTTTTTTTTTTTTTTTTGAAACCT
>UFQX01000214.1:386120-462781 GCA_900497675.1 Arapaima gigas | reverse complement strand
TTTTTTTTTTTTTTTTTGTTTTTTTTTTTTTTTTTTTTTTTTTTTTTTTACATATATAATAGTATTACTGGGCTCAACATATAAACAGTAATTTGGTGTCCTCTCCTAAGAATTTTCCAAGTAATAACATTTCTGTTTAGCATACATATCTCTTAATTTTGTTTTAGACATATATTTGTCAGAAAAAAGACAGTCTATTTGATTTACCTTAATTTTTTCCTGAGAGGAATGGAAAAATGGTTTTTAAATTGTGCGCTTGTCTTCCCATTTGTTTTGTGTTCAAGGATAATTATTTTATATAAGCATTTGTACAAGTTACACCTGTCTAAGACTAATGTACAGTGACAATTCATTTAACGTTACTGCCAAAAATATCTAAAAAAAAAAAAGAGGCCTTGGCAGACTTGCAATTGGCAGCATGGTGGAGTGGGAGGTCAGTGGACATAAAGCAGACCCCCCGTGAATGCCACCACTGTAGCGGCCCCACGAATGGCGCACGGTAACCCATTGACATGCTAATGCTAATGCTAGCCACTAAATTAACATGAGCATATGCCTGTGGAAGTGCATTGCAAGACCACCAATACACCAGGTAATCCATTGCCAAACTGGCAAATGCTCACTTAAGAAGCAGACGTTGAGAGCAAAGAAGACAATTAGAATTGTTGGCATCCTTTGTTCTGTGATTTAAGATATGTTATGAGATATGTTAACTGTAAATCTCGCCAAATTCTGAGCAAAAGAAAACTGGAATCTCTCCGGTTGTACAGGTCCTGTGCTTAAAAATAAAACTATGAACTGCACATGTCATATGTTCTTTATTTGCATATAATTTAAATCAGGTAAAAGCTTAAGTCTGTTCAGCCGCTGTGGTAAAATATTGGGAGACCCCCTCCCCTTCCCCACCCCAAAGGTTTGCTAAATAAAGGCTCCCAGTGAGATTAAGAAGAGTTAAACCAGGCCAGCTGTGTGATAAGCCCACACATGGTAGCAGGAGGAAAAACTTACTCAATGTAATCCCATCCGGCCCCAAGGACACCCTGGTATCCTTTGACAACGTCCCAACATCCCAGCTCACCCACCAAAAAATACACCACTGTAGGATAGCAAATAATGAATGGTTCTGATCACAAGTTGTGTAGTATGTTGTTTTAGTACCTGACTTGTATGGTCATTTCTAATTGTGTATTAATTTGGTGAAATACCTAATCATTTAGGTCCTTTAACTTTCCAGCTATTTATGAAGTGGGTTAAATCTTGATGCCGGGGCTTCTGGGTGATTTGTTTTTCTGACTGTTATTGGATTAATAAGATTTTATTTGGTGCAGTGGAGCCCTCGAATAGGCAAGTTGACAACCCAATAGTGTCATCACAGTTTGGTTATGTAAAGCATCCTGCCTAAAGCTGACCGTGTCGTACCTGCGGGCGCAAATTGGTTTGAGTAGCTTTGAGGGATCTTAATCTGCTTGCCCGTGTCTTTGTCCCCAGGCATGGACAGCGACGGAGAGACTGTGCCGCATGTACGTACAGCAGAACTCAGCATCTCTGACGGGGGCTGCGGGGGTCGCACTCTCTCTGGACCCTTCGGTAGTTTGCGTTAGTGATGCCTTAACTCAAGGTGAGGTGCAGACCTCAGGTGTCCACTGGAGCCAAGTGGATGCGCTCGTGCTCCATAACCAGGGATAAGGGAAGGTGTCAGGGAATCGACTGGACTTTTGCGAAGTGCTCTTTACTTTTGGTCTTTGCCCTCCTGTCATTTGATTTAAAGCTCAAACGTGTTGAATACTTTCTTAAAATTTCAGCACTGGACACTGGAGCCTAAACAGTGGTTTCTGTTGCAGATAAATTAGTCAGAAAACATTGAGTAGGTAGGTGTAGGACTATGTATAATACAAGTATGTAGATTTATATGTATAGTTAATGAAATGTATGTATTTTTAAAAAATGTCTTTGCTCTGTTGAGACCTCCCAATTCAGAATGCTAGTCTGACACTGACAAAGTATTTTTTTATTTGCCTTTTGACATTTTAATTTCATCCCATGGGCTAACAAAATTATTTAACATGACTTTATACAAGACTATAGTACATGCAATAATTGTGATGGTATCTTGCTGTCTTTGGCCCTTAAGGGGCAGACAGCACTATTCTGTGTTTCTGCAGAAAAATGATAGAAAGGATCGTGGTAGAAACTTGCATATTGCAGCAGTGACTGTGGCAAGCTAAAGCCGAAGCTTCGGTAGGGATGCCGAAACTAAGCTAAGGTACCATTTCAGAGCACAGTTGCCATAGAAACGACGGTGACAAATGACAACAGAGCTTAGTAGTTTCTGCAGATATGTTCTAATATTTGTAAAAGTGTTGGTTCCGGTTATTCCTCAGCTGTGTTTGTAGCGCTGTTCTCCCTATCAGTTCATTTCATTACGAACAGAGGTGAGGTCCGATAAAGGAGCGCGTTCGGTTTTACTCATTTTCAGAAAGTAATCTGCTCTGTAAACATCAGACCTTGATAAGGCTGACAGGAAGTAATGTGGTCAGGACTCTGCCTGTCTCGAGTGAAGACTTAGATCACAAGCAGGAGAGGACAGGAAGGGTTCAGCACCTGTGAAGGAAGCAGATTGGGGATCTGTGTGGTAGTGTTTGCGCGCCTGCGTATGTGTGCAGTCGTGCGCACATGCAGATATAATCACACGGATTAGGCTTGCCCTGGATTCCCGTGGCGACTGTCAGCCCCTGGCCCCACTGTCTGAGCGGTTTCATACAAGTGATAAACCCTGTGGCCGGAGCGCAGTAAAAACAGTAAGTGTAGGGGAGCCGGTACTAGCCCGTTGCTCATTGCCATAGCAGCGGTTTCCCCTCAACGCTGCGTGGATGTCGGCACGTGCAGTGAATGATGCCTCTGCAGCTCTGGGGACGTGCTATGTGAACTCCCTCCCCCAATTTGTCCTCCCCCCAGCTCACATTGTATAATAGACCCTGCGCCTGGGTGGTCCCAAGGGGAGCCTTGGGGAGGCGGGGGGCAGTAGGAAGGAAGCACGGGGGATGGGTAGGGGGGTGCAGGGTAAGAGATCCTGTTTCCTGGAGCAGAAATGATGTCACGACCTGTCATCAGGCCAGCACTGAGTCTGAGCGCGTGCAGTGATGTCATGTGCTGGGCGCGGCCTTCGCTAACCGAGGGTAAGGGGGGGGGAGGGGTGGACAACAGGACAGTTAACTGTTTCTCCACCACAGTGCACCAGGCTCTAAGAAGTAAATCTCTCTAAGGAACAAATGTTCGTCACAGGATTCATTTAGAAATTTTAGTCTCTTTAGTTACAGTGATTTTTTGTTTTTTTTTTTTAGTACTAAAAGGAAACCGCCTCCCCGGAGAAAGGCAAAAGCTGAAAATTGTGTGGTAGTCGCAGTAGTAATGTTAGAAAGATGCTTAAAAAGATAAAATTTTTGTGAGGATAAATGGTGGGTTTGTTGTCGAAACGAGCAAGAATGGAAATGAAGGTGCTTAATGCGGATTTAGCTGGCAGCGTGCGGGGCTGCGTTGTCAAGGTCACCGCTGAGGACCACGAGCCGCCCGCCTCGCTCAACCGCCCAGTTGCGGCCATCGCGAATACAGCCCAGCAGCATGTACACGCAGGATTACACGCGTGTTGCAGCAGGCCTGAAATTTCATCAGATGCTCCTAAATAAAAAGAGCACATTATAAAGTGTTTTCTGCAGAGAAAGCAGACCCAGTGTTTCATGCCAAAGTGAAGTTGTAGTTAATTCATTTATTGTTAACGTTGTTGCCCTGTTGCACGGTCACAGTGATGTTTTAGTGAACTTTACTTATGATTAATGGTCTAATATTTCTGACTGGTGTTTTTCCACTCCCCACCTTGATTTGGACAGGAACTTTTTAACCTCTTCTAGGCCTTGGAGCCCTTTAAGAATGTGGTGAAAGCTACAGGATCACCTCCTATAAAAACTTTTTAAATTAAAACGAAACTGTGTTGAATTTATTGCTCTGAAACCATACAACCCTTCACATAGATGGGAATGGCAGTTGTCATAGTGACAGAGTCATAGCCTAGTAATTTTATTTTGTTAGCGTTACGTTCAAAGCAAGTCTGCACTCGCCGGAGCCCGAGACCCCAGGTTAAAAACCTCAACATTACTACTTTACTTCTACGTTTATACATTTGTTCTTTCCAAGCAGGGATCATAGATAAAACTACGGCAGTAAATGCTCTATGAGCCAATCGGTCATTCTGTCTTCGTGCAAGCTAAGATAAAAAATGTTTTGGGCACTAGGGTCAATTTTCTTCTGTGTGTTTTGCACATAACCTGCTTTTGCACTAAGGACCAATGCAACTGGTACATATTAGAGCATTTTTCAAATCAAATTATGTAAAGAGGTTTAAAAAAAAGGGAAAAAAACCCCCGTCATTCAATCGGTTGTGAATTGGTCAGTTACAACCCCCCAAGAGAGTGTCCCTGAAGCCCTTTAGCTGGATTTACTTGCATTGTTTCTATTCTCCCAGCATTTGACCCTCACTGACCACTGACATCTGTGTGCTTCACAGCAGCCCCTGTGAAAAAAACTTAGTTTAAGGATGCGCGAGTGAGGCGGGCCGATGTAGGGGACCATTTACTTATTACTCAACCGAAAGCTCCACTAGAAACTTGGCGGCAGCCCTGCAGCAGGCGCCTGTCCTTCAGCCATACTGGCATTTGACCTTTAGCAGGGATGCTTCACCATCCCCCGGAAACAGTGCCTACCTCCCCCCCCCTTCCGGAAGCACTCTGTGGCCGACGTGCCTTACGTGCTGGAGTCCCCTTTACTACAGTAAAAGGCAGGCTTGCTGACGCCAGCTTCCCCCCCCCCCCCCCCCCAACATGCCACTCCTCCTAGGGGGAGAGGGCAAGCAGAGCAAAGCCTGTTCCGCTTGAGCCTGCAACCCGGCTCGGATGTCTCAGCCAATCAGAGAGCAGGAAGTGGGCGGTGCCTGAGCCGGTCCTCATTGCCACCTTCTGCTGCATCTCATGCGAGAGTGAGAAGCCCATGCAGTCGCACTGATCTGCTGTTTGGAAGGAGAGGGCCTTGCCGTACCGCGCACTTTCACATTTGCATGTGCTTGTACCTGGCTTTATTTTCCTCAGGCCTCCTGCAAGCAGGAAGCAGGAACAGACTGCCAAAGGGCTCTTTCTCACCACCTTGTGAGGAGGAATTTTTGAGGGCGGGAACAAGACGGGTAACAGGAACGTTTTTGGCTGCTCTCTGTGTTGTTTTGCTGGGTGCCTAGGCAGGCCGACAGGATGATCGCAGCGCAGCTCCTAGCGTACTACTTCACCGAGCTGAAGGATGACCAGATCAAGAAGGTGAGTCCGCATCTGCTCCCCTCCTGGCCGGAAAAAAAGCTTTTGCTGCTTGACCGTCCAGGAATGTGTGACAACAGGTGTGTGTTGAGGATTCTGAAACACACTGATGTGTGGTAGAAGGTCACGGCTGTGGAGAGGACGCAGTGCATGTGAGGCCATGGGGCACGGCATCCCAGGCCGCTGCGGTGTCCTTGAAACGGTGGCCAGGACAACCAGGAAAATGCCTGGAGGAGAAGGAGGAGGAGCACAGGAGGAATGGTGTGGAATGTTTTTTTCCACTGTCAGGGTGAAACGTGCACAGCCTGTCAGAGCTGGTGGTGCCGACAGGGTGGGGGAGGGATGGGGTTCTTTAGCATCGTACTTCCCTGGCTCACCGGGAGACCACTCCCCCCCCCCCCAATTCCCGTCATTGACAAATGCAGCGTAATCTTGTCACCCTTTCAGTGCTGGGAAATGGAGCGTGGCAAACTGCCCCCAGGTGTCACAGACGTGCTAGCTGCTGTTACAGAAACATATCTGACCGTTATATAAAGATGGTGTTAGCTTGAAGGTGCCTCTTTTTGTAGCTTCCTGTAGGCAGTGAAGCAAATAGCCTGATATGTGAATAGTTGTGGTGGTCTGATGGCATAAGACTGAGATGGAGATATTTCTCTGATTCTTAATCAATATTATCATTAATAATTATTAGTTTAGCTGCCACCATTCTACAAAAAAGGCTCAGCTGTTCACCCATTATATATAGGTGGGTAATGTTTCCGGTATCAGCTCAGGTTCAGCACCTTGCTCAAAGGTGCTGCAGTAGGAGGTGCAATTCAAACCTGCCCTAGTCTCCACCAGCGTGTAAAATGGCCTACGACGAGCGTATGGTTGTTGGTTTGAGCCACTGAGAGAAAATGCAACTGTTCAGTTGATGTTGTTTACTTTAATAGGAGAAATTCGCAGTAGGCTTCTCTTCGCCCATGACGCTTATGCTTATGCATTATGCACCCATAAACATGACCCCCGGCGTAATGCAAAAATGCTATCCTTTCACATGCGTAAGTGTCACTTCCTCAAATGGGAGCCGTGTTTTGGCGCAGCGGAAGTATAAACAGACAGGAAGCGTGAACCTGAAGGACATGTGTTCCCAAACTGGAGCGTTGCGTAGTCTTTATTCCCAAAAAAATGCAAAATTCCAGCAATGAAGATGTGTGCTCTGCTAAAACTATTAAAATAATACTAATGCTAATACTACTGATACCACCACCACCACCACCACCACTACTAATAATAATAATAATAATAATAATAATAATAATAATAATAATAATAATACTCAAAACATATTAGGTCAAATCAAAATTTTTTTATTTTTCTAATGTTTTTACGACAGGAAAACCTTGTACTGTAAACCTTGTAAGCCATTTTATATGAATCTTTTACACAAGTTTTTATCAAAAACTAAATGTGTAAATGTTGAAATAAGCCAGGGGCGGAGAACATAAATTTCCCGCCCTGTTCCCTGTACGCAGCTCAGCTCCCTCGTGCTCCTTCCTAAACAGTATCATTCTTTTATTTCTGCTGAATTAATAAAATAGGACTGTGCAAATGTAGTCAGCGTTTTTTGGAAAATACAATGTAGTGGAAGTATCTCCCAAGCACTGCCATTTCTGTCTAGTAGCTTTAAATAATTGAAGACTCTGTGTACCTAGTGCAGCGCCTCAAGGGGCATGTCGTGTCAGGTGGACGGAATTCCACCCATAGCAATCTCTCTGAAACATACCACAGAACACGGCTTCATTTTTACCGGTTTAATAATCAATCCCGCGTCATTAACTAGTATATCGAAGAAACAACATCTCAAAGTACCAGGAGTGGTAAGTTTGTTGCAAGGTATTATCATATAAGAAGACAATAGTATGATTTAAGACTAAAATAAGAACTGAAGGGGTCCATGTTCAGTAATTTATGTGAAGACATATGTGTCAAGACTAAAAATAAAAACTTCTGAGAATGTGTTGATAGTGAATCATTTTTAAACACAAGTGCCCCCCAGAGTGAACCCACCGCCTCTTCCGTCCAGGAAGCGACCGGAATATGCATGACACGCTGAGACAGTAGACAGATTTTATTGTCCTCGGAGACTGTGTGGAATTGTCATACAAAGCCGTGTAATTATTTACAGTTATGGTGGGATCGTATAAGTTCTACCTGCTCGCACAGTCCCTGGCCAAGCCATAGTGACTCATCCCGTTATGTCACTCCGAATGTGTCCACCACGTGCAGGCACACTGGCATATTTTACCATATTTTAAGGCAGCAAACACTTTGTACAGTTACTCAACCACAGCCATTTCAGTCCGGCCTTAAACACAGAAGTCAGCGTTTGGAAACCGCTGTGGTTTGACAGTTTGCGAAGATGCAGACACATTTTCACTCTTTTTAGATTTTGGCTGGCAAATAAATAAATGTGTAATATTAAGCGGTTTCTGTTGGCTTTCTACAAAGGAGTTTTTTAAGTTTTAGGTGCATTTCAAGACTTCTGATTTATCCCCACTCTGCACTCAGGATGTTCTTTTTGATTCCTTTTAGATTGACAAGTATCTGTATGCCATGCGCTTCTCGGATGAGACTCTTCTGGATATCATGAACCGCTTCAAAAGGGAGATGGAAAATGGACTTGGAAGAGACACAAACCCGACAGCCACCGTGAAGATGCTTCCCACGTTTGTGAGATCCATACCCGATGGTTCAGGTGAGGAACCCAAGCCAAGATCCTCGTTCCTGATGGCTGTTCTGCAGCTGCTAGGTCTGCTAGGCGACAGAAGCCCTTTGTACGGTTGCATGAAAAACAGTAACACCTTTGAGCCTTAGTGTAAGGTCAAGGAAATTACAGCCTCTGTTGGTCTTCCAGTGAGAATCTGGAATGGTTGTGTGACAGCATTCTTAGCCAAACATCCTTCGTTGTGCCTTTGAAAAGTTGGTTGAGAAACTTGCAACTGAGCATTAATTGCTGTCACCAGAACGTGTTCCGCAAGCACCTCGTAACCAATTCTAGTGGCACCCGAAGCCCACAAAGTCACAAGGACACAGTAGGCGTGTGATATTCACCACCATTTAAAAAATTGATCCCCCTTCGATCCACCAGTCAGGCAACATATATACCATGTAAGATAGAGGACCACTATTCTATTTAAAGCTCCACTGAATGCGCGTGCGCGCACACACACACACACACACACACACACACACACACACACACACACACACACACAGAGTTAAATTAATACGTTGTTGAACTCTATTTGAGAACTCCCATGCCATGCGTCCAGTGGTGTTTATTGGTGTGTTACAGAAACCAGTCAAGCCAGAAGCAGTGCAGTGAGCTATTGTGGGGACAGAGCAATCCTGTCCTGTTGCAGATCTGGTTTGCATGCAGGTTGAGGCCCACTTTTCGCATTGTTATTTTGTCTTGGGTCCAACAAATTGTTAACCTGTCCATAATATATCCTCTGTTCTGCTTAGCGTGTTAGTCTCCACACTGGCAACATGCATTAACTTTTATAGCTCTCAGATAGGAAATATAGAACTGTGGATAACTATATCCAGCCCTTACTGTTAAAAAATTAACATATAGTTAGGGAACCAGGTGGTATTGTGGTTATTGCTTCTGCCTTGCACTTCAAGGGCCCACATTCAAATCCTACCTACATAGTGCCCTGCAGGAAGTTAACCTGCTATATAAATGGGCAAAATCATTGAAAGTTGTCCTGTAGAAAAGCTACACCTACAAATAATATATAATGTACAGTAGGGTTCTTATTACATTTTTTTTTTTTTGTTTTTTAACCAGAAATGCATATTAATAGCCCCGGGTTGCGTTGCTTTACATCCACACCATTCTGAAACTCCATTAGCAGAAGTGATTTAACTGTCTATGTAGGTGTCATGTTCTGTCTGCTGGTGGAAGCCTCCTACGAACGTCACAAAAAAAGTGCTGAGGCATGAGCCACACGAGCTGTTTTGGAGCTTTCGCCACGTTTATTTGTTTTTCGTGCTCACGTTTTCACTGTTACAGAATATTTGGCTTTATTCAGTTGGTGCCCATTGTAATTTTCGGCGCCACGACGATTTGTATCAACAAGCAGCCGATAATTTCCTGTGACGCTTTAAATTGTTCATGATATTAGAAACTGTTTCCCTCGTGTGACTTTAACTTACAGCCTTATTCTCACAAGCTTGATTTCCTGAATCACGACACCATCAGCAAGTGAAGTTGCTTTTATCTTACTGTCTGGTCAAGAGGATGCACTGGTGTGAAACTCAACCAGTTCACACTCATTCCCTCTCAGCATTTTGCTACTACTTGCAGACTCATCTCCTCTCTGATGTTTTGCTTACATGTGAAATAAAGACAGAGGAGCTACCGGAATGTCGCCCCCACCTGTGATTTATATTTATACAGTGCCAAACCTGTACTCTGATCCAAGATGTCGTATTTCAGATACTCTCTTTCATCGTTTTAAGTTTTGTCCACTGAATGCTATTACATGATTCCTATTAGATGTCTGTTAATACGTTCCAGAAATAAGCAGTGTACACTATCGAGTTAAATGGAAATAAACAATTTATAAAATAATGTGCCCTACTGTATTAAAGTATCTGTGTGTTCCGGTTACTGCAGACAGTATTCGCTTTAGTCATGTTCACAAACTTTAGCTGCAAAATATTGTATCATTAGTATTACTTGAGCGAAATTTGATGAAAAAGTCAGTTTTGAAATGCTAAAATTTTGATGCCAATACCGGGTTGAGATTATAAACATGGGGACTGTGTTAATTTCTTAGCATCAACACAACAGAACAGTGGAAAGTTTTGAGGTACATTTCATGGCATATCTCTGTGCTGTAGGTAGACCTTAAAACTTTTTTCATTTATTTATTCCACTGTGTAACCTGAGCCACACAGGACAGTCTTCTGTGGGACTGTTTGTCAGTCAGTGAGAGACAACTGTCGACCCTACAGGCCACCCCTGACCCCCCCGGGACATGTTCGCATTTCACAGAGATCTTTGCACCGCGCTATTTACCCAGGTTTTCCAAAATGAGGGACTGAGGTTGTCTTACAATGAACTTTTAACAGCTTGAGCTATTGTAAGCCCAGGTTTCAGGGTATCGTGTTCTTAGATGCTTTGATCTAGGCAGGGCTGGAAACAAAGGCCTTACATTTATCTGTATACAGAAGCTGTACGTATAGGCTTTCCAGCATTCTGTGACATATAAACACCACAAGCAGCACTAAAACCCTAGGATGATTTAGTTTAGTCAGCAAAATTGTTCAGTTACGTGCCTAAAATAAATTTTGTTTAAACTGAATCCTTGTCCTAGTTCAATGGAAGTAAAATTTTCGGTAAGACTATCGGGGCTATTTACCTCATATCAAAGATGTTAATTCAGTTTTTTATGCCTGTGAAAAAATAGTGAGCTTGTAGATGAGAAACAAAACAGGACTGATAGAGATGATGGTCCTTCTGAACTGGGTCACAACAATATAGTAATGAAATCAATATACAGGAAAAAATTCTAATACTACATACAGTAATGCAACTCTGAGGCAAAAGGTTACAGTACTTGGCAGAGCTGATCATATAGTTCCATCTAAGGAGACCCAACAAAAAGTGACCTAACCATGTAGACTTAAAGATTTCCTCCCTATTTATGGAATTAGTGTGGAAAAATCAAAGCAACTATGAGTTTAAAATTTCAGTCAGCCTATTGGTACTCCTTATATCAAAAGATGGTAAATCAGTTTTGTACGTATGCAAAGAAATATCGTGTTATAGCAGAGACGCAAAATGGGCCCGATATTTGGAAATTAATGATCTTAATTCACACCGCTCAGTAAAATGGTTGTTCTTGGCACTGTGTGAGTGCCTGAATGCAGGCCAGCAGAATGCTTGTGCCCAGAAAGCATCAGTGAGGCGTAACGGTAAAGCGGCCGGTCCCTCCACTCCGCGCTACGGGCAGTTGCCATGCGGCGCTGAAGCTGTTTAATTGTGCCATTGTAATAAATGGCAGAAGATGAGAAGGGCTTCGGCAAATGGAAATCATAATGTGCAGGCGGGATACCACGGTGCTGTACTATTAGGAGGAAATGGCAGTGATCACGGTATGAATTATATTTTCAGGCCCTGTGTCGATTGTCCTGCTCTCAATGTCAAAAGGAAGGCCAAACAATGTAGTTTATTGCACCGAGACAGGAGCAAGTGAGGTGCCAGGAAACCAAAACAGAGGGAATGCTTTGAACGCTCACAGTAGTGCTCGGTTGAGCTCGTATTTCTGTGGCAACAAATAATCTAGGGATAGGCGGTACAAGGCTTTCTGTTGTCTAAACTGATCTGAACTGATTTCAGGGGGTCTGTACCTGGAATTCTTCATTTATTCCAAATGGATTTCCACCCAGGTGTTGCCAGAGCTATTATAAGTTTCAATACATGTATATCTTGTTTAATGTTGTTTAACATTTATTTCGCGATCTCGTTTTGCTGCTATTTCATTGTCTGTAATGAAGTAACACTTTGCACGCACTTCTTTTAAAAGGCGTTCACAAAACTCAAAACGTCATCAAAATTTCACAGCGGGCTTTAAGATAGATGCATTTAGTCTGAACAATAAGATATTTTCAAGTAAGTCTTTAAATCCCAAATGTTGGCTTTTCTTTGTGTAATAAAAAAGTATGCGCACGTCTATTCCGTTTTCCAGAAAAGGGAGATTTCATCGCCCTCGATCTGGGGGGGTCTAACTTCCGTATCCTGCGGGTGAAGGTGTCCCATGAGAAAAGGCAGACGGTGCAGATGGAGAGCCAGATCTATGATACCCCGGAGGACATCATCCATGGCAGCGGCACCCGGGTATGTTGGTCTCACCCTTCAACAATCTTTAACTCTGGTAACTTCCAAAAGCATCATTCCAAAGGCTTTGATGTGATAGACCTTTGGGTTCTTTGTAGCTCTTTGACCATGTGGCCGAATGCCTGGGGGACTTCATGGAGAAGCAGAAGATCAAAGACAAGAAACTTCCAGTTGGATTCACCTTCTCCTTCCCATGTGCACAAACTAAGTTGGATGAGGTAAGGTGATAAGCAGTTTTCTGATTAGATCAGAATATTTTATTGCACATCTGGAGCAAGGTTAGGAAGGAGAAAAGATAATCTAAGGCACCATGATCGGTTTCTGCAATGTGCTATACCAGGTGATGTAAGCAAATAAAATGGGTATCGAGAAAATTGTATAGTTTCGATTATATCTGTGTTCAAAGATGACAGGGAGGTGTTTTCATTCACAGGCTGTTCTCCTGACCTGGACTAAACGATTCAAAGCCAGTGGTGTGGAAGGCATGGATGTGGTGAAACTTCTCAACAAGGCCATCAAGAAGCGAGGGGTAATTTGTCTTTACAGCTACACTTCTTGATGACTCCAAGTTAGGAAAATAGACAGTACAGTTGAGTAAAGATGAAAGGAGTCCTTCAGACTGGATATTTTTGTAGCAAGGGAAGGCTATATTGATCTACCTGCATTTTTCAGGACTATGATGCTGATATCATGGCTGTGGTCAATGACACGGTTGGAACCATGATGACCTGTGGATTTGATGACCAGCGTTGCGAAGTTGGCATCATCATAGGTAATAAATCTTCACTCATAATGGGAAGTGAACTTTTTTTGGACAAACATTTTCCACCAAAAAATTTAAATTATTACATATATGTTCCATGTTAAAATATTAAATGTAAAACTAAAGTTGCAGGGAGTAAATTCCACAGGACAAATAGAAAATAAAAGTTCCTGGATTTTCAGAGTTTTCCTTTCTGATTATGGTTGTATCTTTGATACAACCTCCTCTAACCAGTTGTCTCTTGATGCCATGGGAGCAGTCTTATGGTTTGTCAAGACAAGTGGACATTGCATGGTTTACCCCTCGGGATTTCTCTGCAGGTACAGGAACCAACGCCTGTTACATGGAAGAGATGAGGCACATCGACTTGGTGGAAGGAGATGAGGGTCGCATGTGCATCAACACTGAGTGGGGCGCCTTTGGGGACGATGGCATACTGGAGGACATCCGTACTGAGTTCGACCGGGAAATTGACAGGGGTTCCATCAACCCTGGGAAGCAGCTGTAAGTTGGTGTGTCACGTAACTTCGGTCTCATGGCTTCAATTAGCCAATCAGATTTCTTTGTTCATGTCTCCAGCTTGCACTTTTTTATTTGTCTTCCTAGCTATTCATAATGATTTGGGCTAAAAGTTCATGGATTTTCAAAGTTTTCCTTGCTTATCACAGTTGTTAATTGTATTGACTTACGTTCCTCAGTTACTCAGTCTTGATTGTCCTGGAGAGGGTTGCTATGGGAACATTCCAAGCTGGATAGCCCAACATAGACTATTCAATAAACCAAGAGCTTTGTCCAAAAACTCAACTCCTACTTCTTCGTCACAGATCAGAACAGTGTCTGCAGGACTGCTGATGCTGCACCATTCTGTTTTTCATCCTCCTTTTCCCTTCTTCAATTACTTGTGAAAAAGACCCCAAGATACTTTACGAGGGGCAATTGTTCCCCCCTCACTGGGGGAGAGTGACACACTATTTTCCAGGAGAAGAGCATGGACTCAGACTTTGAGATGCTGATTTTCTTTCCAGCTGCTTTATACTAGGTAGCAAAAGGTTTGAGTGTGTGGAAAGTCAAGGTCAGGTGAGAACAAAAGGAAATGTCATTTGTAATCAGTAAAGATGCCACTCTTAGTCTCCCCAGATGGACACCTTCTGAACCTTGGCTGCACCTTGATAGCCTGTGAAGAAAAACCTCAAAGAGGAGTCAGGACAAAACACAACCTTGAAAGAGTCCATTGCACACATTGAGCATTTTTGACTAAATGCCGAAAATATGGATATACAGTACTGTACTAAAGTCTTAGGCATGCAACTTCAATGTCTGTTGAGAAGTACAGGTAGGTTCTTATCTACCATCAGGGAGGTTTCTCATTGGTCCCAAATTCATTCTGCAGCCTGAGAATGACCTCAAACACCCAACCTCAGTCATACACAACTATGTTGAGCAAAAAGAAAGAATCCTGAAACAGATGGTATGGTCCCCACAGAGCCCTGATCTCAACATGATCAAGTCAGTCTGGGAGGACATGCAGAGACAGTCAAAGTGTGCAGAAGAACTGTGGCCAGTTCCTCAAAATGTTTGGAAGAACCTGCCAACCTCTGCCTTAAACTGCATGATGCAAGTTTGCATAAGAGAATTGATGCTGTTTTAAAAGCAAAGGGTGGTCACACCAAATATTTTTGTCTTTTTTTGTCTACTGCACTTTTTAGAAGAAAGTATTCATGGCATTAATTTTGGAACCATCCTCGCTTTATAGCATTTTTCCCACAGGTGCCTAAGACTTTTGCACAGTACTGTAGTTCTCACCATGCTGATAAAGCGATCAGATAGCATGCATCAGCCGCCCTACATATAGCACATGCCAAGAGAAACTTTCATATGGGTTTTCATACGACAAATGTAGACAGGGTTATTACCTTGTTCCCTCAAGTGACCATGCCAGGGAGAAGAATTGGTCTGCGACTCTACAGCCAGGATGAAACTGGCAACTGAGGCTCAACTGTTAGATGTAGTCTTCTTTCCAGTACCTTATCATAAGCTGTTTCTGGAAGGCTAAGGAGTGTGGTCACTGTAATTGGAACCACAACAACCTCACCTGCTTTCCGTACACTAAAGAGGCACTTTGGCCATGCTACCTGAATATTGTCCTGTGCTTTTAATATCTCTGAGCAAACGTCATCTACTCTTGCAGCTATTCCACAACAGAAGCCTTGAACTACCAAAGTAATCTGAGGAGGAGTGAAGGTTTACTTTCCAATTACCTTTAATTGTTGCATCTTTCAACGTGACTTAAATCCTCATGTTTGTCTCTAAACCATAGGACCTCTGCACCTTGACAAATTTCTATCAGCATGTTCATCTGACTCTGGCCTCTTACATGACCCTCAAGCTCAGATGTACTCTACGGGTGATAGGACTTTCTCATGCTATGCCCACCAAATATGGAATTCCCTTCCCAAGATACCCCTTCTCAGAGTACCTTAAAGTCCAGGGTGAAGACCTCCATATTCCAAATTGTTTTCAAACAAATTCTCTTTTTTTCCAATTTTCTTGCCATTGTCTTTACTATTGTCTTCTTTTTCTGCTATTTTATTATTTTCTTTTGTTGATGAGTAATTTATAACCATTTTTTGTCTATTAAGTCCTTTGGGATGACAAGGTAGTACATAACAATATAGATTATAGATGATCGTTTTTATTATGCAGCTTATATTTCATGCTTTTGTATTTGTTGCAGATTTGAGAAGATGGTCAGTGGAATGTACATGGGTGAACTTGTGCGTCTCATCTTGGTCAAGATGGCGAAAGAGGGGATGTTGTTTGAGGGCCGGATTACACCTGAGCTTCTGACAAAAGGCAAATTTGAAACAAAACACGTCTCAGCTATTGAAAAGTAAGTAGAACGAGGTCTTAAGTCTTTGGTTCAGTGGTGTTGTTTGCTACAAGACATCAACTTCTGCAGGATGTGCTTTTTATTTGCAGAGTGAAGATTTGCCTGCGGTATTAAATGAATAAACTTATAACTGACAGTAAATTATCTCTGAGATTAGTAACATTTAGTATCTCTCTTCTCAACATTACCTCTAGTAGCTGTTAGCCATTATGGATTTCGCATAACTTTCTTTTTGTCACATTTATGGTTCCAATCCGAGGCAAACAGCTACTGTGGTTACTGAGAGTCAAAGTACTTGCTCTTTTGAAATATTTAGCTCTACAAATGAGTCATATAAGGTGTAAACTTGTAAACTTTGGCCAGATAAGCATATCTGCACAGGAAAGAAGGAGTGGAGATGAGATGAGGTGTCTTTGTGACACAGGACCAAGGAAGGCCTGAGCAAGGCCAAGGAGATCCTGACCCGCCTAGGTGTGGAACCATCGCACGAGGACTGTGTGGCAGTGCAGCATGTCTGTGCTGTGGTGTCATTCCGGAGTGCCCACCTTATCGCCGCCACACTGGGGGCCATCCTTCTCCGGCTGAAGGAAAATAAAACCTTTCCGCGCCTGCGCACCACTGTGGGAATTGATGGTTCCCTCTACAAGATGCACCCCCAGTAAGTGTATTGCTGCGTCCCCCTGGGAGCCCAGTTATCTGGACAACATCAAGCTCAGCCTTGTAATTCCAATTTAGGGACAATGAGAAGAATTCTAAACTACAAGCATTCGAGGATCCAAAGGTGTGCACTTCCAGTTGAACCTTGAACTCACTTCTTTGCTTCCAGAGTCACAATCATCTCCAAACTTTCATCGTTCCAAGCTGTGTGGCATTTACACACAAACCAAAGTGCCAGCGAGCTCTTATGCAAAGAGGCAGCAGGGGAAACTCGTAGCCGACCTCTTTGTCCCCACTCCAAACTGAGTTTGCACAATTCCTCATCCTGTTTCTTCACCTAAGTGGGGGCTAGACCTTTAGTTTAGTGATGTTTCTTTGCTGGCTTAACCTTCAGACCCTGCTGCCATCACCCCAACTTACAGAACGACCCCAACATAAATCAGCCTTGCCAGTGGTTCCTTGAGGCTTGTGCTCTCGGTAGCTGATGTGTGTTTGTAGATGGAAGCTGACACTTTGAATGTAAAATCTGAAGTCTGTATAGTACTCCTAGCTACACTTTGTAGGGGCATTTAGGTTCTGACAAAACATGTAATAACAAAGGACATTGCCACACTCAGACACCTGATAGTGAGCTGACCTCACCCTTTCCAAACACAGTACTCATTCATTCTCAGGAACTGTAAGGGATGGAGTAATACTAAAGCAACACTGTAATACTAAATAAAACTAACCAGGATCAGTATGAATTACAGTTTATCTTCAGATTTGGCATATGGTGATCGAGCAGATTAAAGTATGTTTCAAGACATTAAAAGAAATAGATATATTTAGTTAACTCACAGATGCTGGTCTTCAAAATGACTTGAAATTCAAAGGATATTTAAATGTATTCAGCAGGCAAATAAAACTTAGTTGCGGTGCAGTTTGTTTCATTTTGAACCAGTATTTCACAGAATGCATCTCTGGATAATGCACTAAATCATAATTATGGTGACAGCAGGAGGTTAATCTCTGCTTTTTTTGGTTGTTTTGCTTTTGGATGCTGGAGAATTACTGTTGTCTGTCCCCAGAAGGCAATGTTTAGCTTAAATCTATCGTTTATCAAAACGTACTCCACAGCGACGGACGATCCGCATGCCCCAGAAGAAAGCCTAATTGTTTTGGTCCACATATGCTGACCTGTGACCTTTTGCTCCATCTTCTGCTTCTCTGTTCTTCTCCAAAGCTACGCCCGACGTCTGCATAAGACCGTGCGGCGGCTGGTCCCCGAGTCAGACGTGCGCTTCCTGCTGTCAGAGAGTGGGAGCGGCAAGGGTGCAGCCATGGTGACCGCGGTGGCTTACCGGTTGGCGGATCAGTCACGACAGATTGCCCAGACGCTGGCTGAGTTCCAGCTCACCAAGGCCCAACTGCTGGAGGTCAAGGAGCGGATGAGGGTGGAAATTCAGAATGGCCTGTCTAAGAAGACTCATGAGACAGCCAGTGTCAAAATGCTGCCTACCTTTGTACGCAGTACACCTGATGGGACAGGTGAATTGGGGCATGGCTTTCATCCGGGCAGAAGGTGCTTAGGGGGCTAGAAGGGTTCAGTGAAAGGGGGGAAGTCTCTTCAAAACCCATTTTATTGAGGTGGAATATCTGAAAGAACAATGATTAAATGTTTATAATAATGATATTAAAATTGTCCTGAATATTTTTTTACTGGTTATTTTATACAGATGGCTCCAAATTTGCCTTTTTCTTATTTTTTAAATGAAATCCTTAGACGCCACTTTTTTCTCCTGTGTAATGCCTGAGATCTTCACCTCCTCTCATTGGCACACCTGTGGCAGTCTTATCTCACTCATTGTTTTTTTTTCCAATCCAAGCCTCAATTTTTACTGCTATGTGACACAATATCAGTAGCTTAGCAACCCTCCCATGACTCCGATTAAGGTCACAGGGCTTCGGTTGCAGTGCGCAAGCTGAACAATCTGCACATATGAACTGTGAACTTCAACCTGACAGGAGTGTTTTGTTTATATTTTCCTGTTTTCTTCTCGTGGATTTTTGAGTGTGTCCTTGCGACATATTGTAGTAACTCAGTAAAACCCAGAGAGATTAGTCAAAGGCAAGTGTTTAGTGCCATTTATCTGAAGGACTTTTAGATCAATGTTCTCAACAAAGGTCTTTAGGACTCTCTTGTCCTCTGTTTTTTTTGTCATGACAAACATGTTAATATAACTGGTCTTGTCGCTGATGACAGAAAATGGAGACTTCCTTGCACTGGACCTGGGAGGGACTAACTTCAGGGTGTTGCTGGTGAAGATCCGCAGCGGCAAGAGACGCTCTGTGGAGATGCACAACAAAATCTACGCAATTCCTTTGGAGATCATGCAGGGCACTGGAGAGGAGGTAACTGATGTGGACCAGTGTAAGTGTGGGTGTCTTGGAGGTGACTGGTTTGTTCTTATTGTGTAAAAGAACATTCCATGGCCAGCTGATTCATTTTGCTTCAGAGCTGTTTTCTTCTCATGCAGCAAAGTGCAGTTAAGATTACATAATATGTTGTCAGGTACAAAAACTAGCAAATAAGCATGGCTGTACTGCTATGTGAAAGCCATTAGAATGTGACAACTTACTGTAATAATTCACATCGTTCAGCTCTTCGACCACATTGTGCACTGCATCTCTGACTTCCTGGATTACATGGGAATGAAGAATGCCCGTTTGCCACTGGGCTTCACCTTCTCCTTCCCCTGCAAACAAACCAGCCTGGATGCGGTAAGCTTCTCCAGCTCACATCCCCACCCCCAGTGTTCCTTTGAAAACAAACAGAAACCTGAGACAACTTGTGATGACCCAAAAGTATGACTAACAGGGTCTAGAACAGTGAATTTGGTTTCACGACTTCTTGAAATATTTTATATCATTTCTTTGAGACTTAGCTCCCCTTTGTGGCAAACCTTGGTAATTATAGAAACATGTGGGATGGTGCCACAGTACTGCTATGGTGGCAAACTGCTGCCTTCTCACTGGTCCATACGAGAAATATGCTCTTTCCTACTTTCAGTTGTATGCAGCGCTGATGTTTTTTTCACTACCTGTAGGGTATACTTATAAAATGGACTAAAGGTTTCAAGGCCACTGACTGCGAGGGAGAGGATGTTGTGAATCTGCTCCGGGAGGGAATCAAACGGAGGGAGGTGAGTGAGCTTCCCATATGGTCCAGCTATATGAAGGGTTTTACCGTGTTGTCTCCCACGGTTGTCTTTATCCAAAAACGGTAGCCATGCAGAGACCCAAATGCATTCTGCTATACTCTTTCAAGCCATTTTTATATGAACCCTATGCATTTTAAGAATTTCGATGGATTTTTTTCTTGGCATGCTCTTCAATTTTAGTTCATATATTCACGTAGAAATGTTAGATTTTTTTTCAGCGTGTAAGTTTTCATTGTTCGGAGGATCTGTCGTTCCATTTTACGTTCTTGCAAACTCTTCGGTCTGTTTTTCGTAGTACACCTGAAGCAACATGGAAAAGTAAAAGTGGTCGCTCATGTGACCCCTGACCATTTTGCCCATTTTGTGTATTTGTGCGAGTGAAGGAGTTTGACCTGGATGTAGTCGCCGTGGTGAACGACACAGTGGGGACAATGATGACCTGTGCGTACGAGGAGCCCACCTGCGAAATCGGGCTGATTGCAGGTACTGCAGGACATCTGCTGCCTTTGCTGAAGCGATTCAGCACAGTCATGGAACGTGTGCGCCCTGGCCTTAACATATTTCAGCTGGGGGTCGAGGCAGAATCTCAAAGAAGCGACAGCGATTATTTGTGCAGCCTGGCTGTAGGGAGGGTGGAAACATGACCTGAGTGCGGTGTTTCAGGAACTGGCAGCAATGCCTGCTACATGGAGGAGATGAGGAACATCGAAACGGTGGAAGGAGACGAAGGCCGGATGTGCGTCAACATGGAGTGGGGCGCCTTTGGTGACAATGGCTGCCTGGATGACATCAGAACGAAATATGACGAGGCAGTAGATGAGCTGTCCCTCAATGCTGGGAAACAGAGGTGACTTTTTTTTCTTTTTTAATCGTTGGTCTTATTTGCTCCCTTGGGTTCTCTCTGGATTTGCGTAGGATGAAAGGGGTAACGGTGAGGTTTCACTTCATACCAAAAGGAATCAGCAATGCAGATTGATAGGACTTACTTTTCAAGAATTATATATATGAAAATCCTAGTGATGGAGACACAGTGACACACTTGTTAGCACTGCTGCAGGGTCAAACAACAAAAATGAGTGAGTGACATCATAAAGATTAGTCACATCCTGGGCTTGGTTTCAGTCTAACAAGATAAAGTGCAATAATTTGGCTAAAAATGTTTTGTTTTTGTTCACTGTGCTGCAGGTTTGAGAAAATGTGCAGTGGAATGTACCTGGGAGAGATCGTGAGGAACATCCTTATTGACCTCACAAAGCGAGGCTTCCTGTTTAGGGGCCAGATCTCCGAGACCCTGAAGACACGGGGCATCTTTGAAACCAAGTTTCTCTCCCAAATCGAGAGGTAGGCAGCCTGGGACTGGAGCTGTTCGGTGACAATTTACCCCAAAATTATTCACATTTACTACGCTGAAGACCCCTTTTCAGTTCCATGTGTTTCCCCGTCCTTCCAGTGACCGGCTAGCACTGCTGCAGGTGAGGTCCATCCTGCAGCACCTGGGCCTGGACAGCACGTGTGACGACAGTATCATCGTGAAGGAGGTGTGCGGCACCGTGTCCCGTCGGGCTGCTCAGCTCTGCGGAGCCGGGATGGCCGCTGTCGTCGACAAGATCCGTGAGAACCGTGGACTGGACCGGCTGGAAATCACCGTAGGGGTGGATGGCACACTCTACAAGCTCCACCCACAGTGAGTGGCAGAGGACTGTGGCAGATACCTCTATATACTTCCAAATGCAGGAGTAGATACTGTTGAATACCGTTAATCACAGCCATGTCTTAAGTTAACCTACTCCAGTCCTGTGTTTCTCAGGTGGTAACATACCTCTGCCCTGCCCCCAACAGCTTCTCCAAGATCATGCATCAGACAGTGAAGGAGCTGGCACCCAAGTGTGACGTCAACTTCCTCCTGTCCGAGGACGGCAGCGGCAAGGGGGCCGCCCTTATCACAGCTGTGGGCTGTCGCCTACGCCAGCAGGAGCATCAGAGCTGAACTGGCAGCACCCAGCCCGGTACCCAAAACAGCTTCTCTCTCCATGTCTCCCATCGCAACCACCCATCCCTCATCATACGTGTCACTGTATCGCAGCAGTCAAGACTCTGCTCTCGGCCACCCCACCACACCTGAAGCACCACCTCAGGCAGAGGGCAGCAGGATTGATACAATGCCAGTTACCTACTTGCCTCTGTTTGCCTTTTAACTTTCAAGGGGGGAATTAAGAACAAATCCCACATACTACATATACCATATATGTACACAGTTAACATTGCAACCTGTATGATAATAGTTGTATCGGAGATGTTTTTTCCCTTTGGTGTGATGCATTTTAAAAGATTGTAACACTGCTGTAGCCATTCCTAAGGGTGTATATTAGAGAATAAATGGAAGATGTAGCTGCACTAAATTTTAGCCCTTTACTGTGTGTGTATTATTTATTTTTTGTATTGAAGGGGTTTATTACAGTTTTGAGATTATGCAGGTGCGTCATGTGAGCCAAATGAATACAGTAGCAGGCCGGGCAGCTGGGTATCATTCTGAACATGTTGCTTTTAGTATCTGTAAACTGTCAGATGTTGCTTTTGTGTGCCTCATGGCATTTGAACGGTGGGCATTTTAGTGGCAGATGCAAAGTATGGCACCGCCCCATTGCTTTCCATGGTGTTCACTTCTGGCCCGTAAGGCCACTCACAAAGTCGTGGCAGTGTTCTTTGTTATGCTCTTGATCACGCCGCTGTCTACTTGTTCTTACGCTTACACACTCTGAATTGAGCAGACAAAACCGTATGATTTCTTGCCTTCATTTATAAACACTCCCTCTGAGAAAAAAGCTGACTCCACCTCTTTGACACTGAGAATGGAACCAGGTGCTGTACTGTATTGCAGTGTTGCTTTTAGTGAATTTCCGTATTTGTCTTGTTGAACCTCAGCTGTAAGCGATTTTCAAACAGAAGTCCTGGAAGGGACAATTGGGGGTCATCATGCTTCATGTTGGCTGAATGTGTTTTAATCCTGCTGTAAGACCCGTAGCTTTAAATGTTCATAATGAATACATGCCTTACTGGGTAACACAAAAGTACTGATCCATTTATTTTGTACAGTGATAGGATATTTCATACCATATATCAGATGCACTAGTGTTTCAGAAAATATGATGCAAGACAATAAAATTTTGTTCTGATGTGCAGCAAAAGTTGTTTCCTCTCTTTTATTCCTCCTTGTTGAATGCGGTAACAACCGAGAGATGTTTAAACGAATTGTGGGGAGGATATGGTTGGAAGTTAGAACATGTGATGAAGTTTCAATAGACCTTCTATAAAGGAATTGTTTTGTGTGATGTGCCGGGTACATGAAGCCAAACATTATGTAACATTCTTTCAAAAGTGAGAAGTCACACCTTGTGTTTTTGTGATAAACTCCGCCACCTAGAGACTACTGTGAACCTGTACTGGAAATGCAGTTATTAATAATCGGTGGATGGATGGATGGATGGATGGATGGACGAAGAGACGGACAATCAGATTGTGGATAGATGCACAGACTTTTATTCAAATTATCCTAGTAAAACTGGCAGATTCGTGAAAATCGTATTTTTTTGAGACTCATTTGATTCTGCTGTCATGTGGAATCATAGTTCTGAGTCCATTTAAAAGATTTTAGTGAAAAATTTTATTTATATAGGATCAAAATATTTTTACTTTTTGAAACCTCTACCTTAAACTCTACAGGGATCCAAAGTGCCTTCAACTGTGCTTTTGTTTTCCTCTCTGTTTACAGCCACCTTTGCACCTTTAAAAAGTGGGAGCACAAATACAGATCTTGGTTTTCTCCTAGAGAAGCCTGATGAGATGCCAGGAGGCAAAACAGAAATGAATAAAAAGTGTTTCTTAATGACATTTTAAAAAAGGATCACAGCAAGAGGCATGTATTTCAAGAAACAGTACTTATTAACTTAAAAATTATTGTTGGTTTTTTTAACTTACATCACAATGTGTTCCAGCCAGCTGAACTTAGGTGAAGACAGCTAAACCAACCAACTTTGGCCACAAACGCTATATACTTTCATCCTCCTCATTGAGGAAATGAAAACTTATAAAGTGCTAATGAAAACTGAGGAAACAGTGCCCCTAACAGACTCTGGATGGAAAGAAACTATGTAAAATAATAGGATTATTCTTATCATCGCAAAGCATATGATTCCTCTAGATGAGTCAAATATGAAAAAAGATAATCCACTTAAAAAAAGCCTGTTGGTAATTGTACCATGACACCTATGAGGCCTCTATAGAATAAACTGAGAAATTTGAGACATTGAGACATTTTTTTATCATTCTGCTTTTGAACCCCACATTCTCCTTGCCGGCACTAACCTCAGGGAAAAAGAACAGAGTTCTAGAAAAAAAAAAAAAGCCCCATCACATCTACTTGATTTTATGTTGAATATCACTCGTGCTTCTTCATAAATTAAGTCCACAAAATTATGCACGATATGCTGTTCACGCCGCATCAAAAACTGGCTTTAATTGCCGTTTTATTCAAGTGTGTAAATAAAGTGTGTAAATAAAGTTTGTGTGCTGCTGACAGCCAAGCTGGGTTGTGCCACATTAACTGAGATAAGAAAGTCTTTGTGCTATCAGCAATGTCACAGTCACCTCCACATGTTATATCTCTTCAGCTTGTGCTTACAGGCTACTTATGTGCCGGGCTTCAGTTTCATTTGTTGCTAGAACCACAATTGTTCATAAATGCAGTTTGGTGCTCTTTCATGTTGTACCCCATGGCAACACCTTTATGCTGTTTCAGCACAGTGAATGGATGTTTTACGGTTCTCGGCAAACAAAAGTGTTTCACAGCTGTTTGATTAAAAAAAGCAGTAGTTTTTTCCAAGAAATGCAAAAAAGCATGCAATTTGTTGTCAAGTTGGTCTCAAATTATTACGTTTATGTACTATTCGGTAAATTTTCACATGAACTCTGCCATTACAGCCTCTTTTTCATCACCTGTGACAGAAGACAGTATATCGACTTTAGGCTCAGTTCTTTCAATTTATCAACCACCGGTGTCTGTTTTTTATACATGAAGGACAGGAAAGTCTCTCAAGAACCTCTGGAAATACAGTGCTGGTATAATTTCCGGATCTTACTCCTGTACAGTCAGTTTAAACACAACATGCTTCTAGTGAAAGGGTGCGGTAACCCTAAGGACAGCGAACACTCACCACCAGGTGAGGCGTAAAGGTGCTGTTAGGAGTCAGTGTGTCAGTGTGTAGTTCATAAAAATCATTCACCTGACATGCTCCCCCGCTGCATTCATTACCTTAATTTCCACAGCACTTCACATGTCACTTGTTGGTTTTTCAAAGTCTTGTGTGTATTTTTTCCTTACATACGTCATCCTTTAGGTACACTGGGGGTCCTTGACTTACAGTGGGGTTTCGTTCGTCATAAGTAGCAAAACCCCCTCTACAGTACTATGTTACATAAATCACCTGGATATATGAACGACTACCATGCTTGAATGCTATGTTGTACATCAGGACTTTCTTATAGCTTTTCAGTAATTTCACACATTATTCTTCTTGACATATAGCACAGAATAATAATTTAACATCAGTATTTTCATGCTTACTTTCACTCTCCTTTTAAAATCTTTTTCGCTTTTTCTTTTCAGCACCACAAGAACACCCACTTTTTCATGTGCTGCCTACTGTAAATAAAAAGTAACTTGAACGGAGTCTCAGACAAGAGGCTCTATAGATGAAACATTTCATTAAATAAATGAATATTCAGTATCAATATAGTCAATATATTGTCAATATAATATATATATATATATATTATATTGAAAATCAATATCAAGTGTGGTGCCTTGTGGCAGATTGGCATAAGTAGTATTCATCCTTAGACCTTGCGACCAAATGTCTGTGCTAGAAAATAACATGATAATGTTAACAGGACAGCCATTGAGTCCCTATTGTCATAAGTCGCTAAATTAATTCGAGGACTACCCGTTTGACAAAAGTTCCTACACAAACATATGCGTTTTCGATGTCAGAAGATGAAAAATGTACAGTGTTTTAGAGCTGCATAATACAATAATAGCAAAATGTTAGAGGACATTAAAAGACACCAGCATTTTAAGAACAATTACGCACACTTCACATCAAAGCTAGGTTTACAATATTAATCTTGTTTCAGACACTGTTGTACATCAACAATTTTTTCCAAGATGAAGCAAAAACCACTGTAATTATGACAGGACCACATGCATGAATAAGGCTTAGTGTTCATGCCTTAAGAGCGTATCACCGTTAACTCCATGTTTCGCTCTGAGACGACAGCCCACCTACAGATGGTTTGTTGTTGAGGTAACACGATTGTGCTGCAGACTGAGTTCCTTACCGTGTTATTGATCTCTTCCACATTCCTGTCTGCGGAAGGTAGTGTAAAAGAGTGGAATCCAATAAGCTCCTTAGGCCTTGATCAGCTTGGTGATGGTGTCCTCTTGGTCAGTGGAGGCCTGGTGAGCCGTGGTCGTGGTCTCAGTGCGGTAGCTCCGGGTCATCTGGAATGTCCTTGTGTGCTGGAGCTCCATGCTGTCCTCCTCAGATGCCCGGATGAAGGGACACCAGCGAAAAGCCCTCCGGAATCCTGACCGGAATCTGAAAGAAGCCAAGAAGGACCTTGAGAGACACCAAAAACAAAACATTTTTACATTGCTGCTATGGCAGTGGCACAACAAGACTGGTATTTTCTTCTAGACGTGTCTCTGCATCTCAATCAAAATTACTTAAACAAAAAACAATAACAATTTGACCTTCAGCAGGTGGGTAAATATTTGGATTTCATTTGACAGGGAGGACAAGGAGTTAATGAAAATGGATGGATAGATAGATTTAACTTATTCAGGTGATTATTCAGAGATTCCAGATGACTGCAGCTAAAAACTGTGACCATGGACATATTTCCACACAGCAGCTACAGTATGATTTTAGTACATCTCACACCTTTGGTTGAGGCAGCAGTAGATAATGGGGTTGTACATAGTGGAGCTCATGGCTAGCCAGAAGATGGCCAGGTAGACTTGCTGGATGTACTTCCTCCTGTAGATGTCCTTGTTAAAGCTGCCCAGGAGGAAATAAATGTGGAAGGGCAGCCAGCAGAAGGCGAAGGTCAGAACCACCACAATCATCATCTTCACTACCTGGGAACACAGTGCAACAAATGTTAGTCGGGTTTCTCCTCTCCATCCATAGAACCACTTGCCAATAGTCAGAGAATCAGTAGAACAGACACGATGTTGCATTGATCCATCGACCCATTCTTCCATCCATTTTCATTACCTCCTTGTCCTGGTCAGGGTTACCAAGATCCTGAGCTTGTCCTGGACTCACTGGGCACTATGTTAGAAGAGTAAACCCTGGATGGAACGCCAGTCTATCATAGAGTTACTACCCACACACAGTCCCACACTTTATGCAATCTGTACTTCTAAAATGCATAACTTTTGACTGTGAGAGTACCCAGTGGAAACCCACACAGGCATGCAGACAACATGCAGAGTCCACACAGACCGATTCGGATTCAAATATAAACTCGAACAGCCCAGGCACCGCGAGTCAACAATTCAAAACAAACCACACTGTGAGTTTGTGCCTCGTAAAACCGCTCAAGTGAAAAGGCAGAAACAGGGTGTTCTTTGTATGTGAAACTTAGATTTTACAACATTGGACACACATTACATCAGATACCGGTGATCCCAGTTTCAAAAATATATGTGTATTTGTTCACTCCTAGGGAGAATTTGATTTTATTTCAATTTATTATGAATGCATCCCTTTGGAAACTAAAATGAAATAAATGCTATTAGTTACTGTTTGGACGCAAAGGACCCACCCATGGGACGGGTACGGTTACTCAAGGAGAGGTGACGTGTTTGTTCGGACACCACAAAGTAACTAACCTTGCGCTTGGCCCGAATCTGGTTCTGGTAGTGGTCCGAGGCTTCGCCAGGGATCTCGCTTCCCCAGAGCGTCAGTCCAACCAGGCTGTACGTCACCAGCATCACCAACAGAGGGAGCAGGTAGATCAAAATGATCACAGCGATCTGATACCTGAGGCAGAGCCGGTGAGAAATGACACACACATAAAAAAGTATTCTGGGCTTTATGTTTTAATGTTAAGGAAATGAACACAACTTAAAATTATAATGACACAAAACCTGGTCACAAAATGAACTTGCAGGTCCCAGGCTTTCGCTGCTAAACGGTTAGAGGTTAACCTGTTCATTCTCAGCATCTATTTTTAATTCTGACCGTGCCACCTTATGTGAGCCAAGAAAGGGGGAGGCGGTGCGTGGAATTCAAATGGGGATGAGATAAATGAAGCAGAAATGCTGTTTAGCATATTTCAGATGCATTGGTTCAAAGGGTCCCGTGTCCCACACGACAGTCACGGGAGGGGAGACGCTCACGTAAGCTGATGCTTCCCCCCGTAGTCATCAGGCCAGTCCACCAGGCACACTGTGCGAGAGGAGAAGAACATGGTCTTGGAGTAGAAGCACTGGGGGAAGGCAAGGGAGAAAGCCACAGCCCAGATGACCGCAATCACTATCTTAGTCGTGGTGGCAGACAGGCGAGGTTTCAGGGGGTGGATAATAGCCATGTACCTGGAGAACAACAGGAAAACAGTGCTGATGAGAGAGTGATGCTATTTTATCGTCACGACCGTAAATGGTCTTTATGCAGCTGACACCATTTTATATGGTATCTAACAATGCTAGGCAATAAAATCTGCACTGATTTACCCATGTGTTTCTACTATATAAGTCCAGGGCAAGTACAGCACCTTGATCGAGAGTATTGCACCAGGAGGGTGTTTCAAAACAGGGACTTTCGGGCCAACGATCTTATAAACTACACTTTTTTTCCTGTTTATTAATACAAAGGCAAGTGTGGCTGTGATGTGAAATTAGGTTTTAATTTGGATAAGAATAAATAGAAAGGGCGAGATAAACCTTCGATGTGCACACGTCCACGCTGCAGATGTGATAAGAAGTGAATTTCTGAGCCACTTTGATGGGTCACTAAGCTACTAACTCACTTCCAGTGGCTCTTTTTGCAGGATTTTCCAAAAGTAATGCCATGTGTTTTTTTAATCATGCTGAGCAGTTGTGAGGTGTAGGCCAACAGTTTTCCAGGAGACCATTTCAGACTCCTTTAACCACGAAGGAGAAAATACTGCAAACAACCCAAACGTTGCACTCAGTAAATGTGTACGTAATACAGCTCTGTTGCTTATTCTTGCACAGTTAGAAAAAAGACAGCCTTGTGGACTAGAGTGTTTTTTTATATTACCCCCAATGTAAATATATGTCAGCTACGGAGTTTAGATATATTATACAGGAAAAAAAACGTAATAAGCTAAACGCTGTAACTGAGATAAATTTAAATTGCTGTTATATATATTATATGTTCAGATGAATGATATGTAACTCAAACTCAAACTCCCTTCACATCCATCACCTGACTTGGAAAAATAACCCCAGATCTATGAGTCAATAAGCTTTTAAAATCACTTTATCAAGTTTGCTTTACAAAAACAAAGAATGGCAGTTCCACATCTCCCTCACATGATAAAAACAAGGATAAAGGGCTACTGATCAGATATTGTTTAAGAACATTTTTTTCTTTGTACTTGTGTTCTCTAAAACTCCTTGTGTGGAACTCTTTGTGTTGAATACCCAATAATAGTTTATCTTGGTTGTCTCAGAGAGGAGACTTTGAAGCTGCCTCTAAAGTAGCCTTTATTCAAAGTCAGATTGTCCTTTTGTAAGCAACAAGGAAAATTAAAAAAAAAAATTAATGACATATGATGTTCCTGTTAAATACACATATATTCTTTTGGTATCCTGATTGTTTTGACCACTCACTGATTCTATTTCTTTACATGTACAGTAGGTACAGCAATGACACGTCAACCGAATGAATGAAACTGTCCAATAACTGCGGAACCAAGACCACCGTAATTTCAAAGGGAACAACGGCAACTGCTAACAATAATGGAATAGAGAGCACTAATGGAATACAGAATAATATAAAAAATAGAGTATTAAAATTAAACAGAGTACTATAATGAAATATACAATATTGTAAAGCAACAGAGAGTACTTAAAGGTACAGGGTTCTGTGTTGCAGTAGAGAACAGCATAATGCAATCTTTGTATATAAAGCTGAATCTCTTGTCAATTTGTTTTTGCTTTATGTAGGGCTTTGTTTTTGAAACCACAGAGCTGAAATTTGGCCCACATGTACCTCACGCTAAGCTTTTGTGTGGAAAATTTCATTAAACTCCAAAAAGGACACGTACTATTTTGAAACTGTATAATTCCGGGTCTCTGACAAGGCTCAGAGAAGTGGGAGTAATGACGTCACACCCAGCACATCTAACATGACACAGTCACGGTGACAAATTTTCTCACCACCACCCGCAACACACATGGTTTGGCTGAGATGCAACACACACTGTAATGTAGCACTGATGGATTTTCTAGCTCCAAACATACACACACACAAGAGTGGACAGCACACATGCTCTAAATGCTAAGGTATGACATGCAGACACTTTTTCTCACCATACACACACACACACACACACACACACACACACACACACAGATAAAACTACAAAATGCAACAGGATTTTTATGTTGACATAAGATACACAGTTTTTTCGCATCCCACACAAGTGGACACTACACACACTACTAACTACGTGTAGATGGATGGATGTAGGCCAGTGAAGAAGGTTCAAGTTATTTTAAAAAATGCACGACACACACAGTGCTGCAGACATTGGTGATGTAAGGACAGTAAAGTTTGATGATACGTATTTTGTTTTTTTTCCTTTCCCCTTGACAAGGACTGTACTAAATACAGCCGCTTTAACAGTAAAGCAGTTTGGTGTTTATATAACGTGTTATTACTTTTCACCTTTCCACCACCACACCTTTTCGACCCAGGCAGCACCAGGTAACGCGGACAGCAACACAAATGTGAAAACAACTGAAGATTTTCTCAGTGTTTTGAGCAGTAGAGGTCAGCATTTCATAACATGAATATCTAAACTGATATTTCTTTTGTCTTCATTAAATAGCAATTGTTAATTTATTACGCCCCTTAGAAAATGTGTAACAAACCCGGTCAAAGGGTTTCATTGTTATTACCGAAAAACTGCGAATGTGAAATTTTCAGTCAGGAAGAGTTCTTATTAGACTTGTGTTTAAATACCTTTAACGATCCTATTTTGGGTGGTTTATATTCCATGCGCTCCCACGATTAAATCTCGTAAATCCAAAATTACCCTCACAGCCACGCAAGGAGACACATTTTAATGCTATTTATTGACGTTTGTCTTTTACAGTCGGATTATTTACGCAGCACGACTAACACATGCAAGCAGAGTTTGTGCTACGTCTCTTCTGTAATATAAGCAATCGACGACTGGAATAAAGAAAGTAAGAAAATACTGTTTTGAGGTCACGAGCTTCAACAGCAGCTTCGTTGACGTTAAAGCGGGTTTAAGCGCGTTTCCATTGTTTCCGCACATATTGCGCACCCGTAGACTTTTGTATCACTTCTGAGGCTTACCTGTCCACAGCAATGGCAGTCATGGAGTATATGCTTGAGAAAATCGCAGTGATGGGGAAGAAGTTTTGGAACCTGCAGAATCCCAAGCCAAAGTACCAGTCGTTGTGCAGCGCGTAGACAAAGTTGAATACCGTGTTGAACGAGGCCATGGAAACGTCCGAAAACGCGAGGTTAACGATGAAATAGTTGGTCACCGTCCTCATTCTCCTGTGCGCCAGGATGATCCAGATCACGGTGACATTGCCGATCACAGACACGACCACGATGAGCGCGTATGCGACGGCCCACAGCGCAACCTGCCAACCCGGCTGCTCGAAATAATTCGTGTCCGTGTCGTTCCCGTCCTCAAGCTCCTCGACTGTGGAAGTCAAAGACTGGAATGGGTCCAGCGTTACATCCATACCGTTTCTCAGTAGGGTCCAGACCCCGAGTACGTGGTTAAGAGCATCAACGTGGAGACACTCTCAGGCACGCGCAGATCAGACTTTTACGCACACGTTCGCGGGCATCCTAGTTGTCTGAAACAGCTAAAAATAAAATAAAACACGCCAAATGTCAGGTCTTACTATGACTGGGAAGGTCGTGTTCCATTGGTTAAGATTTGATCCAGGTGGTCCTGTGGTCGATATGACGCCGTTATCGCGCAGGATTTAGTGCGTCTTGCTGGACTCACACGAGCGCACGGAGCCCGAGCCGCTCCTGTCGAAGCCCACTGACGGAATGTCCACCAGCTATGCGTGGAAAGTGTCCTGGCTCCCTCACGATGACGTTTCTCCGTGATCTCGTCGATAAGATGAATTGCACACCCTGCTGCACCAAAGCAATGATCTCTGCTGACTTTTCCTGCGGTTTATAACCAGCTGTGCGCGACAAGCGCACACATCCCCTCCGTCTTTTATAATGTTCTCTTTCAAAGTCAAAGAAAATCCAGTGCCTTCTTACTTATCCCATTATATCAGCAACCCTTCGGGGCTTTCAGCTCCGTTGGGTTACGCAGGGCAAGTTGACACGTTTTATATCCAGAAAATCCAAAGTTAAATAGGTCTGCATGAATCCACACGAAAATTTGTTGTAGGGTCAAAGGGAGCTTTTACTTAAATGTGAACATACTTGGTTGATAAGTCCTCCCAACACCTCACGCATTACAATTACCAAAATTCGTTTGAAACCTTTACAAAACATTCAGTGATAGACAGTAAGGTGAAGAAGCAGGAATGTTTTTGTTCAGTGCCTTTTCTTTTGTGGATTACTGTATATTACATATTGTAATGAACTCTAGATATTGACAAGCAGGTGAATTTTTTTGCAAAACTTTATAAAGAAAATACATTTCACCATGTGGAAAGCAAAATACTTGCATCATCTGACCCTAAATTTATTAAAATTAAGGCAGCAGGTAGCACATTTGTTTTTTGAATTCATTCATTGGTCATTTATCAGTGCTTACGCACTTTGCAGTAACATGCAGTTTGTTGTATCGGTTTCTGTATTTCATAATAACAAAGGATGTCTGCATTAAGTGCCACAATTTCATGTTAGTTTGGTTCAGATTGGTGGTGTGGTGGTTCAGTGAGCAGTCGGGCTGTGTGGGCCTGGGTTCAAGTGCACCTCAGACTCTGTGGAGTTTATCTGTTCTCCGAGTATCTGCGTGGCTCTTCTGTGGGTGCTTCAGTTCACCTTCACAGTCCAAGGACATGCTTTTCAGGATGACTGGTCACTGGAAATTCTGAGATGGACTGGCATCCTGATTAGCTTAGTGTCGAGGACCTGATATATTTTTGTCTTCCTTGCCCAGGGCTGTAACTTTCTTTCCACTCCTGGGTAGCTGTAACCACCTGTCCAACCACCTCCACCTCCATCCTCACTGATGACCCTTCAGCCACAGGAGCCCACATTAGTCTCAGTTCAAATAAATAGACCCTTCGGAAGGAAAACATTAACTGTTCTTCTCACGCAGTATTTAAATATCGTGAGACCACTGCAAAGCATCTCAAAAGTCTCTCAACAAAAATAAAATTTGGTTTATTTGCTTGCAAAGCCCTTAGTACTGAACTCATAAGAAATTTAGAAAAAAATTTGAATTCCCATGCGCTTATGACCAAATTCATTTGCTTAGTAAATACATTTCATGGATGCGTGGCACCTCAAGTACACATATTTACTGTATTTAACTGTTTAACAGTCTGTATTCTTTGTACTGTGTCTGTAAAATACTTAAGTCAGAAGTAAGTAATGCAGTTTTCAGGTCTGCACTGGATGGTTAGCAATGCACTGTTCATAAAATCGATGCCCCTTGATGAAAAAGACGACCAAAAGTCATTATTTTAAATTAACAATTTCATCCTGCTAATGCATTTCCCTGAACTGCTCAATTTATCCCTCATTTAAATACAGATAGATCTTTGCTGATGTGCTGAAGAATAGCTTGCATTGCTATTACTTCACTCAATCATTGTGCAATACATACAAATATTAATGTGTGTGCAGTTTCTGATTCAGGAGCACTGTAAGAAACAGAAGGAAATTACCTTGAGCCCTTTCTCAGCATCATATTCCAAAAATTTTAAATTCATGATAGTCATTACATTAGAACTTTAGGGCTTTCCCATAGTTGCCTGAACTATGGCAATCAAAACAACGCTTAATTATTTTAAATCATGATTGATATTGATGGTTGTGACAGTGTGACGTGTTTTGGAGCTAACTGGCAATTCATTATGTTGACATTTAAAATTGACTACAGGTACCAGACTAGTAACCTAATATGCATTTACATTCCAAAACGGTCATGCTACCATTTCATCATACCTTACAGTATCTAATTTATGCTATCAGTATATCATAATCTAGCAAATAATCTAGCAAATAATCTAAAAAAGTTTGTGTATATCTATGATGGTAAAAACTGCACCCTCAGGACGAGAATCTTTTCTCATTCATCTCACCTTCAAAAATGAGAGAAAGCTTATTTTCATACACGGTCCCAAACATGGACACGTTTGCAGATTGCTCTGCTACCCCATGTATCTTTTTCTTACCTTTTATATCCTCAGTATGTGTCTCTTGTGAGCAGCATCCCTGTTTTATTTGAACTTCCATCTTGTCAGACATTTGCTTGGCATTAAAACAGAATCCCAAATCATTGTTTACCCTTTACATCTAAGTGAAATAAATGGGGTACTTTAATGGCTTTTCAAGTCCACACACCTGATGTTTAAAACCACAAAGGAGCTCTTTGTGGTCTTAAGTGCGTGGGGAAAGAATGTACAACTGAAAAGGTTTTTAGTGCCTCCAGGTAAATGAGTGAAGCAAATGCTCAGACAAAAGTCTCAGCTATTACTGGTGCTATGATCCTGTCTGTATGCTGGCATTATTTCTCTATCCATGACCATGTGACAGACCAAGTCCATGATACCGGAAACTCACAACCGTTTGTTTAGCTCTGTTCTTTTTTCATGCTATAGTCAGCAACCCAAACTCATGTGAATGTTACATAACTTCCCCTTAAATAGTTAATTTGACAAACCAAGGCCAAATGCTAGTTGTTCTACACAATATTTAGGATGGAGGCAAAAAAACTATTAGCATGAAACAGACATTGTTATGATAAAATGAAAAAAAGAAAGAGAGAAAGAAAGAAAGAAAGAAAGAAAGAAAGCAGTATCCGGACTATTTAATCTGTTGGCGTCACCTAAAGAAATGTTATTTCCCTGGCATAGCGTTGCATAGGAGACAGTGGTACAACAGATTGGTAGAACATCCATAACAATAACAATTATCTTTCGAATCCAGCAGCTGTCCACGTTGAAACATGATAAGGAGCGGCCAAATTTGTATCAGGATACGGTTCTTGTATATTCATGCTTTAAACTCATCTGAAAATCCAGACTTAACCATTGCTGCTAGGTCCTGCCTCTTTACCGGTTGCACAAATAAGCAATACATCATTTAAGGTGCTGTTAAGCAACTTATCGCAGCTGACTTCTCTAAGATGGATGGAATCAGTGTGCTCCTTCTACTAAAGTGGAATTTATCAGTAGCCATTCGCTTTCTCAGCAACAGCAACTGGGACTTTGACGGCGCAAAACTCTTTCTAGCTCGCAGCGTAAACTTCTCCAGCCCCGAAAAAAACCACCTGCAGGTATGACCCTTGTGCTTTTGTTGTGATTAATCCAGAACGTGGCCCTTCTTTTTGCTCTGGATCAGGTAACACCTAATCTCCACTAGTTTGAATGGCACTGAGCTAAATTCATTTAGTGAGATTGTGCAACAACACTGGGTGGCATACTGGTGCAGCTTGTAGTGCTGCCACCTCACACTGACAACACTGTTTGGTTGTTTGCGGGTTAGAAATCAGCTCAGTCTGTAGGGGAGTTTGCTTGTTGTCTGTGTGGATTTCCTCTGGGTGCTTTGTTTTCCTCTGACAATCTAAAGTCTGGAGTTTCAGGTGAATTGGCTGCTCAAAATTGCAAGGATGAGTAACTATGTGTGGCTACCCTGCAATGGACTGATGTTCTGTCCTTGGTGTGCTCCTCCTAACACCCAGTAGGTTCTGGACTGCTGCAATCCTGGGGAAAAGGATTAATCAAAGCGAGTAGCTACATCAATGTCAGTGGATGTATCTGCCTCCATTGATCAAAAGGAAGTAGAAATATGACTAGTAACAGCTATTATATTTTGCAAAGATCATTTGTGAAGCTGCGTATGATCATTAAATGCTGTGATCAATAAGATTACAGAAGGACATGGCTTTAACTACAGAGCACCTAAGCTTTGGAACAGTCTGCCTGATGGTGTCAGAACTGCCCACTTGGCATCAGCCTTTAAATAATTGCTTAAAACTCATTTCTTTCCCGTCTGTCATAAGTAACGCTGAATCCTGCTAGCATTACTTCTGCATCTTGTCTACACTGTTTCATTGTGTTGTCTTTAATGTCATTAGATACTAACCCTCTCTTGTTTGTTTCAGTTTCTTTGTACCACAAGCGCAGATTATTGCCCCCCCCCACACTCCTCATGAGGCCAGACGAGACCAGTATTGAGACCAGCACTCCACGTTGATGGGAACCGAGGACCCCCTACCTTGATGATGCGATCAGCTCACCTGCACCTCAGCCTCACTTTATTCAGCAGTGTTGTCCCTAGTAATGTAACCATTCTTAGTTGAAATATTTTCTATGTGTAGAAGCCCAGGAGGGGGGCTGCCACTGGCACTTGGACCCCCAGAGGGTTATGCTTCTCCCTTGCCTCCTGGTTCTTTTTTCTACAGCATAGAGAAACACCATAAAGAGTAGCTGCAGCCATGACGGGTTGAATTTAATGTGAATTTTTTCAGTTGTATACTGTAGAAACCCATTCCCACCTGGAATATTTACAGGTGAGACAATTTTGCCATCCACTGTCGATTAAATTTCTTAATATCTTCAAACAGAAAAAGGGTATTTCTAAAATATATGAATGATTTGGTGTTTTAGTAAAAGGACATTTCCTTTGCACCCTCATTTTGCTAAACATCCTTTTGAAAACATTGCATTACATGCTTCATTGTTCACCCCATTGCAGGACTTTGACCAAGAACATGCACATGACTCCAGTCTGAGCACAAAACGTTGTTGCTGCATTGCTTTAAATGTGATTAAATGGTTGCCTCTTAGTGAATGGCTGCAGTCAGAGAATCCACTGCAACCACCTCAGAGCTGATGAAATTCTCTCAGGGGTTGTTAAACTGCCATTTTAGTCGATATGAAACAAATACCAAGCAGCGCTCATTACTGCTTTGAAGCTGCCCCAAAATTGTTATTTTTGTCGGACCTGTTTGTGTTTATTATCATTATTTTTTTGCTTTACTTCTGAAATGATAATGCATTCCAGCTTTAGATCATGAGAATGACATATCCCTCTGTGTTCTTGCTCTTTTCAAATCACCAAACATTATCTGTGAGATTGTAAGAAAAGACAGGCTGCCTTGTTTATGCATTGGACTGCGGCGTGTTTTTCATTTGATTCTCATTGTGTGTGTGTTCACCTCAAAGCTTTTTGCTCTGCTGTTTTTGTCCAAAGTCCAAAGGGGTTATTCTGTGCTACATTCTTATCTTCACCCAAAACTATTCAGTTAATAATAACAAACCGAACGAACTAAGTTATAAATAAAAATGTAATAATTAGTCTTCGATTGACTAAAATGTTGTCAACCTGTGAGCAAGGTGCATTCTGAGAAGTTTATTTACCGCGTGTTATATCCATATGCTAAACAACGCTCCTTGAGACACACACCTTTGAACACAACAGTCTCACTGTAGCGAGCTGCGGATTTATTTCACGAACTGGACGCCTGGGTCCGTGCAGCATTTCCATCAACTTGAAGACATTCTGCCGATCTTCTTCCGATCGTCCGCCAGACCGTCGCCTGCTTTTCTCCAGTCCCCCATTGGTTGAGAGCTGCAGGTGCGGGACTCAGGAACAGGAAGGGCGGACACAGAAGCTTGGGTGAAGCCGGGAGCAGGAGGGTGGACTCCCGCGGAAAGTCAGCCGTCTAGCTGCGCAGCATGGCGGGTGAGGTGCGATATTGCGAGCGGATCTCCTACTTGGTCCTGAAAATCGTGCTCATCGTGTACGCCACCATCTTCTGGGTGAGTGTTCGCTGACATCTGCCTCTGTGTCTGTGAGCGCGCGCACGCGCGCGAGCAAACAAAAACTGTCTTACCAGACTGCTTTTTTTTTTTTTTACTGTTTACGTGTTACTAATAAAGTTATTAATTCAGTGTACGAATTACACACGGTTAACAAAAGGTGGGTTTGTAAAACTGAACGTCTAAGTTTAGTGGTGTACTTTGGTCATTCGGGTTTTCAAATAAGACGTCGTGTCGTGTCCCTCGACAGGTAACTAGACTTCGTCCAACATGTCATGTGACCCAAGTACTACGGTACTGAAAAATACTGTTTATATGTCCGTTTTCACATTTAATCTTAAAAGTTCCAAGTCGTATATGTATAGCAAGATAGCAAGTTAATTGTTCAGGTAAGAATACCCTGCTTAATAATTTTTAATTGTTTTTGTGACACTGCAGTTCATCTTGGACAAAGGCCTGGGTGAAATATGCAGTATAAATACATGCATAAATGTAAACATACTGATAAATTGTTCAGAAAACAAACAAACAGTCAAATAAATACATCTATATATATTTATATATACTATATGTATCTAAGCTAGGCCCTGGACCACTGTGACTGACCAGGATAAAACAAAAAATGATAATGGATGGGTAGATATGTATCTGCACCCTTTGTGTACTTCTGTTCAGTTGAGTTATATGTTTGGTTGGAAGAGTGTCTAAAGCGTAAACATAAGTATATATGAATAAATATTAATTGTGTGTGGGTGTTTGAATGTGGTGACATTTGTCTTTGGGACTTTGAGGAGTATTATATGCTGAGGATCCCAAGCAAGTGGAACGACAGCAGTATTGATAAAAGTTATTTCAATATGCAAAGTGTTTGTCTTAAAGTGTAACGTAAGTCCCAGGTTGTTAATGAATCTTCCAGAATTTGCTGTGGAAATATTTCCTTTGCTCCTCAATATATGCACAGTACAGGAATCTGCCTGTGTTTTCGTGGCTGATGTTGTAAGTTGTTGTGAGGAGTCTTGTCTGTCCCCACATGTTGTGTTAGTACTTGCCAAACCCCAGAAGGTAAAGGAAAGTGGAAGACGTGGTCGTTTCTTGCGACAGTTTATCTGACAATGCTCTGGGGCCAGTCAAAGATCACTGGGACTCTGGTTGATGATGATGCTTAGGAGAAGAAGCAGCAGGCCTTCCCTGGTCTACATTTCCTCTGTTATGATGCTATAACACTTTTTTTCAGTCCATATTAGTATACTTTATTTTCACATTGTTTTCTACTGTCCAGTGGTACTCAATTATCCTGTGTGTGCTATCTGCCACATTTTTCTTCATTTTACATCTGTATAAGTCCACCTAGCTTCATTCACTTTGTAATAAAGGGCTAATATAGACATAAGGGACTTGATGTTATCTCCTTTATCTTCATGTGCTAGATAAAATGTACATTTTTACAGAATTGTGACTCATTCGATCTTATCACCCTATGTTCACAGCTTTTACAAGCAAAAAATCTGTAATATCTGAAATAAACAACGCTAGTTTTGTTCTATGAACATTCCTCATTTTGCGTTCAACTGCTGGACTTGTGGCTCGAACCTGTTACGTGAGGGAATTTGTTTGATATTTTGCACAAGCCCTTGTACATGGCAGTAATTTTTTTTTTTGGCCACTGGTTATTTGGGTTCACTGATTTGTGGCAAGAGTTTTGAAATGTCTGCTGCTTCGGCAAGTGAATGACCGCCAGTTATCTTCTGCATTCGACCTTTCTTCATCCTCACAGCCGAGGAATGCTAAGTGTTGACACTGATGCGCTGACCTTTCCTGAAGCCCTTGGCGTAGTTGTGCTTTCTTCTACTTGGCAGTGAATCAATTTTGGAGCACAGGGCTGAATAACCTGTCTTTACGTTCTTGTTTTGTTTTGGCGATTGTATAAATTTTTTATGAAGAAAGTTTTTTAGCTTGCAGAAATCATAGTTGTAAAGGTATTAGGAAGTTGTATCAAATGTTAAATCTTGTGCCTTTAAGTAAATGTAAAATGTTAACGTTTTAATGAACAGTCAAATTATTTAGCAGTTGAAACAGTCAGGGTTATTTAACTTGGGAGTCTGACTTCAATCCCACTACATAGTTACAAACCAGCAAGCTTTTGGTCCTGGTACCAGTTGTAGTTTATCAGTATTTGTTCCTTAAACAAATGAAAATGATTTAAAAAGTTTATTTTTATTTTATAAGGATATGTGACTTTCATTTCTTACTTTTTTAGTGCTTTAGTTTCACTGTGTAATATTTAGTAACATTTATGGTAGTCAGTGTTCTGGGCTTGCTTCAGTATTGCAAGCTTATGTTTATGACAGAATATAAAAATACATTAATGTAGAGCCATAGGTGTTAGGTATAAAGATACACTACTTTGTTGGGCTGTAGTATTTTGCTATTTTCTGTAGATGGGAGAACCCCAGAACTTTTATGGTGTTACTACTTTATCTAAAGGAAGCAGATTACTTGCAAATTTGTGCATTTCATTATTCATTGTCATCACATAGCTTCTGTGCATATATACTTGCACAGATCAATATGTGGTCAGCAGAAAATAGGCCCAGTGCTTAGTTTTCCAAATGGACAAAGAAAAAGTGTTTTCAGAAGTTTGTTGAGCCATATGAAAAATCATAATTTCCCTAGACCAAACAACTAAATACCATACTGTCAAAATATGACCCCTTAATGGGATTACCTCATATGTAAACAGTGTCAAGAGAAGGCAAGCATCGGTAGATCAGGACCTAATGGCAGCCATGATACAGAAAAGCCAGTTTGAATGCTTGTCCTTGTCCCCACCCATGTCCCCAGCCATTTCCTAGTGACGACAGCAGCAACCAGTCCACACTTGTTTAGACCATCTTGGCTAAGACAAACAAAAGGCTTCAGAGTCCTCCGACTTCATCAGTTCAGAGCCCTTTTCAGAGTGGCTGTCTCTTTCAACAAAGCTCTCCATGAAGCCCTTTGTTTGAAGGATTCTGCTTTCCCTACGCGTCCATACAGCGCTCGTCGGGTCATGCTCTCTTCCTGTGGTTTCCTTTATAGAGCTATAAACAAAAGCTACTGAATTTGCAGATGATGTGGTTTCCTGGTGCACACTCTTCTGAGTCAACTGATTGAAGTGAAAGATCCACCTGAAGACACATTTGTTCTGATGCAGATGAAAATGTCCTATCATTCTGCTTCAAATATTATAAGAAATTGTGAGCACTATAGTGTTGTTTTTTTAACACAATAATGTATTTGAGAATATTTAAAAATAGCTTTATCAGTAAATTTAGAAATGGAAGTGGGGTGTCAGAAAAATGATAGATTGATGGTTAAGGCATAATGAAATGAACATGTTGAATATACTCTGAACTTGAAATTTGAACTGTAATACAAAAAGATTTATAGGTAGCTGCAAAGTGAGCTTCATCTCAGGTTTCTGCATAAAATATTTACTGTTTTTCACAGGTACTGCTGGGAGTCAATAGTATATTATGTTCTAATTTGGGTTGCAACACTTAGCCTAAAAAAGGTCTGTTAAGTTTCCAAGACACTTAACAATAAGAGTGAATTAGAAGGTGATAAAAAGTGCATCTTAAACCATTCCATTATTGAGATGTGAGATGGCCCTAACATTATCTTACACATTTTACTGCTCTAAATTATGGTTAGGCCAGCTATGATGTTGAAATGATATTAAATCTGATAGTGTTAAATGTAAAAGTTATGAGCTAATATAATTTACCTAGAATGTATATAGTATTTACATAACAAGACTGTAGATATGGAGTACATAAACAGATATGGGATCTTGCCACCTGTTGCTGATATCAGTGGTATGTTAATGTAATGAATATAAAGAACCCACAAGAGTGTAAGACATAACCAAATATTACATTATACAGAATATTTTTTTAACATTTAAGAAGTGCTTAAAAGTAATTACCAATATAAAGGGTCAGTAGAGAGACTAGCGGTAGTAGTTTGATTTCAGAGTCACTTATTCTTTATTCATGATATTTTCTTTTAATCTTTACCTGCTGCAGTTCAGTGATTCATAAAATGACAAGAACTGAATATCCTCAGAAAAACATTTGTTACATTTCTAATTACCAATATAAAGGGTCAGTAGAGAGACTAGCGGTGGTAGTAGTACATTGTCCTTGATTTGAGAGTCACTTATTCTTTATTCATGATATTTTCTTTTAATCTTTAGCTGCTGTGGTTCAGTGATTCATAAAATGACAAGAACTGAACTGAATATCCTCAGAAAAACATTTCGCTCTCAGTAATACTTTCACCAACAAAGCAAAAACTGCAGTGTCAGATTTGGTGAACAGCAAACCCCTTGTCCTCAGAGACATGACTGGTATGCAGTTACTTAAGTTTGTGCTTGTACACACTTGCTTGTATGCTAGTCCCTTGTTATTTTTAATCTGCCTATTCTGATTTTTGTATATGTCTGAAATGCATTTAATCAGAAAACACATGAGGCAACAAGTTAAAGCTGCTGTCTTGCACTCAAAGGGCCCAGCTACTTCTGCAGTACCCATGAGAAACATACTTGATCTGTATTTATGTAGTGAAACTTACCCAGCTGTATACAAAGGTAAGTCATTTATCAAAGTTGCTCTGGAGCTAAATGACAAAATAACTGTACGTCTTTGTGGATAACAGCAAAGCATTTGGCTCCTTTGCTTGGAGTCAAATGCCAGCAACATTCTTCTTGTTGTGATTGTTATTCTCTTCAGGAATTTTGGAGTTAGCAGGTTGTTGACTAGTAATACTTGAAATTAAAGATAAATATGAAAGTGGCATAGTGGTAAGAACCAATATCTTGCACCTGGAAGGTTCAAATCCCTTCAAACCTGTTATTTTACCAATGATTAAAGTACTTATCCAGAAATGCTCTGGTAAAAATGATCCTGCTGGGTAAATAGTAATTCACTCTAAATAGTTTAGTGTACAAACATAACATTGTTACATTGAACAAAAGACAAATACCAAAAACATAAAAAATCAACAAAAAAATGTTGCAACTGAGACTTTAGTGCTTAAGTCCTTAACAGTGGTCCCGTTTTTACATGGTACAGGTGTTTTCCTACTTATGACTGTAATGTGTTGCTGGAAATTGACCTGTAAGGTGAAATCTTGTAAGTTGTGAGTGTAATTAGAATTCATTTAATTGCTAAAAATTATTCCTGGGTCCAAAAAGTCACCCAAGAAACACTCAAACCCATCAAATGAGTATAAATATTTATATTAAAACAGACTTGCCTTCATTAATAATGAACAGCAATGTAATAATAATCTAGATGCAGTAGTTAAACTGAGATAAGATCACAAGATTCCACAAGAGAATCATCAAGCACAACTTGAAACAAAGATGCTGAGACAATAACTACAGACAAAAATGTGTTGTAGTGCCACCAGTTAACTAGACAGGGCTAGTAGGTTATTTGCAAGAAATAAGGGTTCAAATAGTCAAGGCACGCACAAACACACACACACACACACATACAGAGTTGTAGCCATGTTATGTCATCAAACTCGCATCTCGCCACAGAACAGACATTTTGTCATGCTGGTTTCCCCAGGCTGCAAGCCTCACCTCTTGCCTTTGTCATGCATGGAATATCTTATCACTTGTGCAGTTCTGCGCTGTTATCCCGCCACTTATAGCTAACAAGTATCTGCTCATCCGACAACTCCATGACTGCTTCACCGTGGACTATTGCTGAACTCTTCTTCAGATGCATTAATTGTTCATTGTTTTAAGTGCAGTTCTAAGTCTGTCTCGTTTCTTTTGCAGTAAAATGTCGGGAAAACCAAAGCTGTTGAAAAGAAGAGATCTGTATCACACCAATAACCCTTCGGAAACACAAAATATTGCACAATTGTTTGAGTGCTTATTCACACTGTTAGCTAGCATTCAGTAGGCAACGTTCCTGCTGACAAGCAAAAGTGGATGGATTCTGGTGCAGCAAATGCATGGAAGAAATTACACACTGGTAATTATTCAGAAATCGAGGCACTGTAAGTTCGTTTTGCAAAACACTAGCATCCATTAATGAACTTATGAACTTACGGAGTACAGGTGGACAGTAAGTGAACATGTCATTAACTGCAAAGAGCATTTGTTATAGACTATATAGATGTATATACATGTGTATATATTGCTGTAAGTTATGGATTATCTAGTTCATACCAAGCTTAAGCCGGCAGATCCCACCTTGGACGGATGAAAGCGACATGACATAAGATAAGACTGACGTGCAGTCCGACCCAAATTATACTTCTGTATGGATCCCAACAGAAGAAATTTATCTGTCACATGTGTAGTCACACTTATGCTTGTTACTATTTTGTCTTATTGCAAATCCTTGTGAAGCTAGCTGTAGAACAAAAATGTAGATTAATAGTTCATTGATTTAAAGATGGTATTGGATCTCAGATCGAGCCTTGATATTTCAAACTTTTTGACTTGAACTGTTTTTTTTTTTTTCCTTTTTTCCCCTGAACATGAAAATAAGCAATCTAACCATAGGTGCCAATAGCTTTGTCTTGCCTCCCACAGCTGTTTAAAATGTTTTTACAGGGCTGAAGATAGTGATTCCTGTTCAGCCGAGGAGTGTACTTTAGTGGACTGATACTCGTATTCAAAATTCCTGGTTCCTTTAAGGAAATAAGGATTTCGTTTGTACTCAACTCATTTTCTTATTTAGAAGTGGAGACTCCGGATTTCAACGTAGTATCTGTATCCCAGGCCATGACCTTACTGCAAAGACCCCAATGATGTGCACAGTAGCTGCTGTGAGAAACCCTAACAGTGTGTATATAAAATCAGCATTCTGGAAACAAATGAGGTATTCCGATCTGGTTCTACAAACCAGTCTTAATTTTTGTATGCTTGAAACAATACCTGTGCTGGCAGTAAATGGAACCTGTACACTTTTAAAAGCTCAGAGGCCCTTATATAAGCAGAAGGAAGATTGGTGCTCACTTCCCTCAACCTGATGGTTCTGGGTCGACATCTCATGAACAGGGAGCTCTGCCTTAGTCATTTCATAAAACAAAGTGTTCTATATATAGTATGCTGTGTGCTGGGGTTCCAAACAGTGCACGTTGCCCTGGACACATAATAAATTATGTAACTGTTAGAGACTGTATTACTGGCCTGAGCATTAATGCAAGTTAAATAATGCATTTAATCAGAGTCACTGAATTTGTGCATGGAGAATTTGCATACATTATAAATGTATGATATTGTCTATATATCGGCAGAAAGGCAAAACGGACTACGGAGCTGAAGCTGAATATTGCAGCTGTTAAATATTGTTTCCGCAGACCTGCTGAGATGGTCCGTGAAGCAGCCCCATTGCTCCAGCCCATGGTTGTTTGTGGACACTCTTCTTTTCAAGCTCATACTTCAGTGAGCGGTCAAATTTAATTTTAAAACTTTAGCATATGTTTTAATATAAATTTTTATTCCATGTGGCCTTCTACTCTCTCTGTTGCCCCAGAAGGAAAACTTCCTGCTATTAAACTTCTTAACACTTTTGCCCAGAAGAATATGCCTATATTCCCAATATGCTACAGATAATTACCTTTTCCATGTTTTGCCCTCAAACATCATGAATAAGACTAAACATTATACTGAAGGCATCCCAAAGTTTATGAAATGTGCTTATGAAGTCAAAGTGGAAGCTGGTGTTAGATGAGCAGAGTTTTATCAATTCTAATTAGTTTCAGGTGATAATTGTTTTAGCTGCCAGGCAGGGACGTGTCTATTAGCACTCATTAAGGATTGAAACAAGTGTCTGAAAGTGTTGAAACTGAATTCCTTTTAAAGTTCATTCTCTTCTAATTGGTTTTGACCTTGAGGAAGGGTTCTGATGTATAATAAAGACATGGATGTTTTGTGCGCCAAATTAAGCTTCAAGTAACAGCTGATAACCCTCCCTTTTTCCTGCTTAGTTCGGATTCATTGTATGTTTTTATTAATTGACTACTATCTTCAAAGTCCAAGATTTTACTTTTTAAAAATTATTTTTCATATTTAATTAAGCGCATGAGATGTTTGCTTTGAGAAGCCAAAGTTGTTTGGCTAGATTCCTGCAGGTTTCCTCTTTATTGTCCTTATATTAATGGGCTTCCTCAAGGACTGAGTTAACCCCATTCTGCCATATTCCAGAGTAACTGACGTTAAGCTGTTTATTCACTTATTTTTATGAATTTTCCAGATGCTTTTCTCTGAAGTATCGTACAAATCAAGAGTAAACAAAAGTGCATTTCAGCACACGTAAGGCTTAGATACATACATGTGGTTAATGAAGGACAACCTGTTGGATGCAGCCATTGTTGTGACACATACATTGTTGTTACACACATATTTCAATAACTACCTACTGAACTGAGATTAAAATAAGAAAATTATTAATAAAAAGTAACAGGTGCTGAAGAGCTAATTTACAGAACTTTCAGGAGCTCAGGAAAGAAATGGGACTGAAAGATGAATTTTGAAATGTTTCTTGAATGATGGGAGGGATTCTGGAGTTTAGGTGGATTTTATTGTGCAGCTGGCTAAAAGATGAGCTTTTGTTATTTATCACCTTTTTCCCCACACTGGGAATACTATATGTGTGTGTTTAAGAAGCTGATGTTTTGCACTCCGCTGTTAAGCACATACTGTATATTCATCTTTCTGCATTGTCAGATGATAGGAGGTTTTGTCCTGGCAATCGGCATATATGCAGAGGTGGAGCGTCAGCGCTACAAGACTCTTGAGGGCATCTTCCTGGCCCCTGCCATCATCCTCATCGTCTTGGGGCTGGTCATGTTCTTTGTGTCCTTCGTCGGGGTGCTAGCTTCCCTCCGAGACAACCTGTGCCTTCTGAAAGTGGTGAGTTTCACAACTGCAGTAATTCTGAAGCAATCATGATAAGACCTGGTGGTGGTGTAACAAGCAGCAACTCGGATGATCATCCTTAGAATAAAAAAAGTGATCCGATTGCCAATACTAATCCAGGCATGAACAATAAAGGCACATTTTTTGATGCATTAGCAAACTATCTAGAGTTCTATGTTTAAACAATTTTTCACATTATATATTGTAATATGGAAAACATTTTCAAGGTTTGCATAAAACCAATTAACTCATGGTGTTTAGCAGGTATTCCAAGTGATTGAGTTTTAGTCATTTAAGATGTTTTTTTTGGAAGAGGGAAAATGGTTTTTGAAGAAACATTTATTTCTGTTCCGTTTAATACGGCTGATCTAATCTGCACTGTTCTGGTTGATGAATGCATCTTCCACACAGGTTTTGAAGCAGCATCTGCTAATGTTCACTGGCCTATTTTGCCTATCTGTTGTTTCTTTATGGTAACAGCAGCAAAGCCATATATCTTTTTATTTTAATTTAATTTTAAACCCATTCTGCTCGCTGTCACGGAGGATATTTATAGCCGATTAATTCCGAACCCATAACACCTTCAGCTTTACTATGTATTAAAACTCAAAATGTAGAACACCACACAGGTCATCCCACATGTCCCCCATATACAGTACTGTGCATGTATATGTCTTAGGCATGCAACTTCAATGTGTGTTGAGAAGTACAGGTAGATTTTTATCTACCATCAGGGAGGTTTCTCATTGGTCCCAAATTCATTCTGTAGCCTGAGAATGACCTGAAACACCCAATCTCAGTCATACACAACTATGTTGAGCAAAAAGAAGGAATCCTGCAACAGATGGTATGGTCCCCACAGAGCCCTGATCTCAACATGATCAAGTCAGTCTGGGAGGACATGCAGAGACAGTCAAAGTGTGCAGAAGAACTGTGGCCAGTTCCTCAAAATGTTTGGAAAAACCTACCAACCTCTGCCTTAAACTGCATGCAAGTTTGCATAAGAGAACTGATGCTGTTTTAAAGGCAAAGGGTGGTCACACCAAATATTTTTGTCTTTTTTTTTGTACTGCACATTTTAGAAGGTTTATTGATGAATAAGTATTCATGGCATTATTTTTGGAACCATCCTCGCTTTATAGCATTTTTCCCACAGGTGTCTAAGACTTTTGCACAGTACTGTAGGACTGGGAATGGGAAAATTTTCTACATTGTGCTGACTGCATTTTTGACAATAAAATGTGCCAACTTGTCTTAGGCAAAGACAACACAGAGGGGAATGGATGGGTAATCTAGTTCAATGCAGCACATTTTGTAGCATTTGTACTTAATAAAATTAGGTTCCAAAAATCCAGCAACGGTAATTGGTTGTCCAACACAAGGTCATGGTGGTCCAGAGAATATTCTGGCAACATAGGGTGTGTATCGGGGTATTCCAAGGATGCTAGTCCACCGCAGGGCAATCTCAGACATTTTTTCAGTCGCACAGAATCATCAGTCCACCTTGAACACATTTGGATACTGTAAGGAAACTAGAGCACCTGGAGGAAACCCATGAAAATTCCATTTAGACGGAGCCAGATTTGAGCTTAGATCCAATAACTTCACCATCTGCTATCAAAGGTTACTCACTCAGGGGTCATTCTTTATTGTGGAACAGCCTGAGATGGGATTGTTATTCTTTGGCCATGATGTGTAGGGTGTCCATTGTAAGAGTGACTCCTACATGGTCACTTTTAATGCAAGGTCTGCAAATATTTTCAAGGCAGCTGCAGTGGTGCGGCATTTTGAGTTACAGAGGCCCTTGGCTGGGATTGGCTGTATGTTGTCATGTGACCTTCAATGTGTAAATATAGTAATCGCTTTGGCAGAGACTCAAATGAAGACCCTATTGTCATGTCTGTTATACAACTACAATGATGGTACAGTAATGCCTCAACGAGCACTACCCCCTGTAATGCTGTTTTGCGACTTTTTTTTTTTAAAAATTCAATCCCATGAGTAATTTATCAATGATTTTCCATATTTAAAAAAAAAAAAAAAATCTCAGCAAACATTTTTGCAACAGAATTTTATATTTGGAATCCATAACTAATGTATTTTAGTGTGTACTGTTCTGCATTTATGTATAGTTTTCAAGCTCCATTTATACAATATACTGTATTAATAACCTCTTGCAGTACTTCATTTCTCAAGAAAGCATCTAGCACTAGTCTAGGTATTACTGTTCTAAGAAAATGTGTAATGAACAATATATAGTCTTTCTTTATAAAGCTTCAACTGTATGCTTAATTTAGTTTTTTTTTTTAAAATAAATTTGTACATTTTTGCTAAACAGCAGGGAGTGCGTTGGGATGGCCTGCACCTGTGAATGCACTTAAGAGTGCAAAATGACTGGTCATACAAGGTTACCTTTTAAGAGGGTTTTGTTTGAAACCCGAAACGATCATTTTGTGAAAATGCAGAGGCAACTTTCTGTGTGTGGAATACTAATTATTTTAGGTGTTTAACACATGTTTTCAACCTCACTAACTCTGAAACTGTTGTGAACCTGTAAATTAGTTCATGCTGAACCTAAAATCTGTGTTGATGTAATGAGAATTTTTCCTGCCTCTTTCACATAATACAGAAATATACTTTGGGCAGCAGGTGGCGTAGTGGTCAGACCAGTAACCCTGCACTGGAAAAACCTGAGTTGGAATCTCACTTTCTGCTGTAGTACATTTAAGCAAGGCCCTTACCCTGAATTAATAAAATAGAAAATACCCTGCCGTTTAAAGGGTTAAATCACTATAGGTCACTTATCACAGTAAGTCATGTAAGAGAAATATCAGCTAATTAAACGTAATGTAATGAATGGTAATAAACACTGATATCACTGTTTTGTTTTTCAGATCAACACTGAGGAATATGCTTTGAAGCAGAGATTAATATGCCTGTTGCCATGCAGCAACAACCTTTTGATGATCACTAAAGCTCAGCATTGTCCTGGAAAGGTTTTGGTCACTTGCTAAGTCCTTCTCTTTGTTTTACTCGCAGTTTGTCTACAGTCTATCGGTGTGTCTGATTCTGGAACTCCTCGGTGGAGTCCTAGCCCTGATGTTCAGAAACCAGGTACAGTCCGTCATGATCCTTCCTTGTTTCAAACCACTATTGTAGCACAACAGTGACCACAAGTTCTCCAAATATCTGTTCAACTGTGACCAACAGTAATGCTGTTAGGAAATGGGCCCTGTGACTACACAGCACACATAGGCCAGGATGACTACATATAAATAATCATTGCAGTTTGTGAGCAGCAGTATAAATCTCAGCAATAATAGCAACCAATCTGTGCGTGTTAAGCTGACGTGTGATGAGAACTGCAGGATATATCCTGGTGGTTTGATATATATCGCACGTCTTTGCTTGTATTCCACCTGTCTGGACTTTGGATAAAGTGGTTATCCATGATTAAGTATGTTTATGGTTATGTAAAACAGAAAGGAAGCAACACTTGGGTTGCACAGTTGTCTTGCTTTTCACTGTAATTTCCTGGAGTTTTAGATTATCTGAGAAGGTTAAAATTAACCAAGTTACTAATTTTAATAAACGTAATTGTGCAAAATGACTAAAGGTCTTAAACTGCAGGTGATGCGAGCATCCCTTCTACTGTTCTTTTTAAATTAAGATTCTGACACAAAGTATGGTAACACAGCAGAGACTAGTTAAAAGTAGAAAGTGCTATTTTATTATTTTCCTCTGTAAACATTAACCTTGAACAGGGCATGCAATGCACAGTTCTGATAAATGCAGAGATGAAAGAAAAGTTAATTTTGTTGGCAATAACGCTGATTATCATAACTAAAGTTGGCTTATATTTATGCAGTATGTGTGCTTATTGTGGTTTGCATAAGACTAAGTGGAAAATTGTTTAGGAAGTAATTTTTTGGTTTCAGCAAACTGATGCAAGTTGCTATGTGAGAGTTTGAAAAAATATTTATTAGCAGCCATATTGGCATATCTCTGCATAATGTATGTAAAATGTAATAATGTATTACTATCCTTTATAGTGTTTGTAATGGAATCTTTCATCTGCATGGAGAGGACTAGTTTTAATTAGCTCCAGGATGTCATTTGCAGAGATCAGTTTTTACAGCCATCCTGTGGCTCAGGTCCTAATGAAATCTTTGATTATGTTGTTTAATTTAAAGGAGAAGGCTTTAGTAACTGACAGGTGAATTAAATGGTGGTCACAGTGACATCTCTAAGGGTCTCCTTTCCTGCCATCCGCTATAAATTTGTCATCGCTTGGTGGTCTTCTGAAGATGCCGCTTGCGTTGGGTTTCGATGGGGTTCATGTTGGCTGTCCAGCAGTCGGATTTCTGAGGGCACGCGGTTCACTTCACAGCGTGCCGCCGTAATGTGCTCTGATTATGTGCGTGTAACATTCCATTGGCCCCTAAATTGATTTCACGCGTGTTTGAATCTGAATGACTTGATTACATGTCCCTGCACACCAGGGGGTATCTTTGCAATTATGCTCATTTGTGTCGGAATACAGGACTGACTTTTACAAAACTCTCTTTACACATGCAAGATGCCTTATACTCTGTGCTGAGAATGCACACAGTGAGTTTTAGAATTTACCCCTTTTTTTTTTTTTTTTAACAACAGCTTATCCAGTGCAGGGACTTGGTGGTTTGAAGCCTATCCTGGAAATATAAGGCAGGAGAAAGGGTTTATCCTGGATAGGATGCCAGTCCTTCACCAGACAGTCATTCATAAATGCACACACGCAGTACAAGCACATTATCATTACCAGTTTGCTGAAATGCTCATCTTGGGGCATCTGAAGGAAACCTGAGCAAAAACAGAGAGAATACGCAAACTCATTAGACTGAGCCATATTCTGCTCAGTCCGTATGAGGCGCTAGCCGCTCTGCCAGTGTGGCACCCCGCTCACAATTTATGTGCACTGAAGATTTCGGAGGGGTTTTAAAATAACAGTTGCCACTTTGACCACAACACCACCATGTGATCAGGTAAAAATCAATGCTTTCCTTGATGAGTCTGTCTTTTTTCAGTTTGCACAATGTTGCCTAGTTTCTACACCAGACTTTTTCCTTTTGAACAATTTTAAAGGTCCTCTCCTTGATCGATTTGCTGTATTGTTTAGTTGTAGCATCTAGGTTCTGTGTCTGTACTGGTTTGTACATGAAATTATTTTAGTATTGACTGGCTTCATGCTCACACTGTTGGCTGTGCCCTCTTTCTTTCTGTTTTACTTACAGACAGTTGACCTCTTGAATAAAAACATTCGTAAAGGAATGGTGAACTACTACGATGATCTGGATTTCAAGAACATTTTGGACTTTGTTCAGAGGAAGGTAAGGCATCCGTCTCATATTGACAGCTGGACTGACATTGTTCAAGTATCATAATCTTTGGGCACATGTTTGTATTTAAACCACAAATGAAACTATAAACCTATAGTCTGTAAGAAACTATGCTCTTTAAATGCTAATTATATAATATATAATATTTACTAAATATAAAGTACTTTAGGCAATGTCTTGTACTCAGTTTTGAAAGGTTATGACATGTTGGTAATCTGTTTTATACATTATTTAATTGATCCTCTGAGTCAAGAAAGACTTTTAAAAAGTCTGTAATAATAAGGTTTTCATGCATTCATTTTCATACTGATAAATTTGTAAAGGGTGCTTTTAACCTCATACATTGTGTCACAGATTGAACATTTTAATGCTACAGTTAATAGAAGGAAAGAGTATTGTGTTCAGTTTATTTATGAAATGGTTGTTTCCATGAATGAAAACAAACTCACAAGTAACTAACAAAAAAGAATTTGCATATAAAAGCTGTCCCCTCGTATTGTATATTCATCAACTTCAATTCACATTTGCAAGAGACACATTATTTTATGTATATCATTTTGTTATATAAAGAGAAAATTGTTCTATTCATACTTTAGTCAAACGCATTTTAAAATGGGTCATATTTGTCAAACTTCCACACTGTGGTAATGTGAAGTAAACGTTCAGTAAGTACTGAATAAATTATATCAATGTCTTCATAAGGTATCTTCTAGTTTTTATACTGTCGTTAATGCATTGCTGTGGTTTTGACATTTTTTGAATAAATGGGCTATATAGAAACGGTAAAGTGAGAGAATCACTTACTTGATGTGACCTTTGAATGCATTTCACTCTTGGTAACTGGCGACATATTTAAATTGTCAGTAATGGGCACTAACCACTATTCCGACAGCTTGCATTCACCTTATAGTACTGCGGCTGAATTTGACATTTTGTTCTTCAGTGTCTTGGTTCTTTACTGTTGATCACAGCTGCATGCGTTTTATAAACTGAGAAATTTGTCTGAAGATTTAATTGCTAATAAGCAAAACATTAAGGATAATGAAATGGTCTTTAAATCTTTTGTCCATAATCATTTCACTTTATTCTTTTATCGGTTCGTGTTGAATATCATGTAGTCTGTTTGTTATTGTTTCACCAGAAATAAGGTCTGTATCTTCAGAATCCCATACATTATAATAGAAAACAAAAAAGTTTAGAGTAAAGATAACCTTGGTACTTTATTCAAATGGCACTTTGATTGTACAGAGTTGTGTAAAGAATCACAGCATTCTTGCAGGTGAAAGCACAGGTATTAAACAATACTGTGTCCATACAAGTCCTTTTCAGAACGCATAGTAATTATAGCAAATAAATCTAAAAAACTGAATAATGGCATTTCATCAAGGAGACCTTCTTGTTAACTGAGGAAAAAGGTCAGAGACATCCTGAACATCATCAAAGTGTAGCAATGATTAGTTCAAACTCCTGTAGCACTGTTTCAGGATAGTGCTCTTTTATTTGACCCCTTTGAGTAATTTATCATAATAATTTAACATATTAAATTTACATTTTTTGGAGTTATGCATTTGCTATCCATAACCGTATTCTGTGTTTAATCACTGTTATTAAAAGAATAACCAATCTGTTTTGTATTCTGTTGCACATGTGGGGTTTTCAAGCACCAGTGCGATGGTGTGGTATACAATACTAAAGTACTGTGTTGGGCTTCCATTTGATATTTTAGTCAAAAAGTGATCACAAGAAGAGCAAAATTTGGCCCCGGTGTGTGCGTGTGTGTGTGTGTGTTTTTACTTTTTGTTTCAGTTGTAGTCTTACTTTTTAAATTATTTATTAACTTGCATTCAATTCACTATTTTTTATGGAGTATACCCCTCAGTTAAAAGAACCTATTACTTTATATAAATTATACTCTACTAGTTATCTGGCATTGCCTTCAAAAAATGGAAAGGTACATTGTCATAACATGCACAAATATAGCATATATAATCACCAAACTGGATTACTGTTAAAGTAGTTTAGTACATAACTGTTGTTAGTACTCTTGAACACACGAATGCCGAGAGAGCAATGCATGTGCAGGCCGTAGTCCAGTAGAAAAGTGTACAGGGAAAAAAGTAAAAACAAAATCTGTATCTCCAAACTTCATTGCCACATCATTAATGTACGTAGCACCGTGTGTCATGCAATTCATTAATTTTCATTTTGTGCAGACTACACATCACTGAATCACTCCTTCTTCTTTCCAGTTTGGCTTTTTACTCCTTGCATTCAGTAACACCCAATCATCACACTTCCCTCTCAACAAAAACAGTGTAATGTATATGTTGTGTCTACTATGTAGTTGCTGGTCTTTTCCAGCTGGGAGTTGTGGAAGGTGCTGTGGACAGCAGGACTTTAAATTGGTTGCATTTAATAATACATGTCCCTTCTATGCTCACTGGCCAGAGGTCAAACGCCCCAATGAACACCTGGATGTGTAGTGATGTGCAGGCAGTAATAAATTACATATTGGCAAATTTTATTATTGTTAAACTTGCTGTGTGTAGTGTACTGTGTGTGTGTGTGTGTGTGTGAGCGAGAGAGATAGAGAAGGAGGCCACAAGAGAAAGTGCATCCGGGTCATGCTCATGCCGTTCAAAAATCGCAGTGTACACTGTCTTGCATATGATGCAAACTGTTTCCATTTTATTTCAAAGGCCAAAGTAGAAATTTTCAAGATAATAACTGGCCGTTTTGACTATGCAAAAACCACACATAGGGTGAGAAGTACAATTGTGTGCATGTTATTCTCTGGCTTGGAAAACAAAGTTGTGCATAAATAACAGACAAATAGATTGAGTTTTATAGATGGATTAATGTTTTATTTCATTAAGTGCACCATTCTTCAGGAGTACATCTAGAACCTTACTCTTGATTTTTACTGTACTAGAATCTCAAGAATATTTCTAATGATAATGAAGAACATTGTACATTCCAGTCCCTCCTGTTTTTTGGACTTTGCCAAAGTCCCTTGAAGTGATCTTGTTTCCTCAGAGCCAGTAGATTGTGGGTTCAGAAGAGCAGGGGGTCCAAAGTGTTGGAGGGGTGAGCAGCAGGGAATAGAAACCAGAACAGCAGACAAATGGCTATAAAGCAGGTAGACAGGCAGAGGCTTGATGCAGCAAAGCACCTCCAGTGAGCATCCTGCACCGGCATCTCAACAAACCCAGGTGTGAAAAACCATTTTTGAAAAGTGAGTGCTTCAGGTCCTGTTTTACATATTTGTGTGGTCATTTTTGTTTTTAGTGTATACATATATAATTTTTAATGTAAACCTTGGTGTTATGGATAGAGGAGGAGGAGTGCCATGTTTGGGGTGGTGCACACACATTCTGTCACTGACTCATGCCACGCAGCCTTTCTGACAGGTACAATTCTTGTTTGGCAGCTAAGTTTAGAGGAGTTGCTTGACCTAATCGGTGTTGCTGTAGTTTCATATTTTTCCCACTTGATGATGGACTGTACTTTGTGGTATGTTCAGTGCCTTTGGGATGGTCTTGTATCCTTCCTTAGATCTGTGCTTCTGTATAATTATATCCCTGGCTTGTTTTGAGTGCTCTTTTTGTCTTCATTTTAGTTTACTTTACTTTGTGGAAACTCTCTACCATGCTGTTGGACCTCAGCAAGAGAGGGGGTATTTATCCTCATACATTAATTTAGAACAGGCGATCCACCCGTTTCCTACACAGTTGGAGACCATCAACAAACCTGAGCAGTTAGCCTTATATTTGCAAAGTCAATGAATACTTTTAAATCTTACAATTTTGATTTGAAAATTTTTGAAAGGTTTTCAGTTTGTTTCTTGTGATTTGGCATGATGTAGATCAGCTGGAAAAAGTTCTCATTTTATAATATTTTAAATTTGGAATCTATTTAATAAAATGTGAAAGTAGTTTTCATACTGAACACTCTATTTTTTAAAGACACAATGATGATTGTGAAGCGCACCAATTAATAATAATTTATGATTCAGTAATAACTGTATGGATATGTATACAGTAATCACTGGACAGGACCAAACCTAAGCTTTCCCAGAAAGCCCAAATGACTAGGCTCCAACTTTCATACTTAGGACGTATCATGTGTCGAGAAATATCTTTGAAGAAGGACCTTGTGCTTGGCAAGGTTGAAGGTCAGCACATAGGAGGAAGACCTGCAATGAGGTGGACTCAGGCTACAGACACCCTATCAGGGACTCTGCTGTCTCACCACAGACCAAGCACAATTCAGGACATCTATCCATAAAGTCATCACAAGTCAACATTGACTCGATTGCACTTAAGAACAACGACAATACGGTAATAAAGGATTTGGAGAGGTGTCCGTCTGGGTTTTGTGTTGTTGTTTGCCCTCAGCATGGTTATATGCACCTCTGCAGTCCATGTGAATTTATCCAGCAAGGGCTTTAAAAAAACTATTACATAAAGTGTTCATCAACTATAAAGTAAAAAGATATGATTACGTGAAAACACTGTAGTTAACACCATACAGCAAAGTGCTTATGGAGCAGATATGAAATCAAGAAAGAAGTGGATTTTCTGTGGAGGATGTAGTCGGCCTGTGTTGTGCAGGCATCTTCATTCTGACTCAGGGCTCTGTTCATTACTGACAACAAGCTACAGTTTACAGAGTTCAACTGGATGAGTGAAAAATGTCCTGTAAAGGATCAATGAAATGACAAGTGAAAGCCACACAGAAGAGATCCAAATGTTGGTTACTAACCAATGAGACTCAAAATAATGTTCGTTTAGTGACTATGATGGTATTCGAAAGCATGCGGTAAACATGAAAAACAAGCAAAATAAAGTAGTCAGAAAAACAATGCAAATGAACAATGCCCAAAGTGCTGATTTGAAAATAATTTTTTAATTTGCATGTAAATGTTCCTATTTTTATATAGATGAATAGTTTATCACTGACATCACTTTTTTTTTTTTTTACTTTATTTGTTGTATCCACTTTGTTTTTTCTTTTTCCAGTTTAATTTAATGTATTACTCATTTGTTTTTTGTCACACTCTTCTTACTTCCTTTTTCTGTGCCATGGAGGAACATTGGATAAAAGAAACAGGAATAGTGTTAGGTGGTGATTGTAACTTCCGCAGATACAGTGTTTTCAAACCCACCAAGCCATCTTTTCAACATTTATTTTGAAATGTTATTCGGTTTTGTTTCGCTAATGCATTTACATCTTGGAATTTTTTTTCCCTGTTCATAGTCTGAAAATTGGTCCAACTCTGCCAAAATAGAGAATTTTACTGGACAGCAAATTTCAGTGGATAATGTGCAATTTTTTTTTTTTTACCAGAGTTTTTCAATGGATTTAATATTTTAAGTAATTCCTTAGTAGTTTTTGTTGCGTGTATTAAATCATTGTTTTGTTGGAGCATGCATCTTCACTCTAATCACTTGGCAACTGAGACTGGTTCTTCTCCAAGATTTGTCTGGGTTTTGCTCTATTCATCTTGCATTTCATTGAAATGGTTTTCTCAGTTGGTCAGAAACAGCCTCAGTGCATGACGGAGACACGATAGCAGGGATGGTGCTATCTGGGTGATGGATTGTGTTTGATTTGATTCCAATATGATGCCTCATTTTCTGAACAAATAGCTAAACTCCAATCTCATCATTAGACCAGAAAGTCATCTAAGGGGGGTTCTGCAGACAGGTTGTGACAGTTCATTTTTTTCTGTCAGTGTGACAGAAAGTGTCTGTTACAGAAAGGCTGTAAGTGTCTTCTGGTTAGCCGAGACTAGATGTTTGGTCTTGGAGCAGTGCTTCCCATTGCAACCAATGACTTCTACAACTTTTGACCAGTGTTGTTATTGGCCTCTTGGTCACTTTGCTACCACTTGCCTTTCTCATATGGTTTACAGTGTGACAGGAAAGGCAGCCTGTGTCATATTTTTCCTGTTTTGTTACAACACATTTAACTTTGTTTCTTTGAAAGTTGAGGGCTCTTAATAACCTTCTCCAACTTTTTACCCCCAAAATGTTCATATTAAAGTTCTGCAGAATTCCATATCATCAAATGTGGACTTCATTTGTGCTTTATTATGATCTCTTGAGAAAAAATCTGGTTGTTAGTATGAATGAAGTGAATAATGGTTGTCTGGTTAAAAACCTTAAATGGTTTTTATATAATTTTGAAGCCATCAAAATGTGTTTTACTCAAAGTAATTCAATTTTCATACATTGTAATTAGACTTTGAAACATGCAACCATTGGACATTAATACTTTCTGAAGCCACTCTGCATCAGTTATGTTTCACAGTGGATACTTAGTTGGATTTGATTTCCTGCATTTAACTTATTCTCCTGTGAAATATTGGTTTTGAATGCCTTTGAAGGATTTCTTAATCAGCAGCCTGGGTTGTAAGAACAAACTCAAAATTATGAAATCAATTTAAAAGCCTGGCTTTGAACCAATACCATCAAACAGGGTATACAGTTGCCAACTTGACAATAATTCTCCTCGGAACTGGTAGTTTGTTTTCCATCTGATAACTGAATGGTCTTTTGACTTTTTGGCTTTCTTTACTTTTTCATTTGAGGATAACGCTTATTCCACACTGTTTGTGTAGGTAAATCCTAGGAATTAGTCATTATGGCACTATGTTTTTGATTGTTGTGTCTTTGAGAAAGATGTGATCACAAATTCGGACCTATTAACCAACCCAAAGACAATCCTGTGAGAACACTACTCGAAGGAGAAACAACTAAACCCTTACGTCATTGGAGGTGCAAAAGTTGTGATTCAAATTGGTAGGTTTGAAGATCAGAATATGAATCTATTTATTCAAGTATTTTTCCTCTCAATGCAAGTTGTGCATCATGCTAATGCAGAACAGTTTGGAGTAGTCATTTTTATTTATGCGCCTCTTTTTTCTGAAGCATATTTTTATGTTTCGTACACTTTAGCTATTTTGTTTATTACATCCAGACTGTTCTGATTTTCTATTAAAGTCTGAATCTTATTTTATTATATAACTATAGGCTAGTATGTATTCAGATCGCATTCTTGCTGTTGATGAGTTTGAACTATCTGCCTTCCCGCTTGTTTTGCGTAATTGGAAGGATTAAACTTAGCTGAAGCTCAAACATTGTGTGGCAATAATACCGTTGTAACCTGAAACTTTGAGAAGTCAGTTCCTGGTGTGATAAGTAGGTTTTTAAAATGCCAGACACATTAAAAAGCTCCACACGTAACAGCTACGTGTAACGCAATTTTTTTTCCCGGAATTTGAATTATAGCTGGATGCTGTTTTCTACTGTTATCAACAGGCAAAGGGAGTTTTAAAAAAATAAATAAATAATGTTGGCTTCTCCTTTGATTATATTCATTAGCAGTAACAGAATGAATTGTAAGATGTATTCTTTTCCTCAATTTCTTGTATGTATGTTGATGCATGTAGTAAATTAACTATTTTTGTTTGCATTTCTTTGCAGTTCCAGTGCTGCGGGGGCCAGGAATACAAGGACTGGTCAGTGAACATGTATCACAACTGCTCTGCTCCTGGGCCTCTGGCATGTGGAGTCCCTTACACCTGCTGCATGGGGACCACGGTGCGTGTGTCCTTCTGATGCTGATGCCTTTGAATCCCCCCAAACCTCCTCCTCACATCTGTGGGGCTTTGCTGTTACATTCTGCAAAATAACAAAAACCTCCTCTTCCTCATCTATATTAATGTCATGGCCCTTTTAAGCCCCAGCACCACCTTTCACCTTCAGTAGAGCTTCGTTTGTTCATTTGTTCAATGCTGTCATACAAGTTCTGAATTGTGTGCAGTGGGATTTTGCACCATTTTTTAAGAAGAAAAACCTCTGTTTCTTTTGAGATATGAAGGATATGGAAGTCTACATTCTACTTTGTGCTCCAGAAGTCCCCATAAAAGGCTTAGTTATGTTTAACTCTGATGATTAGGAAGGCCACGAAAGGCATTTGACTTCATTATGATGTTCATGAAGCCACACTCAAATTTGTTTAGCAGTGTGTATGGGGAAATGATCATCATGGAATATGGAAACATCATGAAGGAACATTGCTTGTACCACAGGGTACATGTGGTTCTGTAAAATGACCTCATATTCCTTGGCCATTTTATGATGATCCAGTGCAATGCACTTAATGATTCCAAAGTGATAGCTGCCCGCATCATAAAGAATCTACTGCTATCTTTAACAGCTGGCAAGAGACATTGTTGGTTTAAGGCATTCTTTGGCTTTCTCAGAATGTAAACCTATCTGGATAAGAAAATAATGTGAATAATGACTCATCCAGTCATATTTATTTTTTCCATTGCTCATTCGACTAGGTTTTGTGCTCCTTACACCAGGTTATGCATCTTTGTACCTTGGCCTTGGGTACAAGCAGTTTCTGAATGGGCTCCCTGCTTTAAATTCAAAACTTTTTAAGCTCACAGCATTCAGTTTTTCTTAAGAGTGGATCAGAGAGGTGCTGTCACAAAGGTGCATCCCTTGGTATTTAGCAGTTGTCCTGTGAAGTTTCCATCTATTCCTTGATGAGCTGCCAGTTCTGGCTACTATTCTTCTTTGCTGTTACAGCTTGCATATGTTTGGTATGTGCTTTCATTCTTCTTAAAATTGTTACACTAATAGTGCAGTCTTTGTGACCAATGTACCTACAACTTGGGCACCAACTATTTGGCACTGTTAGCTGGCTCATGTTTCAAAAATTCATATCAAATTGCATATTGTCAGACCTCTATTATAGGTCGTGCATACTGCTATTTGACAGTTAACTGAATACGATTCACCTTAGGAGCCGTATTTGTAATTGTGATTTCTTTACTACTTAGTGTTACTTAGTTTTTACTTTATGTGGTGTCTCTTATATCCAACCATATAGATTCACAGAGAAACCTTGTTGCTTAATGGCTTTGTAAAACACGGCAAATATCCCGCAAGACAAGAACTTCCACAGTGGTTTTGGTTTACTTTTGGTAACTTCCCCATAGGGGCTGTTGTGTCTTGTTAGGTTGCGTCAGGTTTTGGATTAGTCAGAGGTGTTTACCAAAGCCAAGCTGTTCACTTTGTCACTTTGAGGACTGTGCCTGTGAAGTTTTTTCACACCATCAGGTCTAGTCTTGTTCTTTATACTTTTGACATTTGAAATCTGCCTCTTCAGTTAGTTTGGTCCTTTATTGCTCTCCTTTAGGATTTTCGCCTCATAAAGCAGTCATATAAACTCTTGGCTCCATGTATCGTGGTGTGCAGTTCAAGAGAAATGATCTTGCGGCAAACCACTGTGACAGATCGGTGGGGTGTTGCCATTTATGAGCAAGTGCCTTCTAGTGGTGACAGTTATGATAAAACAAGTTTCCAGTGACTGAGCATATTGTCTTTATCCAGTTTCGGCTTGTCAACTGAGCAGTGGGGAGGCTTTTGGATTACTTTTAGCTGCTTGAATTTTGGATGCCTTTTGGAGGGCATTCACCTGCTCCAGGTGACTCACCAAAGCTCCTGTGCAGCATTGCCAGGTGTTGTCTATTTTGTGTGTGGCAGGTGATCTCAGCTCCTGCTGTAGTACCCTTATCAAGGTACTATGAATGGATACTATTTAAAAAAAAAAAAAAAAAAAACAGCTGTATTTATTAATCATTAAAAGAGTTTATGGTAGGTATGGAAACAACCCTTCCATTGTTAATCGCTTTCAATGAAGGTATCAAAAATAAATCAAAACCTAAAAAGACTACATCATAAATGTGCAACATTTAGACAAAATTAGGAAGGTGACTAAGCACAATTTTATGTGGAAAGTAAGCGTTCTTTTGCTGTGCTGCAATGAAAGAGAGTAACTTAACGTCACCTGCAACAGATTAAATATGTAGAAATGTACTAAATGTACAAAATTGTAGTTTGGTATACTGCAAATTACAGACAATGCATCAGTTACGTAGAAACAGATTCCAGGTTTCCATCCTTTAAAATTATTATGGTCACAAGTAACTTAGATTAAATTTAAACTTAAATTGCATACCTCTGTCATAAAATTAGCATTTTTACAATTACAACTTTACAATTAGTTAAGATCTCAACAGAGTGAGTCTTGAGGAAGATTATATCCAAAATCAAAATTTATTTCCAAATCATGCATTTGTAATTGAGAGAAGGATGAGAAGAAAAGAAATAAAAGTATTGCATTTAAAAAAGTCCTGTTTGAACCATCAGCTTAGATTGCATTAAATTACTTGCATTCCACAGTAAAAAAAAAACAAAAAAAAAAAAAAAAAACAAAATTGTCAACAAGCTTACATTTGGACAACATTATAAATTTCACAATTTCTTATATTTCTTTTGAGTAATTTTCCAGGTGTCAGCTACTGCGTATCATGAATTCAATACGCTGTTTCAGAGATGTATCAGTGTCAGGTTTCTTAACTCGTATGTCGCTTGTGGAAGTAAATCTAGGGCCCTCGTTCATCTGTTCAGAACAACTCAAGGCATCTTAATGCAAAAGACAAGAAGATGAAGGTCACTGCCTGATACATGAGATCTGACAAATAGAGAGCGCATTTGGTGCTTTAAAAGGATACTTAGTATTGGTCGTTCATTCAATTTGTTTCTCCTGACCAACAGTGTAACATAGTGTCATTGGTTCAGAAAAATGTAAGTCTCTGAACATCATGGCCAATGAAATATAACAACTTGCAAGAAAGTCAGACAGTTTGACCATTTTATTGTTTGATTCTAGAAGGATTGGTTTTAAATTTTGGGAATCAGTCTAGTACTTTGTTTTTAATAAGTAACAGTGTCTACAGCAGAGTGTCATGCCCCCTGCTCTGCCTGCCGTTCCACCCAACTCCACAATCGCCAGTACCTGCTCCTTGTTTCCCCGAGCAGGGTATAAAACCTGCGTAGCCCGACACACCGGTGTGAAGTATTGCCCATGTTATTACTGAGCATACCGAGCATTTCTCCCGTTAGCCTTTCCGGTATTGGACCCTCGCCTGTCTCTGACCACCGATTTAGCCTGACCACTTCTTGTACCCCGTTGACTTCTGGATCTGACCCTTGCCTGTGTTGTGATCACGATTTTGGAACTTCCCTCGACAATAAACACCATTTGCTAACTCACGCCTGCACACGTCTACTTCCTGCCAACGGCGTCGCACGGAGAGCACAAAATAAGATCATCAATTGTGTCTTATTCGGTACTAGTTTGTTTGAAGAAAAATATAGGTTGTATTCAGAATGAACTGGACAATTTAAAGAAATAATGAACAATCCCCTTTATGATGCAAGTCCTGATTTAAACTAGCTCTGTGTTAAATTTCACTTTAGAAATGGAAGTGTTGGTGTAACTAAAGCTCACTGAATTAATGAAAATGTAGATATGAGCTACAGCAATGTCTGGCTTGAATAAATATGTTTAATAGGATATTGTAATGGTTTTCAGTCGTCACTACTGTAACTATCCTGTACTGGTCTTGTAAGGTCTCCTTGTTCTCTTGGAATACAAAACATTTCAAGATAAGTTAGTGCTGAACCTTTTTATAGTGTGGATCTTTGCAGAGAGCTGTTTTCACTGCTTTGAAAGGAATGTAATCAGTGCTGCTTTTTGCACTGAGTATATAAACCATTCCAGCGTTCACCGTAAACCCTTCTTCCAAGGTCAAGTGTAGTGTAAGTGGATTAAAATGTACCGTGAGTGCCCCTTTGTGAGCCTTTATTTACTCCAAAATGAAATGGTTCTGTTCTTTGATCCTCGTGTCAAAGTTAATGTCATTTCATTTTTTTTAGCTCAGTGATCTCTATTTGAGGTGATCCCAGCTACTTGTATAATCTTTGTCCAATTTGCAAGCATATTACTAGCTCTGGCTATTGATGTTATGGGATAGATCTGACATGGATATATTCAATAATTCTTCAAATCTTTTATAATAAAATCTGAATAGGTTGTGAACAGTGATATAATAATACCTGTATTTTCTACTGTCTTTTGTGGATTTTACTGGACTCTGTATCACATAGTTGTTTTAACTGTGTTGACACAAAGTCATGTACCAAGAAAAATGTACCTGTTATATTTCTAGAACAGTGTATTTAGGAAATTGTTCCTATTCTTTGAAGTGACTTTGGTTGTACTGCCATTATCACCTGTGTAGCTGTTCAAAACACTTAAATTATTAATTCTCATGGAGGCCACTGGGAGCCATTTATGTGGATCACCCACCTGTGAGTGTTTATGGGGGGGGGGGGTTTTACTGCATTAGCACCCACCCACTATTCACAGGCAGGCAAGCCTTGGTATCTGGAGTGCTGTTCGCCACCATGGTCTGTCCCCTGCTGTTTAAAAAATAAGGAGGCCGTATGGCCCACAAAGCAGAATGGAAGTGAGAATATCACCTACTGAATCACATTGGCTTTTGAATCATTGGTGTATAATTGAATCAGAGAAGAACGAAACACAAAACGAGATGGTGAAAATTAATCATAGACTTTTAGAGAAGATTAGCCACAGAACATCAGGCTTGAGGGTTTGTAATGCTCTTGTTAAACGATTTGATTGTTTTGTCTAAAGTCTTACAGGGGTGTTTTCAGTATACCTCTTTAGAACAACCACACTGTTTCACACATTTCAAGAAAGCAAATCCATAAATATAGTAGATTATATCTTCTCTAACTTACAATTAATCAGTCAACAAGGAAAAGAAGTGAGAGAACTGTAAAATGAAATTATAGATGCTGGATGCGGGTGTCACTGAAAGTGTGAACAAGCCATAAATTAAGTTTAGTCTTGGCTTGGTTTTTACTGGGATCCATGGTTTCATAATGGTAAAGCTAACCAAACAGATATCTAATTTTATAACTCAAAATTTATGCTGTTAAAATATATTTTTGTTAGATTTCCCTTGAGCTTCATTTATTTTCTCCAGAACTGTATACCATATTTTCCAGACTATAAATTGCTCCAGAATACAAGTCACATACCCTAACAATACACTTACTTGATGAAAAAATTTAACAGATAAGCTGCACCAGAGTGTAAGTCGTATGCACCAGGTATTTTACCAGTAGGACCGCAATGTAGTGAATGGGTATGCCAGGCCACATATATATTTGTTTTTGTAAATGTAGACCAATTAAAAATGGAACTTGCAGCGTACACTCCAAGGGATGCATTAATTTCATTCAGCAATGGTTTATCTTTTTTTAAAATATAATGTTACTGGCATGTCAGTGGTTGAGATTACATTTATCTACTAGTAGTGTCAAGGCCTGTATTTTAATGTAAACATAAAGAGCAGCCCAAACATAAACATTTAAATATCAGTATACAGTGCACACTATCAAACACTGTCACCAATTACAAACAAAATCTTTGTCTTTAGTATCGCTGTTAAACAGATCAGCGATTTCATGTTAGTACATTAGTGCCTGAAGCTTGTCAATGACACACACCATATCGTTCTTGGATGTTTCACTAACAGCTTCATTATTCCGTTCAGCCACGGGTGAACGTGCTTTCTTAAATCTAGATGTGATCATTTCCGCAGCGATGCCTTCCAGGCCTCACCAATCCAACTGACAACTTCACTGAAAATTGTGTGCCGCATACAGCCAGTGGCTGTGTTTACCATCAATCATCCAAGACTCCCAACGGTGTCTAATGGCTGTAGCAGCTTTGTCATTGTTTCCTGCCATACAGGTCCATTTACAGCTGAATGGTGTTTTTTTTTTTTTTTTTTTAACTTTGACGTGTGCATGTATGTTATTTGTAGTCAGAAGCACTTTGCACATTTGGAAGAATCTATCAGAACATTTAACAAAGCACGCATTCAAAGCGCTTTGTTAGTTCATCTGTCAGTCTTCTGTTTTTTTCTTGTGGCTTCTTTGCATTTAAATATCACCATAGGCAGCAGCTTTTTTCCATTAATATAACAACTCAAAACAACCATAAAGTGCATATTTCTCATGTGCACGTTCACCATCTTTTGACCTTTTTTCGTTACCACTGCCACCCATTGGAATGTCTAGTCAAAGGTATCTCATCCATATTGCTCCGGTGGCCACTTGACAAACGCCATGAGTATCAACTTCCTTCTTTTGAACATACAAAAACTACTTTAGATTGAAAGACTTTAGCCTGCTGCTGACACGTTGTAGTGCAAGCTCATATAGATAAACCTTACAAGAAACTGCATGAAACAAAAACACCACATTGTTCATCTCCTTTGTAAGCACCTGTGATTGGAGACATATTTGCACTGCTGACCATCCTCTACTAGCAGCTTGCTGTTTTCGACAGATTTATGGATTCGTTCTTAATGTTCAGACCAGCGTGGGTTTAGGCCCACAGCTTTCTGTTTTTGTTTTTTCATTTGGTGCAGAGATTCTGCAGCCATGTGCCAATTTCTCACAAATCTCTCTCACAACAAATTCACATTCAGCTACATGGTTGTACAAACTGTAGTTTTCAGTTCCAAGTGCAATGATGATGTGCAATTTAAACTTAGCAATATAGCTTTTGCAGCTTTTTTTAATGGCATTTTAGGCCAATCGATACTCTTTTGTAATAAACAATCAAATCTATCACTATGGGCAACGTATTATACAATGTAGTAGATTGTATGCGGAGTTTTAAAAAACGTCACCCTGGAGTACCAGCCTGTGAGGTGACAAAAAAAAGCCATAATTAATAATCCAGAAAATGCAGGGATGTTTTCATATGAGGTGTCAAACTTGAATTAGGTTACTGCTAGGGGAGAAATAGCTGTGTCATGTTTTGCAGTGATAGCCTGGAATAATGAGTACAATACAGCACATTAATTAGACAAGAAAGATTTTTTTCTCTTCTGTGCAGAATAGTTCAGTGACCAGCAGTTAATGAGCATGTTTGTAGGTGTAGAACCAGCTTAATATTTTCCTCCTTCAAGAAAAAATGAATGAGCAGAATAATAAACTGTTATGCAAATGATTTTGCCCGACAATTTTTTGAAAGGGAGAACTGCTCTGTAACTGAGATTTGTTTGTGTTGTATGTGGCTGAACAAAAGAGGTTAAAACTTATGCAAACACTGTTGGCACCTGAAGGTCAGAGTCCTTATATTTATATTTGGAGCTCAAGTTTTCTACCAGCTGAACTGTACACACTGCAGACATATTAAGAGGAACTGTAATGAAAATTGATTTTTATTGACTTTAGTTTGTCTTCCTATGAAAGTGTTTTAGAGGAGTATCAATGAAAATGTGTTTGCAGACGTGTAATTTCATTGTAAATCTGAAAGTATTTGAGTCGAATCAATGGCTAGAACAGTACACTCCCAGTCTCCCTCTGCTGTACAAACTCAAAACCACGTCATATATGAGCTTTTGACCTATTTCCTAGAGTGCAGATGTTTAGGAATTAGAAATCCGTAAGGATTAACTGGCAAGAAAAATATGTTCAGGTTAGGCTGTATTCAGTAGATGTCTCAAGGAGATTTTAAAAGCTCACTTTTTTGTATTTGTGATAGTTTATATTCTAAATTTCCATCTTCCGTATTTGCTGGACAGTGTGCCTAAAACTCAGCTGCTTTGCAGACATTTACAAAGTGTCTCAAACGTTTCAATAGAATTCTCTGATCTCAATCTTATTAGAGAGGGTAGGATAGGACAGAAAGAAATTTTTAAACAGAGAAATTTGCCCATACAGTAGCTGGACACAAAACACAAAACTATGAATGACCATATAGCCATAATAAACCAATAAAAAACAAAAGTCTAATGATGGCAGTTCCTTGTGTATCATTACATAGGAGGATGGCCATTGGAAAGAAGGACCTTCTGAAGTGCTTCTTGGTACAACTAAGTTGAATAACCCAGTGACTGAAAGAGCTCATTCATTTAGGGGATGTGAGCCATTGTCCATGATAGACTTACTTCTTATCCTGGCTTCTGCCCCTGCCTCCACCAAATCAGGTAGACCCATGATAAGAACCTGCTTTCTTGATGAGTTGTTCAGTTCACCGGAAGAGACCCCCCCCCCACCTTAGAGCATGAAAGATTACACTGGCAGCTACAGGCTGGTAGAACATGTTGAAGATGTTTCCACACATGTTAAAGGGCTTTCGTTGTTTAAGGAAGTGCAGCCGGTTCTGGCCTTTCTTATACGGTGCATGGCTGTTGTGAGACCAGTCCTGTTTGACCACTATGTTTTGTTGACATTGAGCTGGAGGTGATTTGACTGACAGCATGAAATAGAAGTCAGCCATGCCTTTACTCTACCTCATCACCTTTCTGTGTCCCACTACTGCACTTTTCTTGGGGCTAGGATGAAACAAGATACCTGGTTGATGCATGCTTTGAGCCCCCTGGGGCTAATTCCATCAGGACCTGCTGTTTTGCCAGGGTGCAGTCTCTCTAGTCCTTTCTTTGCCTGTTTTTTGGTGGTGGTCAGTGGTGGTTGGGGGGGAGTAGATGGGTGGTATTGTAACCCTATAAGAATGCCAGGGGCAGCGGAGATTGGGTGGACATGACTGAATCAAATTTGTCAAAGAGCTGATTCACTTCATTTTTTGGTCCACAGGTCCCTCCATAGCCTCCTTTTCAGTTTGTTTGTAACCCATGATCTTCCCCACACCTTTCCATAACCCTCCCCCCCTCCAACAGCTACTTCTCAAATGAAGTTTTTGTTCCAGTTTCTCCCAATAGGAAAGCTTCCCCTCCTGTAGAGTCTTTTTCAGTTCCTGCTGTACCTCCCTAAAGCAGATACTGTCACCAGGTCTGAATGCCACCTCCTTTATGTTCAGGAGGCCCTTCAAGCCTGTTGTGATCCGTGGTTTGTTTTTCGGAAGTGACACACTTTTTGTGGGGACAGTAGTGTGGAATTTACAAATGCAACAAGATGGTTTAGAGGAAGCATGTGTGTTTGCTCATGGTATTTTTTGACTCAGTTTTCTCTTTGGTTTAGCATTAAAGTCTGCATAATAATGTAATAGTCAGTTGTAAAGTGGATGAAGAACTTGCTTAGTAAATCTCTATCTATAAAGCTCAATCTTCTGTTTGTTTATGCAGAGCTTTGTTTTTCAGGCTGCAGACAAAATTTGACACACAGGTGCCTCTTACACTGGGTCAGGTTTTTGTGTAAGTTCATTAAAGTCCAAAACGAATACTTACTACTTTGAAATTTTAAAATTTTCTCTCTGACAAGGCTTGCAGAACTGGAGGCTTTGAGTAGTGATGTCACACAGCACTTAGAAACATCTTATGTGCGTCCTACTAGCGGATTTTCTTGCCACACACACACACTCTACATACATTACATAAGGCACACTGATGAATTCCCTACCCCCCACAAACACACACACGTTGCTCTCAGTGCCCTGCATGTTTTAATCATGTGCTCAAATTAAAATGTATAAATTTATAAGAAATTATGTGACAAACACACAGGTGCTGCATACATTAGTGATGTAGGGGTAATGAAGTTTGGAGATATGCATTTTGTTGTTTTTCTTTTCACTTGACTACAACTACACACACATCGCTAACTAAAGCATTTGCCTGTCTGACAGCACTAACACTTGTCCTAAATACAGCGATTGTAAGATTGTAAAAGTAACATTTATTTATTTATTTTAAAGGACTTTTTAGCTTTACACCATTACACTTTTTTGACCATGGCAATGCTGGGTAATTCAGTTGTTGTCTTATAACAGTTATTTTGCTACAGAGCTATGAGCCTTGATCTTCTTCTGAAAAAGATAAATGCTGTGTGCTGAAAATCTATGGATGAAATCAAGAACTTGGTGAAACCTTTTGACAGTATTGAAGGTATTAGGTACCTGAAGTACTAACTAATTGATCAGTTCTGGTGAAAATCTGTTACCTCTGAATGTTAAAAGAATTTGAATTATCTGCCTATTAATAATGGAAACAATACCAAAGGATGTACAGAAATGCATTGTTTCTCAATTGATTCTGCCTTTGTAACTCTGAGTGTTGCAAGGATCTTCATGACATGAGATGTGGGGGCCACTGGTCTGTAGTCCAGGTTACAAGCAGCCTTTTTCTTGGGGCTGGGATGAAACAAGATACCTGGTTGATGCATGCTTGAATTGGTGTGGATTGTGTGTTTAAGTTATTCTGGGAACATTTGACAGTCTGTATTTTTATACTATACTTACAGTTGGTTTTTCTCAAAGTTTGACTCGCTTCTAGTTTGTTCCACTCAGTACATATGGTTATACATGGCTATCCCAAAACAACTTCGCATTTCTCAGTTTTTGGGTTAAGCATCATAGTTGCTTAACAGTTCTTTCATGGGAGCACTCTGTCTCATTTTATAGTATGGGGAGTTCAAGATACATTCTACGGTCAGTTTAGTGTCTTGGTGTCTCAGTTTAGACCTCAGTTTTATGCATTTCAGATTTTATGGACTATCCCAAAAATATGCCAGAAAAATCATAACACTGATAAAATCTATTTTTAAGATAAAAATGAGGAAAGTATGTTTAATTGATGTTTGTAAACAATTTTGATACTGTATCTCAAAGAAGAACCATTGAATTGTCTTTGTAGTTAACTTCACGAGGGCAGCAAGGCATCCACTAAGTCTCCTTGTAGCGGTGATCTGATCAAGTCATATCAGCAAGAGTGCATGTTATTCTCTGCTTTTTGCATGTATTTTCAGTGTATTGTTTGTTTGTATGTATGTATGTATGTATGTATGTATTATTGTTACAGTACTGACTGTATTTCATTTTGTTAGGTACATTACATGTTCAATACGTTTCACATTAGGCTATAAAAGTCTTAGTCTAGTACATAATGTGGCATGTTGTGTCATAGTAAAAAAAAAAAAAAAAAAAAAAAAAATTTAAATTATACTTTTCAATTTTTCCAGACTTTTGCCATGCCCAGGCACTCCTGTCCCCATATATTCTGGAAAATTGAGGAATCCATGTTACATAAAATCATGTGTCTTTTTCTTTGTCTTTCAGCCATCAACAGTTGCTAACACGCTGTGTGGATACCAGGTCCTTCAGAAAGAGGTAAGACTCGGCACGCACCTCTGTGGTTGTGCTCCTTCTTTTCTTGAGAAGACCCTTAGGATGTCCATCGCTGTGACTTGATTATAATTGCAGCTAACGTCACAGCTTATGAATTATGTATTAAACATGGAACATGTGTAACATTAGAATGAGGTATTTGTTCCTCAGAGTATTTGACCTTTTTCCCTTCCTGCTTTTTTCTACCTGCACTCAACTTTCTGTTTGTTGTCTTTTCAGTCACTTCAACTGCGTCCCCATGTCCCATCTCCAGAAATACCGCAGCCCATGCACTGCTGTCTGCTTTTCAACCTGCTTCCTCCTTTCCTGTCCTGATTTTGATCCTTTCCAGGCAAACCCCTGGTTCTTTTGCTCATGGAATGTGTCAGTCTGTCTGAAAATCCACCTGGTATTTAGTATGTCTGTGTCCTCTGTCATCATTCCTCTTGCCTTTCAGTACCTCTGGAAGTGAAGGTGTGGGCAGAATTTGTCTGTCAGTCTGTTCAGTTGTGTTAGTGTCATTTCCCTATAAAAATGACATGCATGAACTGAATTTTGGGTAAATCACCTTTAGATATGCTACTTTTAAAAGATGAAAGCATCAGCACTATGGAGAGTGGTGCTGGAGGGTTGACATGCTGCAAAGCAGTTAGGTTTGGGTATGGTTTTCAAAGACATGGTTGATTTTGCCACAGCAGTTTGTCAAGATGTAAGATAAGTGTTTAAAGGTGTCCACTAATACACGGGGAAATACGAGTAAGGTTCAGCACTACTACCTGACTGAATAAAAATGAATTTATTTGTTACAGCAGAACAGCACAGTAGGCAGTACTGGTGCCTCACAGCTCCTGTACTGTGGGTTTGGACTTAGGTTTGAATTCAGCTCAGTTTGTGTTGAGTGAATGGATGTGTGTGACCACCTCGTGATGCAGCAGGTTCCTGTCTAGGATCTACTCTGCCTCACATCGTATGCTTCCACGATAGGTGCTAAATCACTGTAGGTGGATGGACTGATACAGGCAGTCCCTGAGTTGCAGTGTATGCAACTTAAAAGAAATAGGCACACGTGTATTTTTTTTCTATCTCATTAACCTTACTATATTATTTTCATGTCCTGACATTTTGCCAAACATCTTGTGTCTTGTGTTGCATTTTGGACACAACTGCTTTACCTGCTGCACTAAAACATAGACTGGTTATGCTAACACAAGGCACTGTATTTGTCATTGATTTTGTCATTGCTTGGATGCCAGTCAGTAACAGTGTTTTATTTATTAAAACATTCTATTAACCTTTCATCTCTGGTTGAAAATTCAGTACTGTACTTACTATTTATCAAAATGATACGAATGCTTTTACATAAATCCATAACATCTCATACTGTCAACATATTCTCATTTTCTTTTAATTAAAGGTGAAGCTACATCAGATCAGCACGTTCCCATAGCCAACATAAGGTGAACAGCAATTGGTAACATGTGAAATAATTTTTGTGTGGAAGGTTATTTATGTATTTTTTTTTATTTTACGTGCTTATCCACAGCGCCTTGAGGTGCATGATGTTATATACACACGAGGCTGTACTGATGCAGTCTTCATCTGGTTAATGGACAACTATAAGACCATGGCTGGGCTGCTGCTTGGTATTTTACTTCCACAGGTAAGCCCATCTGTTCATTCTCACGGGACTGTGTTTTCTTTTATAGAGATCACTATATTGTTATACTAACTCTATCACCTTGATAGCAGGGGCACAAAAAAAACCAGCCACCTTAACTTAAAAAAAAAAAAAAATCAACTTTGCCAGCTAATCCTTACCAATTAGATATGAAATGAGTTACGGAAAATAATTAACCTGGATTTATTTTAGAGCAGTTACAATGCAGCCAATATCCTAGACTGTGACTGAGTGAAAGAGGCCAGGATATATTGTGTAAAAAGATTAAATTTAATCAAAAGGACCACGGTACTTTCAGCACACTTTTCAAAGGGGATTCAAGTTAAAAAGAAGCTCTTTAGCTGTATGTAGTCTAGTCAATAAGTAATTACTTCACTATCTTAGAAGAAGGTCAGAGGGTTGGTGTAATAGATCTACATGTCATGGATTACTCAAATAAAAATAAAAACTTTCCATAACTACTGAATAGCAAATTCATACTTTTCCTTAGTTTCATCAAAGAAACATGTCGGACAACAGTTTGTCGTTGAGTTTTGTTCCCACTTCTGATATAATTTAGACAAACAAATTTTAGAAGGCTAGAATAAACTTTAGTCAATTCATGTTATTTACTAAATGCCATAATTTTTACAATTCCTCCCCTGCATTAAATACAAATGTAATAGGCACTTTTTTCGTAAAAAATGGTCTTCGTCTTTACAAGAAATAAACACTTTCTATTGCTATGGAGCCAAGTGAATGGCTTTTTAAAAATTTATTTAGAAGTACCTATGCCTAAGTAATCAGATATAAATTCAAAAAGAATGTAACCTTGAATTGTGTGTTGTTCTGTTATTTTGAATTAGAATAATTGTGCCGAAAAGTAGCAGTGATTAGATTTAAACATCTGTGTACACACATGTATTTTGAAATTCTGGAGCACTTAGCATATCACTTTGCAAAATAATTACTGTATGTGCTTGTGTGAGGAAATTACCATTCATTAGAATAGTAACCACTTAATTATGAGTCTCGTGTACCTAAAGTGAGTTTTAATTTTCATTTCAACACTAATGATAAATGTTAATAACACTTAGCGAAGTTAATTTGTGACTTGAATAAATGGATTTAAATGTATTGGTCTGACATGTGTATCGTCATTGTCCTAAATTACAAAAGTTTTTAGTTTAATAATAAACAAGTTAAAAATTAATAATGGTAATTAATAGCCAAAAATTATGAAGTAATAGTCAGAGTATAATTCAGTTAAACTGAGGACATTTTTTATCATGTGCAATGTTTTAATATATATATATGTATTATGCAGATGAGCTCTGATTTAACTGAAAGGTCTGACAGCACGTCAGTATTCTTTCTATGTATCTTGTAAATGTGTTCTCATTAGTTCTCTGTTCTCTACTTGGTCTGTTGCAGCGATGTATCAAAGGGACCTACTTTATTGCACTGAAAATGATAACGTAGTTTTTGTTATTGATGCCATTCATTGTATAGTTGTTGCAGGCCTCTGCTTTGTCATTACTGACAGGTTATCATGGAAAATTAACTTCTTTCTCTAACAAATTGTTAAACGTGCCAAAGGAGAGAGATGCTAACTGCTCAGACACAAAGAGTTTTGGAAAGTATATAATTACATGGACATATGTTAATTGTATACTTTCCAAAACTCTTGAACGTACAGATTACAACCAGTTACCGGCACTGCTTGCTTAGAATAATCTACTGAACAGTTATTATTCTGGGGTCAAGATCAGCTGTCCCACTTAGACTGCCTGGCTTGCAGTCTTAGAAGTTCTTCAGTTAGTTAGGGCAACCTTTCCTCATTCTTCCAGTCCTCATTCTTTTGATCTCTTTCTACCGTTTGATACTATAAACCAGCAGATCTTACTTTTCTCAGTAGAAATCAGGTTGGTATTAAAGGATCATCACAGAAATGGTTTTAGTATTGCTTATTTGGTAAGGTGATCTGACATGGTTTCCTGTCTTCCTCTCAGCCTCTCTCATCTGGTCTTCCACTAGTCAGAGTGCTAGGTCCTTTAACCTACACTACACATCTTTCCTTGGCTCTGTTGCTGCTTCTCATGGATTCTCTAAACTGTGCTGTGCTGATGATACTGAACACTAGTTCCTTTTCTCCCTAGCTTCTTCAAATGTATCCTTCCATACTGCAACTTTCCTCTTAACCAGCGGATGGCCGACCACCATCTACAACAAAGTGTGTCCAAGACTGAGATCTTCCATTTCTATGAAGGAGTGCCCACCGGTGCAGCAGATACCTTCTGTATGATATTTGCAGGATCTGCCCATATCTGACAACACACTATGCACAGCTCTTGGCCCAAGCCATGATAGTATCCCACCTCAACTTTCTGCAGTGTCCCTGTCTGGTGTTCTGGCCACTGCCATCAAGCTTCTTCAGCTGATCTGGAATTCTAAGTTATGCTTAGTTTGCCAAAGCCTTGTTGTGCATTTTTCCCCCATGTCTCTCTCCATTGGCTTCCTGTGCCTACCCGTATCACAGCCTACAAGAATCCCTTTCAGGATCTCATAAATCATCTCTTTGGACCCATTTCTCTCTTTTTCCTTGTATCAAGTGGTTGTTCCCAAAAATTTTTATCTTTCCTATCAGACTCAATTCTGTAGACAGTTCCTTTTACAATGTGCACTGAAAAAAACATGTTATGTAGCAAACTAAGCATGCTTCAGCAATTGTGTGCCTGCATCTAAAGCTCTTGGTTTATTGTGATATATGAAATAGCTAAATTTAACTCATGGTTGCCTTTTTCTGTCCATCAGCATAATTTCTGTCATGGAATTAATTCATTAAATGAGCACAGTAGTCATGTTTTGGTCGTAGAAGAACAGTCATGATAGTTAAATTTTATATCATACTTGGATAAATTGTGCTCAAATGAAGATCAGATTTCCATGAAGTGCCTCTCTGAAATTGCTATCTGTCACAGTCAGTAAAATAAATCTGGTTAATTCTGAAAATTTACTGCTCTTTTTTTTTTTTTTTTTTTAAACCACTATGTGCTCACATAGGTTTCCTCTCTTTTCTGAATAGCGCCTCCACAGATATGCTAAAAGACAAACAGTCATCAATTTGGAGGTCAAATTCTGGGCTCTTCTTCTAAACAGGCTACACTCCCTTTTTCTTGTGTGGTTCTTCACCTTCCCTATCAATTGCTGAGGAAAATTTGAAACGTGAAATAATTTTGGTCTGTGTGCTCTCTGTAATTTACTTCGATTCACTCGGTTTTGCTTCACTGGCGTAGCTAAAATCCATTTGTATCACCAAAGCCTGCCCGTAATAAACAATGCAGAACATTAAATGAAATCAAAAAGAACGTGGTTGCAAATGTAATAACGGCTGTGATGATTTATATTAATCCTGTTAGATGCTGAATACTAAACATATTTGACATAATGTGTTAAGATACACAGGTTATAATATGTGCAGTGATGTGCTGGTTTGGCCCTTGGATGATGCTCATTTCACAGTATTGGGAAGACTGTAGAACATCAGATTAATGTGCTTCCCTTTGTTGATCTTCTTTGCATTTCTTTCTTGATTTTTTTTTTTTTTTTTTTTTTTTTTTTTTTTTTTTCCCTTTTTTTTT